>OX101824.2:26285414-26885414 GCA_944452925.2 Chrysolina oricalcia
CGTGGCCCTCTAATTGGACGAGGATGATCCCTTTTCAAATCAATGATGTAAGAACTTTGATACCAGCCAACAGCACAGAATATAAGTTAGCTATGAGGAATTATAATTCAACTGGACGAACAGACAGAATCAAGCTTCACTCCACCCTACCACCAGCTTATATAAGAGATGATTCAAAGCCTAAAATAGTTTATTCTCTAATTTACTACATAGCTGTCTGCTCTTCGGTAATACTCATCTCTTCATTGGTGGAAACATTTCCAAAATTATGGAAGGAGCTCATTGTCTGATGGATCTTATAAACAAACATAAGAAGCTCAAACCCTTGAACAAGTTCACTGAAGACGAACTGCGACAATTTCCACTACACTATTTGATTCGTGAAGCTAGACCTGGTGAACTTCTTATGTCATGGCACAAGCTACCAGAAGAATATATGGGAATCTTCGAACTACAGGTTCAGCTACCTTGCTTCATTCATCATAATCGACCTGAGTGGATGGAGCATGTAGATGGTCCGGCTCCATCACAATCAAAATGTAACTCATGCTTAAATAGTTTGAAGTGATATGTTTTTAGGGTATTATAATAAAGCACTTTAAGGAATCCAAAATTCAATCATCTATCAAATTCTCAGACATCAATATTAGTAGATCCAACACTGCCTCATCATCTTTCGGATTCAATTTATGGTGACCCCAAGCTAATGTTTGAACATTATTGGGCAGAACAAATCTTTTGTCATCGCTAGATGATAACGCAATTTTGTTTCTTAACTCTGTGTAAATGGTATGTAAATGAGAAGTAAAAATATACATTTTTCGTAAGATAGAGCCACCTTTTTCAACAACTTGAATATAATCTGAAATTTGAAGTGCATTCTCAATTACATTTTTAGAAACTCCTTTAGCCTTTTTCATCACTGTCGTGGCCTTAACACAGTATGCCTTCGCACCTGTACCATAAAAACATTCTATTGGTGATCCAGAAAATTCATCTTTCATCTTACCAACAACTGATACAGTTTTAGGAATTTTGTGGATATTATTGACTGTAAAATTTGATGTGTCAAAAAATTCTATATTTTCTCTAATATCATCGTATACATTTTCTGTGAATATCTCCAAAATTAGTGAATCGGTATCGGTGTAACAGAGGTTTGTTTTGTCGCCATATTTTGTTTTGATGTAACCATAATAAAAATCATAAATGACTGTTTTTGAAATATCCAAAATGGAAAACCCTACGTAAAGCGGCTTGTCATAGGTAACTGCTAATTTTTCCATCTGGATAGCTACTAAATTCTCATCGAATATTGAACACGATTTGAAATGAGGTTTTGCTATGAATCCTTCGGCACCTACAGACCCTGGCATATTTTTCCAGTGACTACATAATTTAATGTCTTGCCGTTTGTCCACGTTCTCCATAGTTTTTCCAAATATCGAGTTTATGATAAATTTGAATAGATCCCGTTCAAATTCATTCCTGGCAGAATTACGGAGATTGGTATTCAAATCAATATATTGCTTTAACCATGCTGACTGTGTAAATTCCAAAACTCTATGTAATCTCTTCAATTTCAATCCATGTTTCAAACACTGCTTCAAATTTCTGTAGTGTATGATGTATCTTTCCTTACTCATTAAATTTGGAGTCAACTTGGAATACTTGCTTCCAGGAGGCTTAATACTTTCTGGACAAAAAGGAAGGTCATTATGATCATCATGTAAGTTTGACGGATAGTCTAAATCAACTTCCAATACGTATCCTTTCGATGATGTGTCCCCAATTTCGAAGCAGTCAAAACTTTCCAGCTCATACTTATCAAGCCATCTGAAATCCCGCATTGGAAGATATTCACTCATAGCAGCTCCATACAAATTTGTTGCATCAAGATATAAAATATACGAGTTTGGTTTGGAAACATCATAAGATGCTATGAATGGATTATTAGCTACAGCCTTTCTTTTAGTGCATTGGCTTACACCACCACGAATTCCTTTCTTAAAAAAGTGAACCATGTCAATATCAGTTAGAAGCTCTAGTTCAACCTTAGTTAAACGTAGCGTAGCGTCCCAACTGAGTGAAGGGGCTGTTACATATTGGGCAGGATCAAGTTTATATTTTTCCAAACAGACATCCCGGAAATTCTCGAATACATCTGCCAATAGTAGAACATCTGATTTCAAGTAGACATCAGAATATTCTCCCAAAGATTCTTCAAAGATTCTTGCCATACTTCACGAGCTCGATTATAATCTTCGTCTGAAATATCTCTACTATTCACGATATCAAAGAATTCAGATTGACTTGGTAGTGTAGCTTGGTTCATTTTTTCATAAGAATCAACAAATGAATAAGGAAAAACACCTTTGCGTCTTATCATATTGAATTTTCTATCATCTGAAAAATATTTTCTCACCTCCCGACATTGGGATGGTTTCAGTGTTTTACTCAGATTATCTAGAGATTTGGATAAGAAGCGGAAAGAGTCAGCAAACCTCAGAGTGATGAATTTGTCTCTAGTATTGGGGTTTTCTGATTTTTCAACCAAGTATGTTTTGGAAAATGAAATATATTTCTCTTTGTTTTGAGCAATCACTGAGATATTTTCTTTATTCAGAGACAGCTTCTTTATAAACAGATGACAGTCGTAATTGGTCAAATTATGGAAGAACACAGGAATGAATTTCACCAGTTTATATTGCAAATTACATCTCGAATGAGCGCTTGCGCGGTACGCACCCGTCAAGTGACAATGATCTCGGACTTTGATGTCTTCAGGTTTATAGGAGTTACCACAAATATGACATTCTGTAGAATTCTGAAAGTCACTCTCTTCTTTTGGTGAAAGTGGCAGCATTTCTTTCACATGTTTCAAATGTTTGTTATATAAATTCAGGACAAGATCATCCAACATTCTAACAAAAACCTCAGCACAATCACTTCCACGATACTGTATAAATTTAGAGTATTTGTCGTCAAAATTACATTTCACATAGAAGGCGAATGAATATGGCTCGTGTTCGTATGCTTTCAATGTGAATGAGTGCTCATCTGATGGTTCACTGTGGTGAATAGGTTTCAGCAAACTCTCAAAATCAGCATAGATAACAAAAGGGTCTGGAAGTTGTTTTTCGAAATTGGTAAATTTCAGAATATTCCCAGGCAAAGTTTCGCCATATTTGTTGATAATCATGTCTGGTTTTGGGAGTGACACACATAAATGATTACAGTCATTTTCTTTATGAGCAGTCAGTTTTTCATCATTAGAAAAGAATTGAAGACAACCGTCACAAATATATACACGACCATTATGCTTAGATTTTTGCCGTGAAACCAACTTTGACAAATCTGTAATGAGGCAGTAGTGATTATTTCCATCCAAATCAGCTATCAGAAGGAGATTCACATGTGTTGCGGATCGACGTGTTGTGAAATGTAAGGGCCCCACGATGTTGGTAACCATTTTACCTTCCTTGAATTGTGTATCTATTCCAAATACATTAACGGATATATTATTCATTCTTTCAAATTTGGAAATATCCTTCAATTTCACTGGAAAATCAATGCCTTCAAAATTAAGTAATGTAGTATAGTGTGGGTATGAAGATGGACTTGAAGGATCTCCATTTGATGGGAAAATTGCTGCAATAACGGACCAAGCAAAGCAAGCATTATCCATGTTCTTCATATTCAAAACGGTTTGTTTCATATTAATTGTTTTGGGCAACTTAATATATGAGGAAGCTGATAGTGGATTGTATTTGTTTATGTTCCCATCCAAATACCAAATCTTTTGTAATGACCATCCTGAGTCTCTTTCCTGGAATTCTGAAGCCTTTGAAATCATCTCATTTCTGAATTCCTCATAAAGCCAATCCAAGTCAGTAGAACTAGTTGTGATTTTGTTTTTTGTATTGAATGATTTCATATCACTCAACTCTTTTTCAGGTATAATGTAATGTCCAAATAGTTCAAAATTTATTTTCAAGCTCTTATGTTCCTGCATATACTTGGAGATGATGTTCAGAACTTTCGGCTTAACTTCTTCCATGAAGTTGGCATAATCAACATGTATTTCACAACTTTTGAATCGATAACTTGCAATTCTATTCTTGAATGCATGTTGTAGTTTTTCGATATCGCCTTCCAGTTTTGATGAAACATTCGCATGCAACCTTTTTGTCGACTGTGGAGCACTTGTGGAAGGGTCATCCAATTTTATTCTTTTAGCTGGTGTACCACTAACTTCCTTGAGATGACAGTTATTTCTTACATGTAGGTTTAGGTTACCTTTTGATGAAAAATCCTTTTCACATCTGACACACTTCATGATTCACTAAGCTAAGCGGCAACAGAACTGATTGTTATCGTTAGAACAGCTCCGATTAAATAGATGAACCTCAAGATATGCGCTTGCGCATTGCTGATGCAGTCAATGACCTTGTGAAAAACATCTGGCGTCTTGATAACCGGATGCCATAAGTTGAATGACTTGTCGAGTCATCAATCTGATGAGTTGCAGATGTTGCAAGGTGAATGACCTTTGAGGAAACATCTGGTGACTAGACAGCCGGATGCTTTAGGGTGATTGACTTGTCGAGTCATCAGTCTGGTTATTTGCAGATATTGCAAGGTGAATGACTTTCGCGTGAAAACTTCAGGTGTGTGAATAATTGGATAGTGACGTGATGAATTCCTATAATAGAAATTTCGAAAATAAAATACAGTTTCTTCGGGATATTTTTATTAAGATATATCCATTATATACATTTGATATAGAGCATGAACATTTGAGAGTGCACATATACAATTATCTTTCTTATGATGGAAACAACTTGCTTCAGATGCTTGTAAACCGAGTTGTTCTTCAAATTCTATGACTGGGAGCTGGGTGAATTTTTTCATGTATTCAGCTTTCTCCCTTCCTTTGACAAAAAGATCAACTCCTTCAGTGAGCTTCTTGATTATATTCCCAAATTGATGTAATGGTGTGAATCCATCGTTCCAATCAATACAATGATGATTGTGTATCAGCCAAGTGGCCTGACTATGGAATTTTGGTGGAAGCATGTTCAATGGAAATGGAGGTTTGAATACATAGTGAGAAACCTTACTTCCATCGAATGCAGCCAGTTCCTTGGTTATAAATTTATTGATCTCGATATTGAAACCTTGTACATCTATTACCAATATCATATTTTCAAATTGATGAGTTTTCTTATCAATGATTGCTTTGAATTGTATGACTCAATCAATTGTTTAAGTACTTTCAGGTTCTTATGGTGTTGCTTCAATCTTCTTCTATACTCTGCAATCATCTTAGAACTGATGTTTCAAGCATACAAGTCCTTATATATAACATCAAGTGGAGCATGTGCATTAAAGTTGCTCGACAATTTTCGTCAATGGATTATATGAAAATTCTTTTTCGTGGAGAATTAGGCAGTAGGCGGTTAAATTTTTGGGTATGACTTCAGCGGTTTCAATTTCAATTCTGAGTACTATGGAACCGGTCTGAATCACTTCTTTTTGACGTGAACAGTCGATGTGGACCAGCGGTGCTTTCACTTTGAATTCATTTGGATTGAGAATGGGTTGATTTGATTTAAGATAATAGTAACTCTCTTGAAAAATTGGCATACATTTCATAAAGTTTTGCAAACTTGTTATTCTTGAAATCTAGATTCAAGTCATTGTAAGGATATCGTTCAGAATTCAGAAATACTCTCAAATTGCTCAGATTGCAGTGGTCGAATGTACTCATATCAGTAGTAAGCTTTTCTTTTTCAGCTTGTTGAAAAGCAATAATAATATGTCGGGGAGTTTCGACCTTCGTAGTTGTTTTCACTGCCCAAGTGTGTCTTGTTGTTTCATTTAAAGAAGGATATTCGATCAATTCCCATCTCCTGAATTTCAAAGGTAGTTCAACATTGCTATTTATGGTTTTATTCAATTCAAGTTGCTCCTGAATACTTGGTGTTACGTGAGGGACACACCAAGTCAGCTTACTTATGCCCACTTTTGGTTTTTCAGAATCATCAATACTAATTACAGCATCCAAATCATGGCTTTCACGAATCAAAACTAGTTCTTGTCTCATATTAATCACAATTTTTCTGAAGTCTTCAAAAAAGCCAGCCCATAACTTGAGCGGAATACATACATTGAAGTTCCCTTCATCATCAACCAATATTTTATCTTCGAATTTAGGAAACCAACCAGCGTTTTGCATAGGAATACTTTCATTTTCATTCATAGACAAATAATTTTTTATCGTTGATACTAGTCCAATGTTTCTGACAGAGTCTACAACAACACCATTCAGCTCATATCGGAGCTCACGGAATAAAAAAGATATAGCATTGTTGATGAATTTAATTTTTGTAATAGGAGCCCCATCCGGTCTCGTGAACTTCCCCTCTATGTAGATGTATGAGTTGCAAGGTAATGTATATGCATCCAAGTCCTGAATTGGAATTCTGATTTCATCATTATATTTGATTTCATTGGTGATATACGGCTGATATGTATGAAATTGATAACCTTCAATTGAGTTATCACTAAAGGGTTCACTCGTGATTTGTAGAAATTCCATTATATTAAGAGTTCTAATCCCAAAGATTTCAAGTATTCTCTGCATTCAGGTGTTAGTAATTCGGCAGCTGTTTTCATACTACCCTCCGAAGTTCGCTTCACTTTCTTTTTATAGGGTTGTTGGAAAGACGATTTATCAAATCTCCTGACCATTATTCAGAGAGCCTTCCTTCTCAAGTGCAATCTAACAGTAACTTCTTCGTTTCGAAAATCGATCAGATTCAAATTTTGATCAGCAACTCTCACCGTGATGTTGTTGATTGTCTTGATTGTGACAGGGAAATACAGAATATTCAGTGGAGTTTCAACTATTTTATACCCTCTTGGAACGGTCGGGAAGAATTGGTGAATCACGTAAACTGGATCACCATTCAAAAATGAACCCGTAGCAATACTACAATCAATGCAAATTGTGTTAATTGACAGAATTTTTACTTCATGATCTGATTTGTAGATGCCATTTGCAATGAGTATTCTTTTCTCGAATCCCAATAGTTGACCAATAGAGTTTTGTACTGAAAAATTGATTTTGGTGTTTGTCCGGATGACCACTTTCGAAGTTGTCCAATTTGGGTGGATGAATACCATTACATCTGCATTGTTGGTAGTCATCTGTTTAATGAGTATATCAAGAATATCTGTTATATCATAAAATCCTTCCGGAATGATATAACTGAATTCATCTTGTTCACCCCATACCAAAACATTGTTCAACTCTGTTATATTTGGAATAACATTGAACGAATCAAAATTTGCCAAGCCTATCTCATATTCCACACTATCATCAAGATAAATTGGTGGGTTGAAATTATAACTCAACACTGAGGATGAATCACTCAAAGTGAAAGTAAAAGACATTTTCCAATGACAGTTTATTGATTAATGAAGGACATAGATCAGAGATATTGATTATATAAAAACAACAAGCAGTATTGCCCACACTGATAAGAATTAAACTTCTGCAAAGAATCATAATTATATTTTATGTTTTTGACGTCACCAGCGCTGAGGAAGTATTTTATCAATTCCTTTGGTGGTTTGAGATTTCCATAACTGTCAAAATATACAACTTCAGCATTTTTCTTGGAATATGCCGTCCAATGAGTTCCTTCTCCTGAATCAGCATCAAGATTGATGATACCACACTCTTTGTTTCTTATTTTTGTGGGGAGTTTATCCCTCATGAAAACGCCTCGAAAGTAAGGAATACCTAAACGCTCTGCATTCTCTATCAAATCGATATTGGTCAGGGCTCGGTGTGGTAACTTCAGCAGTTTTTTTGATATGGCTGAGCAAACATTCCATATCCTTTACGAGGTCCCAAATATAAACCTTTTCCTTTTTGTTCCATCGCTAAATTATGCCTTTTTTGTTCAACACGCTGTTCTTTGTCAGATTTTGCTTTATTTATCGCTGAAGCAATGGATGCTGCCCCACCTCCTACAGCACCTAGCGCCCCTAGAAGCGGCAGTAGAAATGGAAGGAATCCACCTTTTTCGGAATTGGTATGACTCTTTTCTTCTGTTTATTCTTTCGTTTCCTGGCAACTTTCAATTCACCACCCTTCTTCTTTTTCACCGAACTTTTTTTTCGCTTCAGTCCCATCCCCAATTTGCTTTTAAGATTCATAATATTAGAAACTCCAAATGCTGTGACTTTTCCCCCAATTTTGCATCAGATGATTTTAAACGTTCGGAAGCATACGTTGCCAGTTTTCTGTCAGCAATATTCCTCGCTTCTATATCTTCACTTCCGGAATAAGCAATGTCGTGTCGCTTACAAGCCTTGTCAAGTGGATTTACGCCTTTGTCTCCCCTTGATAGCCTTTTTTTCAACTTGGTGCCAGGTCCGCAGTAATTATAACCAGGAACATGTAGTTCTACAGGAAGATTGTTGATCAGAGTATTCAGAAAACCTCGACCTTTCTTTCTTATGTTTCGACTCGTACTAACGACTGATTTCTTTCGCTGTCCCATTATATTTGGTTTCAAAACAACTTGGACACGCGTATATATACTTATCGCATCTGCACTAATGTCAGTTTGATGTCTATTTTGATATGATGAAGACTGAAAAACAAAAGGTGTTGCTTCCAGTTCTCAATCATGATGAGATCAATATGGAGAATAATATTAGAAAACATGGTGCACTATTTGGAGGTCAATCTAAAAGAGGTTTACTCGTTGGAGCAAGTGGATCAGGCAAAACTAATGTGATGTTGTCTTTGCTGGAGCAACCCAACGGCCTTCGTTTCACGAATGTATACTTATTTTCGAAATCATTATATCAACCTAAATATAATTATTTGAGGATTTTGCTGGCACCTATTGAAGATATTGGATTTTATGAATAAAAGGATTCTGCTGAAGTTATTCTTCCTGAAAACATAAATGATCATTCCGTCATAATATTCGATGATGTTACTACATGTGATCAAAATATAATCAAAAATTATTTCTGTTTCGGTCGTCACAGACACACGGATTGTTTCTATTTATGCCAAACATATTCTGCCATTTCCAAACAACTCATTAGAGATAATGCTAATTTGCTCATAATTTTTCAACAAGACCTAACAAATCTGAAGCATATATATGATGATCATGTCAGTATAGATATGTCCTTGCAGAATTTCAAAGAACTCTGCTCTTATCGTTGGAAAGATAAATTTGGTTTTCTCGTTATCGATAAAGACTGTTCCATAAACGAAGGGCGATACAGAAATGGTTTCGACACATTTATTTATATATAAACTTCAATACCAAGGAATGATTGGCAGTCATCATGAACAGTCAATTACATGAACAACTATTTAGAGCAAGGAAGGCTTTGAGACGAAAATATAAGATTTTGAAATCTGATATAGCAAAATCTCAGTCACATTTGGAAAAAACTTATGAACCAATCACTCAACCTTTGAAAGAATTCTTGTCTGCCGTTCAGCAAGTCCCAACGACTAAGTTTAAGCAAGAATTGAAACAAATTAAATCACCTCATACAAGTTATCAATCGACACCCCAAAAGTTGTATCAATCGTCACCGCATTCTGGTCATCAATCGACACCCCAAAAAGTACATCAACCAACACCTCAAGGATTTCATCAACCAGCACCTCAAGAATTTCATCAACCAACACCTCAAGAATTTTATCAGATCACTCCTGATGAAGAGACATTTCAACATGATTCAACTACTCCAAAACCCGATTTCGATGGAAGTTATTTTGAGGAAAGTATGCACCCTGTACTGAATCCACAAGAACAATATTTACAACAGTTTGCGATTCCTTTGCCCCGTACATATATAGAAGACAAAATTTCAGATACGAAAAATACGTTTGATGACACTTTTGGAGTATATTTTGATCCATCTACGGAAAAATTTGCAATAGGTGACTCAACTGTGGATTTTGATGGTGCCGATATTGTTATTAATAACAAGTTCAAATACAGTGGAACTGCAGGTTTATATGAATTGATGTTCAAGAAACAGCCCCTTGGTTATAGAAATAAAGATGTTGATTCATATATCGATATAATTAGAAGAAGTAATGCACATTACCTCCGATACGATCCTGCAAGGGGTTTGTCAACATCACATGCGTCAAAGTTTGTTAATATAATAAAACCACAAATCACAACACTACACTCTTTGGCTAAAGAACGTAAACTTGAAAAAACTCAAAACAATACCAGATTATCTCTTCCCAAGACCAGATCAAGAATTGCTTCAGCTCCAGGTAGATGTAAACGAGGTTCAAGACTAACTATGCTTGATTTCAACAATAAACCGGTTGAATATAGATATTTTGATGATTTTAATGAACTAGTTGATCGATTGAAACTCTTGGTTGCGTCGCAATGTGCTGGAAACACCGGTGTGAGAAATGAAATTATAAGCATTTTCGAGGAACTTCGCGAGGCAAGAATAATAAAATAAATACTCACATGATTTAACATCATTTGGTGTTTGACCGTGACACCATACCCATCGATAAATTTGGAAGATATTTTCTGAGAACATCTCAAACACCATATTCTAAACCAGATATACTTCCGAAACCCTCACCAATGAGCACACCTTTTTACATATGGAATCCATCATCGCATCATACTAAATGTGTTCTTCATTTGAGGGCAACCAAAGATATCAGGAAGAGTGTAAGTTTTTTTGTGTTTGAAAATGATTCAACTTCGTATGAATTTCCTGTTTCCGGAAAGATTGAAAGCATCAATTCCCTACCAGAAGTTATATCTATATCACTCGGTGGAGAGTATGCAGATATTGTTTCATTGAAAGGAAAGGTTTTAAATAAAGGTGATAAGATCAATTTCTTAGTCAATCAGCAGCAGCACACTCAACTGTATGTCGAAATTGTACTTCAGTGCCCTATAACTGAAAATGGATAAAATCAAAGAAGAAATTGTAGGAGAATTGCATAAAAATTCACGAAGACTATTCAAAAGAAGGCGTGTTATCATCAAAGGGTTAAATGACCTACTTCAAGCTGATTTAGTTGAAATGATTCCCTATTCCAAAACTAACAAAGGATTTAAGTACATTCTGGTAGTTATAAACGTATTTTCCAAATATATTTGGTGTGAGCCCGTTAAAACCAAAAGTGGAGGAGATGTGACTCATGCGATGCAAAAAATATTGAGAGAAATGAAAGTTGCAACCAGGAATCTACAAACAGACATGGGAAAAGAGTTCTACAATGGAAAATTTAAGCAACTGATGGATGAGTGGAAAATTAACCATTATAGTACTTTTTCCAATTTGAAAGCTAGTATAGTTGAACGAGTAAACAGAACTTTGAAAAATAGAATGTGGAAACAATTCAGCCTACAAGGAAGCTACAAATGGTTGGGTATTCTACCACATATAGTTTCTGACTATAACAATTCCGTACACAGGACAATAGGAATGAAACCCAAAGATGTTAAAAAATGTCATGAGATGTATTTACTCAAAAACACGTATAACCATTTCAAAACAGCGGATCCAAGGAAACGGAAATTTAAAATCAATGATCATGTAAGAATAAGTAAGTACCGAGAGGCATTTGCTAAAGGGTATACACCAAACTGGTCCAATGAAATTTTCGCTGTGAGAAAAGTCTATCAGTCGAATCCTGCTGTGTATTTTCTTAAAGATCAAAATGATGTTGACATCCAAGGTGGTTTCTATGAAGAAGAACTCCAAAAAGTTAAATATCCTGATGTGTTTCTGGTTGAAAAAATTTTAAGAAAAAAAGGAGACAAACTCTACATCAAATGGTTAGGTCTGAGTAATAAGTATAATTCGTGGATATCAAAAGATGATTTTGTATAACATTTCTCAAATAAAACAATATAAAATTCACAAAACAGTTTTATTTATACAATATTTATATTATAAATCAATCACAAAATCTATTATTGAATATTATTTCTCTATGTGCTGAATCCAAAATGGGGACGATGATTTTAGAAGTTTCTAATATTCGCCTCTCGAAGCGCATTCTATCGATTGCTGCATGATTCCAATACATTTTCCGAGAACACTTGTAAGCAAATTTCCAAGTATACATATAATAAGTCTTGTTATGACTTTCATCAATTGTCACCGTCTTATTCATGGTTTATCAGACAAATCAGTTCTGAAAACTTCCGGGTAAAGATGGATGAATTCCAGAGTTAGACTGATATTTTCACTATTGGTATTCACTTCTGGCTGGAGCAAATCTAAAGCATTTTGCAACACATCACCACTCAGCTTGCAGAGTCCGTTTTTCAAAACTTGGAAATATTGTCCATAATGCTGTATTTTTAAAATATCTACCCTATATTCAATTAGAGGTAAGAGTTCCCATAGCTTGCAGACTGTTTCAAACCCCAAGTACACTGAGGAGTGATCTTTATTTATTTTGACTACTCGCCCGTTTGTAAATTGACTGAACTCAATGGTAAACCTATCGTCTTCAACAGTCTCCAATTGATCGGATGAGTAAAAATAATTGGTAATGACTCCTTGGTGTGTCAAGAACTGCTTCCACTCATGTTCTGTGAAAATTACTCGATCTCCTTTATTTCCAATAATTTCTATACAGGGAGTGAAATTCAAATCATATGAAAGATTCACAACAACAAATTTACTTTTAGATTTGTTTAATGGGAATTTTCTTTCACTCAACACTACTTTTGATTTTTCTTTGCAAAAATATTCGCTTGACAAGTTGAATTTGAACTCGGTAATACTCATTTTGACAAGAGAATGTCTGCTGTGATATCGTTATTGGTTTATATATTACATCAACAGTAGTGGGGGCAATATTCTAGTTTAACTCTTCATTAGACAATCAACATTCTCGATATTTGGCAACAACGTGAACTTGACCTTGAGAGAGGTCGTTGAACCCGTTTCAAGTTCTTCCTACTTGTCGAGACTTGTCTGTAATGTGACGTCAGCAAATTTCAGGTAATCTGATGCCTGACACGTGCACTTATTGAAATAAGTCATTGAACTCGTATCAAATTTCGTTGACCGGATGTTATCGATTGTAATCTGATACCTGACACGTGCACGTATTGAAAGAGGTCATTGAACCCATCTCGGATTTCTCCTACTTGTCGGGACTGGTCTGTAACGTGACGTCAGCAAATTCCAAGTAATTTGATATCCAACACGTGCACTTATTGAAATAGGTCATTGAACCCATCTCAGATATCTCTTACTTGTCGAGACTTGTCAGTAACGTGGCGTCAGCAAAATTCCAAATAATTTGATATCCAACACGTGCATTTATTTCAAAAAAGGTCATTGAACCCGTATCAAATTTCGTTGACCGGATGTTATCGAATGTAATCTGATACCTGACACGTGCACTTATTGAAAGAGGTCATTGAACCCATCTCGGATTTCTCCTACTTGTCGAGACTGGTCTGTAACGTGACGTCAGCAAATTCCAAGTAATTTGATATCCAACACGTGCACTTATTGAAATAGGTCATTGAACCCATCTCAGATTTCTCCTACTTGTCGAGACTTGTCTGTAACGTGGCGTCAGCAAATTCCAAATAATTTAATATCCAACACGTGCATTTATTTCAAAAAAGGTCATTGAACCCGTATCAAATTTCGTTGACTGGATGTTATCGAATCTAATCTGATACCTGACACGTGTACTTATTGAAAGAGGTCATTAAACCCATCTCGGATTTCTCCTACTTGTCGAGACTGGTCTGTAACGTGACGTCAGCAAATTCCAAGTAATTTGATATCCAACACGTGCACTTATTGAAATAGGTCATTGAACAACCCATCTCAAATTTCGCCTACCGGAAATGCATCAGCAAATTCAAAGTAATTTGATATCCGACACGTACACTTATTGAAATAGGTCATTGAACCCGTATCAAATTTCGTTGACCGGTTGTTATTAAATGTAATCTGATACCTGACACGTGCACTTTCTGCTGACGTATACCTCCCATTGCTCTCTCATGGGTTTTGACCTTGAATCCAAAAGCTCTCTCATAGGTTTTGACCTTGATTCCAAAAGCTCTCTCATATTTACTCTACTGGTATATGAAAGAAAAACTCCCAATAAGAAGTTCTGCATGTCACAAAACTAGGAGCGCTTCAACGCAAATGTAAAAATCTCTCATGATATATGGGGAGGGACAACCATAATATTATTTTGGCTCCAGAATTCAAGACCGTCAATTCGAAATCTGACGAAAAATGCTAATCGAAAAAGTTGTTCCAAATGATGTGTGTAGATTTGAAGTCAAGTTCATATGCAGGGAAGGATATATCATTTCAGCTTCAGAGTAAAGTACCTTCATTTTGAAGAACATCGAAAAATGCTACTCAGAAAAGTTGTTCAGAATTGAATTTCATATACAGGGTGACCCAGGGTTAAATCACCAAACTTTTAGGATCGGTTTTTTAGGTAAAAATAAGACTTTTGTTTCTTATACTCATGTTTCCTAACTAGCTTCGTTTTCGAAATACAGAGTGTCAAAATTTCTTACCCTGCAGGATCTCCTGACTCAACCCCTATGGATTTTTGAATAAGGTACAATGAAAACCAAAGTGTATGCTGAGCCCATCAACGACCAAGGTATTTTCCTAGAAAGGATTGTACAGCTGTAGAGATCACACCAGCAAGATGCCGTACAGCTGCAGAATCCATCCTTCGTAGGTGCGAACTTTGCATTGAAAGAAATGGTGGCCATTTTTGTGAATTTTTGTTTTCTCTTCACCTACTAATAAAATACAATGAATACATTTGTCCTAATATCAATTTCTCAGGAAGTTTTTTTTCTTTTTACATGAAATCGGTTTTTAAATTATTTCTCAAAAATGAAGGAAGATACTGAAATAAACAAAAAATTGTATTTTTATTGGCTTAATCCAGAAAAAAAAAACTGAACATGCAAAAAAACAGTGGAGTACAATGATTTGTTCTAACATTAATGAGAATAGCCCTTGGGACGCCACTGGAAATAATAATGTTGCCATAAGTAAATTAAAAGAAACCCCTTATTACCCCCATATTAGCATGACAGATTTTATTGAAATCAGCTAGAAGGTTTTCAAATAATATGATGAAAAACTGATATTTTGTAAAAACGTTGAACACTCTGTATTTCCAAAACAAAGCAAGTTAGGACACATTGTTATAGGAAAAAAAGTTTCCTTTTCAACTAAACAAACGATCCTGAACGTTTGGCAGCTTAACCCTGGGTCACCCTGTATAACTTCAAAATGATAATCACACAAATCCCAGTTGAATTATTTTGTAAATACAAGTTTTGTTTGGAAAAAAACATTTTTGAAAAGGAAAAATAACATTTTGAAAAGGCATTGATTTTAATAAAAATCTGATTTTTTCTAAAGAGTCTTGCAGCCTAAAGAAAATAATATTCAAGTATCAAATATTGACCAGTCATGTACAGTGGTGGAAAATAAACTTATGATTGTCGAGCAAAATGGTATAACAAAATAATTTTCTCTTAAGAAATCTCATTGTTCAAATTTATAGATGGTACAGTAGTACAAGAGATGCAATGATAATATTTTTGAAGGAATGAACTTCTGATGCTTTTCATCAAAAAACTGAGGGATTCGTAAAAAACAATTTGAGAGCAAAAAATGTAACTCCAGACGTTCTAATGAATGTATTAGGAAAATTTTCTACAAGGACAGCTATTTTTATGCAAAGAGAATGTGATCATGAAGAGGTGAAATTTCAATAATAATGATGACACCTTCTTTGAAACAGTCGTAGAATGTACCCAAACACACTGCATGTGCGGGTAGAGGCCCGATATTATTATTTGTCGTTTCGCGTAAAAGAAGAACTGATGAAATCCATTTCAATTAATTCAATATCGTTAGAGTATATGCAAAATTCAATGTAATTTTAGAAATGACTCTGTTAAAAATTGTTCGTTGTGAATAATTTTTCATTATTCGCAACATTTTTTCATGTTTCAAGTTTTGCCCGTCAATTGCGTATTTTCACCGCTCTGCACATCACTTGTCTAATTTTGGTAATTTCTTAGAAAGCAGAACTCTTCAAAGAAAATTCATAAAATCACAAATAAAAAGTTTATCGTTTGACGGGTGAACCATCTTCAAGTAATGGTGTCACCGAAAATTTCTTCAAATCTACAACCAGTGTTTTTCCCTTTGAGATTCAAAGAGCTGACCTGATTCAAGAAATGTACTATGAATTGCTTCAAATGGATTCCTAATGGGCAATCACAGACAATATCGATATTTCTTTTGAATTTATTCTATTTCAATAGTGACATGAATATGTTTTATGTTATTTTTTGTAGGAATATTTTGTTAATTCCATATTAATGAATTAATTTTATTTGGAATATTTGTTTTTTTGGAAATACAGCTATACTTTGTTGCTGACCGATGATCTAATGGTAGACTCTGTTATTGATTTTCAATAAACTTAATATATACTGTTCTACCTTCATTTGCCTGACAACCTATACCTGTTACAGATCTATCTTTTGAATATCTATAGAGTAACCCATTTGAATGTGGGTACCGCAATGCATTTTTTACAAGTTGTCTCTACCATAACTATAACTAATAAATTAAATTCATAATTTTGTTCAGAGACAAAAATCCAAAAATCATTTTTTTTAAACAAAATTCCACCACGCCACTAGATTTATGATAGTTTCAAATTGGCATGACAGAAATAACACAAAAAAATTAATAATAAAAAGTATCTCTTGACAGTTTGTTGGAATATCAACGTTCCACAGTCTGAAAATGAAAAATTGTTAATTCACGAAAATTTGTAAAAGTGTAGAAGGGCAACGAATCAATTTACCCGATAAGTTACTGCCTTCGAAAGTCTTGAAAAATATTGTTTCATTTTTTCGTAAACTCATCGTATTCTCAAATTTGCCTTTTTGAATATATTATTTTAAATTTACAGAGAAAAACTTTTTTTTTTAATCGCTGACGTTAACTGTCATGAACGAAATCAAACAGGAAAATATTATATTGAAGGAAGATAATAAACAATTATCTCAACATCTAAACGGATTGAATCCACTGAAAGGAGACTGAAGAAGTATAACCTGATTATTTCAACTCAAATTGGGGATTGATGAGAAAGATAAAGAAATAAGGGATGAATTTAGAATGAAAATAATAAAACTCGCCCCATTGTAATTGAGTGCTTGACTAATAGACTGAGGTCTGAGATATTATACAGGAAGACTATATCAGATCAAAACGTTATTAGTGTCACAACAAAAGGCTGCAGAAGAAAACGGTCGTGAAGCAAAAATAAAGGAACCTCTCTGATAGTGGATAGAATCAGCTATACTTACAAAGAACTAGATAGCAAGTTGGCAGCAGAAAACTCATCAGATACGATTGCAAGTAAATCAAGCACAGATGTTGAAGAAGAAAACCCGAAGAAATGAACAGCAGGAGAATTGGAACATGCCGACAGACCTAGAGTAAATAAATCAGCTCGAACTTTCGAGATCTTCATTTAAGATTCCAAAATAGATTTTTTTCCTATATCTCTTATTTTTCATCACATTTGTTTTTCTTCATTTATTTCAATTGTGTTTCCGTATTTTGATTTTCACTCATGTTTTGTTTCAGATAAAATGTCACATTCACAGAGATTTAGCCATATGAATATTACATCGCTGTTACCAAACTTATCATCTTCGAAAGATCTCAATACTTTACAGAAAAATCTATCCTATGCCCGAGTGAAACTTAGCTGTCCGATCGAATTCATAGTAATGTATGTCATGTGAATGATAATGTTTCCTTCGGAAGACATCGTCTGAAAAGTAGAGGAGGGGGCGTTGGTATGTGTGTTGACAATAAATTTTCATGTAATTTAACGAGGCTGTTGGAGTTGTCTTAAAACTATTCCGAAACTGATTTCCTCAGTTCACCAGAGAATGGTATACCATCTTTAATTGCCAAATACGAGGATGTATTCATTCTAGGTGATCTCAATATTGATTTGTTGAAAAATGAGTCTAGGGCTGCTATCAGGCTGAATAATATGTTGGAGGGATCGGGACTCGTTCAACTAGTTGATAGACCTACATGAGTGACCGTTTCATCACTTTCACTAATAGATTTGATCATCACAAATAACAGTGATGATATTTCCAAGAATATCGAAGTTGTCTTGGTACCAGGTAATTCATATCAAGAGTTGATAGTATAAAAAAATAATCTTGGTGATAGTTCCTGCTCACCGACATATAGAATGATTGGAGACTTTAGAAATTTTGATAAGGAACGATTTTACGAAGATATATCAATCCTGTTCGAACATATTTATGTGACAGATAATATTGACGAAAAAATTAAATTTCATAATAAAAACATTATGCCAAAATTCAATCTGCATGCTCCTGTTCAACTGATTAGAATAATCAAACGTTATGCACCATGGATCACAGATAATATTAAATTATTGATGTCATAGCGAAATAAAGACCGTTCTAGGAGGCAAAAAACAGAATCTCCAGGACACTATGAATATTAGAAGACATTCCGAAGCTCCACAACCCTGGCTTGTCAAAATGGAAAGAAGTCATATTTTCAATATATTTTTAGACAGCGGGGTAAGCAAGATATGGAAGGATCTATTAAAAAAGATCGACCACAATTTCCGATCATTTGTTTGATGTAAAGGAATTGAATCAGTACTTCGTGAAAGGTTTGCAGCGGTCGCTGCAGATCAAAATTTGATTGAATTCTACTCCAATAGTATTCATGAGAAAGCAGGCCATTTTCAATTCAGATGGAACCCAAAATGGAACCCAACATGGAACCCAACATGTCCTATATAACTTGTTATCTAATGCTCAAGGGTGGGATAGCATCAATTTGAAACTCCTACTTATGTGTTACCCTTATTTGATACCATTTATAAATCATATTTCGAATTTTGGTCTCACCCAAATGCTTATCTCCAAATTTGAAAAAAGTCAGTTGTACATCCAATACATAAAAAGAATACTGTTAGTGAGTTTTTTCCCCTTCTGATATTGGTCCTGTGCTCAAAAATAATGCAGTTGGAAAATCGGTAATGCTATAATAAAAACATGAAGAATCTGGGTTTATCAGTCGATGATGAACTATGGTCTAACAAACATGAAGAAATTAAATATGAATTCGTTTAAAAACTTATAAAAGAATATATCATCACGGAACAAATGAATGCATGAGTCTATGGAATAGTTTTTCTTTTTTTATGGCTATTCACAGGTAGGTAAATATAGATTTAAGGAGCGTGGCAGAATAATAATTATAAACATAGTGATTTTTGTTTGTTATATTTTTTCAGATACGCTTGACAATAATAACAGAGGTAACACGTATATCATCATCTGATCTTCGGGGTTTTTCCTCTTATATTGTTCGTATATTTGAAAAATAAGGACCTATTATTATTATTATCATTATCATTATTTTCGTTGGGAATGTACAAGTCAGTCCCTGTCTCCAAAGCTCCAACCAATCCGGAGGGCGCGCTGGTGTCGTTTACCCCAATAATAATATTGACAGTAATAATTATTATTATTATCATTATTTTAGAAATGTACCAGTCAGGCTCTATCTCCAGATTTCCAACCCATCCAAGGGGAGAGCTGGTGTCGTTTACCCTAATACCCACTTCATACGTGACTATTGGGTTCGAGATTCATGTGTTCTAAGCAGACGAAGTGAACCAAGGATGACGGCCTTCTGCATTCGTGCCGCTAAGATCTCTGTCATATCTAGGCAAACCGGTATCATCTTTAAATTTGAGAACAGTATGTTCATCATTCCACCAAGGACTCCTATGATCAAAACCAACATTTTGACAGAATGGTTTGGATACAACCTACGGAGTTCAAAGATAATATCTCGATATTTAGTCCGTTTTTCCTCCTCTCTCCGAACGATATTCATTCCACCTGTAGCGAAAAACTCCATGACAAAAATCGTTTTATTTGGTGGTCGAGGTGGACATCAGGCTTATTGGCTTGTATTTGCCTGAGGGTGGGGAATGAGTAGTGTCAATAGATTCAGCACTTCTCATTCTCCACAATGGACTCAATATCCCCCTGAGCACCGGTGTCTCGTCTATACCGTACAAGTATCGTAGCGCCGCGTTCTGCCTTTGGCTGAGGCCGCATAAGCTCTAATCAGATAATATGTGAAATTCAACCCATGAGTGGCATCCGGAAAATACACAGTGTCGTTGCCCTAATTCGATTACCACCGCTAAAGGCGATGGTTAAATCTGGCATCATTGCTGGACGCTCACAAATCTACAGGATGAAAGTAAACTATACAAACCGGACGCTAAGTAGCGTGAATTCGTGAATATATTGGACGCTCAGAGACGGGTACATGGAAGGACGCCACGAAATAGGTGTAATGAAACTTTCAAATTTTTATCGTCGAAAAGGAAAGCTTGATCACTCCTTTATGACCCCTGATGTTCAAATCTTAAAAATATACATATGTAGAACAAGAGACTTATGATATCCACTCGACGGACGCTCAGAGAAAGAGTTGTGAAAGGACGCCTGGAAGATAGCTGGATGTATATATATATATATATATATATATATATATATATATATATATATATATATATATATATATATATAAATATATATATATATATATATATATATATATATTTATATATATATATAGACATATATTCGTTGTCTTTAGTTTGAATCAAATATGCAATTTGAGAAAAATATTTCATCATTCACTACCCATTCCGCCAGGGATTGTTCAGTCAGTAAAATAGGCACGACCCTTTTTTGGGCAAAATATGAATCAACTGTCACGTTCATATTCCTCTAGAAAAATCAATCTCTCATTGGAAAACACATCGTGGAAATATGAATCAGTGACGGGCCGTCGGAGCAGTCGAAATCATGATAAGAAAATGAAAATAATTCAAAACTCGAATAAGAAAATGAACTGTCACGTTCATACTTCTCTAGAAAAATGAATCTTTTATTGAAAACACACCGTGCAAATTTGAATCAGTGTCGGGCCCGGAGGGGTCGAAATCATGATAAGAAAATGAAAATAATTCGAAACGCTAATAAGAAAATGAACTGTCACGTTGATATTCCTCTAGAAAAATCAATCGTTCATTGGAAAACACACCGTTAAAATATGAATCAGTGACGGGCCGTTGAAGGGGTCGAAATCATGATACGAAATTGAAAATAATTCAAAACGCGAATAAGAAAATGAACTGTCACGTTCATCTCTAGAAAAATCAATCTTTCATTGGAAAACACACTGTTAAAATATGAATCAGTGACGGGCCTTCAGAGGGGTCGAAATCATGATAAGAAAGTGAAAATGATTCAAAACGCGAATAAGAATATGAACTGTCACGGTCATTTTCATCTAGAGAAATCAATCTTTCATTTGAAAACACTCCGTGAAAATATGAATCAGTGACAGGCCGTCGGAGGAATCGAAATCATGATAAGAAAATAAAAAAGATTCAAAACGCGAAAAAGGAAATGAACTGTCACCTTCATATTCCTCTAGAAAAATCAATCTTCCATTGGAAAACACACCGTGGAAATATGAATCAAGTGACGGGCCGTCGGAGGAGTCGAAATCATGATAAGAAAATGAAAATAATCCAAAACGTGAACAAGAAAATAATCTGTCACTGTACAATGTTATTATATATTAGCCCTGTAGATATCCGTTTTTATGGATACCATTCATGTTGATGAACTGTCAGATTTATGTATCACTGTCAATAAACCAAGCTTTTCAACAATTGTCAGACTAATTTATCAATTTAAAACCAAATAAGCACAAAAACGAATCAAACTATATACAATACAAAACATTTTGGTACTTCGAGAGGATATTCAAGCGCCAAAAGAGATAATTCATTGGAGTGTTGGAGTTGAAAGTCAAACCGGCCGTCAGCGTCAGCCAAGCAGAGAAAGGGTTCTAGTGAGTTTGCCTATTCCTCTACCAATCCTTACCTATTCCCAAATCCTTTATTGAGTATTGCTTCATTTCTTTTGAATTTCATAATATCATAATGCCAAAAAAAGGACAGCAACTTGATGATGAAATCACACCATTAATCAAACAGAGAGAATCAATCAATGTTAGACTGCGTCTTTTCGGTGATTATTTGGAAGTTGTCAATCAAAATATACTTGAGTTAGGCTATAGTGATCTCGATAAAGCAATAATTATTGAACTCAAAGATGGATTAACGAGATGTGAAAATCTCTTCGAAGTTTTTGATATATGTCCAAATTCTTTGTCTAATGCTTTAATACAACAGTGTTTACTTGGGCCCGGTTCATTTTCTATTTCTGGTTCTTTAGTTTTCTTAACAAGAAAATAATCCAAGGAGGGCTGGATCTTCCGCTTGCTCATTTTTAGGGCGTTTCCTATCATTATAAACGTTGAATCAATTTAAAATAAAAACAGTAACGTACTTTTACTTACAACAAAAAATGTGGATCGGGTAGACTACAGAATGGAATTTGTAGAAATCGACAATTTGAGCAAGACGCAACAACTATTAAATTAAACAATTCCCGCTCGACTTGCACTGGCATGCGGCTGATTCGACTGTTGGAGTTGGACTATTGTTTATTGGCCCGAAACACAGAGAGTGATTTCATACTTGACCATGCGCGGAAGAGGTAATGCCGAAACCATCAGTGGCGGGTGGTTAGAATTTTAAAACTAGAGAATAATATAATGAGATTTTTTTTCCATCGGACAAGATTGGACAATATTTTATTGATGAAAGTATTTGTATCATTTATAAGTTTTTCTGACATATTTTACAATTTTTTTTCTCTCTTCCTGGGGAGGGGGTACTGTCCCCCCTTATCGACGCTGGTGCGCGGGCACTTCTTGAAAAAAAGTGCTTAGTGCTCGAGACTCCCGAGCACTTTTCAAGAGTGCTCAGTGCTCAGTACTCGAAGCAGTTTTTGTCAGTGCTTGGCACAGCTCTGAGTATGCGTGTATCGTACATTAATGTTCGGGCATTCATTTTTCGAAACTTATCAAATAAAATGTAGATTTAAAGAAATACATGCTGAACAAATTAATTGGAGTGTTACCTTCATAGTCCCGAAATTTGAATTCCAAATCCAGCCTACCTCTCTTCAGTGTAAAGATATTTTGATTTTTCCGTTATCAAAATTCAATTGAAAACTAATTATTTTCCAAGTTACAGTAAAGTACACATTTCACGGGTAACAGCTACTAATAATTACAATAATGTATGTGTCATGTTTGTCGAGGAATGACACCCTTTCGGTGAAGGGGTTTCCCCATCCACCCTGTCATAGCTGCCTTCAGCTCAGCTGTTACCCATCGCTGTGTTTCAAGATTCAGTTGCCCGACTTCCTAGCTCATGTCGGTGCTTGTTGTGTTATGGCCTGAGGCGCTTTCCAATTGAGAGCTTGTTACCCCTGAACTATCCCTGAAATCACTTCAGGATCAGTTCAACTGACAAGAATACATGTTATTTAATGGAAACATGTTCTTTCGTGGACTATGAGATCACTTCAGCTCCTTGAAGTTACTCGGAGAACCCACTTGGTCAATTGGAAAGCGGCTCTGGGCCCATGCAATTCATTACAATGTATTCCATCATAAGTCAATGGAGTAAAATTGCAAAGCATCATGAAGTACAGATCACATTAGAAATATACAGAAATCATAATGCAGAGAAACGCACCCCATCAAAATCGCATCAATTCTGAACGTTAAACTACAGATCGTACTTTTTCGCAACGAACGAGATCAAAACGTACTCATAAACGATATCCGATCATGTTCTTGACGCCTTTTAATCGCATTGTATCACAAAGTTAAGTATCATATCGCTCAAGAACAGAATTCGTATTATTTTCGTATCGTATAGGATAAGTAATATTTCAGAACGTATTCCATCATAATTTGGATGCGCGCGCATCGATTCTGTCTCACAATATAGCATTTTGGTATTATAGTCGATGGGCCACTTAAATATTTGTGAACCGAATTAACTACCAGTAGAACATTTACTTGGCATACTTTTCGATGAAATTGAAAAAGATGTGATGACTACGAAATCAACATAAATCACAAAATCATTTCAGCGTTTGGCTGAAATCAGTGAAGAAAAGTTGTATTAATCAAATTCAACACTCCAGCATTTACTGTAGTGGAAGAAAAGGAGCCAAAATTCCTACCTAGTAGTGTTTGTATGGTTTTGAAAATAGTGAACCTGGGTAGAAATTAGTTGAGAAGTGTTTTAATGAGTTTTTTTTCAAATAAAATGTTCAAAATTCAATTCAGATTCGAAAGATTTATTTTAGTAACTATGTACATGCCATTCTCAATTCTTATATATATATAGACATTTAACAATTTGTCTTTTCGCTCTTCTTCCTTCCGTTCGGCGAAGAGATAATCAGGACAGCAGGCTGTGTTGAGCATTGTACTGTCGCCAGTCCAATCCTCGACTGTAGTGCTTAGCCGCCCCTTAACCCTCCTGGCGGGAGACACTTGGAACGGCCCCCGGGCGAGTCCGTCTATATATGAGATAAGGGTTGATTACAAGCAGAATTCATGCCAATCATGCCTACTGCTGAGCTTATGCATGGGATTGTGTCTGTTCAATACAGAGATGACGATTGTGTCAGTTAGTCTGATGAAAGTCCCGGAAAAAGCTCACAGCAAAAAACCGGGTTCAGAAATTGGTTTAATTTTACACTTGGCTGCATTTTACAGGCCCGCTTCGTTCCTGGAATAAATCCAGAGCTTGATTGATGAGACCCCCGTGTTTACGGGGTGCATTATCATACTCCCTGATGCAAGTGAGATCTCTCGTCGAAGGGCTTTTGGGTAAGAAGTATTTATAGAATTTGGATGACAAATTTCTAAAATATGTTGGGATCGAGTCAACGCCGCGGATCTCCTGCAGATCAATCAGGCGAATGTATCTATCACTATTAGTGACGATACGGAGTATCTTGTTCTGCATTCTGTCCAGCCTCGTGAGACATGTGGGGAGCAGGCTGAAGAACTCTGGATAACATTGCAGGCCTTATGATCTGCTTATGAATAAGCTGTTTGTTATCTGTACTTAAGGTGCATTCAGTCAACATCATTTTAAAATTGTGCTTAAATATATGTTAAAAGTTGAATCTTTTTTATCAAACGATGCCATTTATACAACAATGTTAAATTTATGCTAAAAACCTTTGATGTTGCCGTTATGTTTATGATAATGCTTATGTAAAGTTGACTAAATCCACCCTTACACAGAAAAAAATTCACACTGTAAGCAAGAGTAGAAGTCTTGACTGAAAGCTGAGATTGACTCATATATCCGCAAAAAGAACTATGCTCAATTGAAAATACATGTTATTCTTATACCTATCTATTAACTTCACTCACAATAAAAATAAATAAACTTGATAATAGTATATCAACAATAATTTCGACATCTAACAAAACTTCGACTGAGGATAAGCTACATTGAATGAAATATAGCATTGTCTTTTAGCTAATCTTTTCTTATTCTCCGAGGAAACAAGACACACTTTCTATAAGTATATGAACAACCATTTTTAAACACTATTTTTTTTTTACTGGGAATGAATTTGATTCATCTCACTCTAGAATCATTTGTAATCCATGTTTTCATCACTCAACTGAAAGCTAAGTGAATCTCAAATAAGTATAATTACTTTCAAAGGGACTATTTCCTAAATCCCAGAGCAAGAATAAATATACCTTAAATTGGAACCCTTTACGCCGTTGTTACGATAATGAATATTCAAGAACAAAATATTGTGCAAACTACAGAAGGATGGCAGGGTTCAAATGAAAATGTCCAAGAGAAAAATTTCGACACATTATTTATTTATTACAAAACATATACTTTACGACAATATCGGATAACATATAGAGTGTAATAGAGACAAAACCAAATAAACTCAATGATTTTGAGGCTATTGCTCAAAAATAAGATAGATGCTATGGCCTTTAGGTACATACCGATGAGTTTTTCGTTCGTTTCTTTCATTTTCCGAAAAGTATAATTTATTTTTCTGTATTATGAATTAATTCTTTCAATAATTCTTCAGATAGTTATAATACCCAAGTAGCACACCTATATTGGTGAAATATTGGTAAAATATTGTGAACATATTGGCGAAATATTTGAAATGCAATATTGGCGAGAAAAAAAATGTGAACATTCGGCGATATTGGTCCAATGTTACTTGAATAATATTGGTGAAATATTCTTGAACTAATATTGGCCTCAAAATGTTCGGCGATATTGGTACAATATCGCTGATACAATATTCTGACAAAATTTGCACAATATTCAAAAGTTATATTGTCGAGAAGTAAAATGTGAACATTTTGCGATATTGGTCGAATATTGTTTCAATATTTTAGAAATAGTTTTAGTGAAATATCCTTGAAGCAATAATGGCCACAAAATATTTATCGATATTGGTACAATATTTATCGATATTGGTACAATATCATTTGGATATATTGGTGGATGTCAATATACCTCGATAAATTATTAAATATCTTTTAGTTGATGAAGGTGACACCAGAGTATGCCTTTTGATAGCCATAACCACTGAGTGAGCTGTCTTGAAAATAAGTTATCGAAAGTATTTGATATACTTTCGTAGGTTTTAGAAGACGTTCTATATGTAGAGCCACCTAGCGGATTTTTATCCAGGTTTGATCATGATTTAATTTTAATATGTTTCATTGAATATTCGGCCAATATTCAAATTTCATCTCAATCTAGATATAGGAAACAATATGAAGACAATATTGTTTCAACGATATCGATAATTATTATTGAACCAATATTGACCCAATATTAATTAATAAGATATGTTGAATATTGACGAAATGATATTCAACCAATGTCTAATCACACTTGGAGAAACAATACAGTTTTTATTCCTAGAATCGATATTAGGGGAATATTGGAATTGCGATATTTATTCTAGATGTTAAAAACGATGTGAAGACAATATTGTTTCATCGATATTGATAAATATCATTCAACCAATATTGATTCAATATGAGTTATTACAATTTGTCAAATAAAGTGTTAACGATATTCAACCAATATTCTAACAAACTTGGAAACAACAATACAGTTTTTTCCCCTATAATAGATATGATTGGAATATTTGGATTTCAATATTTATTCTAGATGTGGAAAACAATGTATAACCAATATTGTATTATCGATATTGGTAGAAATTATTCAACCAATATTGACCCAATTTTTCGTGTGATAATTTACATTCAAAACTAAATCAACCAATATTCCATCAATATTAATAATATAATATTGTTTTTTGAATATTCACCCATATTGAACCAATATTGATTTTTCATTTACAATATATCTATATTGGCCCAATATGGAACCAAGATTCAGCTGATATGATGTGCTACCTGGTTACTGTTGGAGCTGTTATTGCATGATCTGAAAAAAGAAAATGCCTTCAAATTGCGTATTATTGATATAGTGTATTGAATTGAAGTCATATTATTTTGCCTACCAGTAAATGATCAGTCTTAATTTTTTGGTATATGCATAAAAAGAAGACAAAGACGATTATCATGAATAAAATTGGCACAGATCCTGTTTCAACAGGACTGCATATTCTTTTTTACAGTTACAGAGTTATTATCATCACTGTTCTGGTTGATTGAATATACTCACCGTTGAATACTGGAATCAGGTCTTCCAATTTTTATTGACGTAGAAGTTCCTCCATTTGTAATCACACAAATGATGGTAAATAGAAGACGCAACCAAATTTTTGCAGATTTTCACATGAACACTGTCTGTCGCATACCGGGAAGACAATCGGACAACCTCTATCTATCGATGCGACGATCACCCCCACTACGTCGACGATTGTTCTATTGACTCCATCTGAATACGAAATATTGCAACTAAGAACTATTCTTGGGTGAAGCTGGGCGTATTACCAATATAATATAATGATTCTTAATACAATTATTGAAAACATTCCAACAAGAGTAAGTTCATAAAATTTATTTCTATTAATCCAATGTTAAAATTGTAAGTACGATTAACCATAACACATTTTGAAGCAAATTTCTGATTTTCTCAAAAGGAAATAAATCAGTACTCGAATAAATTAAGAATTCAACAAATCCCATAAAATGGATCGTTATCTTGTCAATCAAGAATATCCCTCTTTTTAAAATGATAGGAGGATTTTCTTCCTTCAAAACAAATTCTTTCAATTCAAATATAATAAAAATTAGTTTGAGAATATTTCTTCAAGACTATCGTTGTACTTCAGTGCAAACCAGCATTTTTTTTTCTGTGTAGTGTCAAATTTCTGGCTATCAGAGGGTAGGTTCGCTTGACAGCTGCCCCAGCCCTCTGAATAGCCAGGTCTATGTACCTGATAAATGTCATACCTTTGTCGAGTCGAACCCCCAGGTACTCGACTCTCTCACGTACTTGTCCTTGATCCTCATTTCACGAGGTGGTAGCCTAGAAAAGAGTCGCCTCTTTGTGAAATCTCGGTCTTGTCCGCATTGACCCTAATCTTATTATTCTCCATATACGGAACTACCTTTCTATCCAAATAAATTTGGATCTTCTGGGCAGCGACCACGGTTGAGAATAAATGTGAGTATACCGCGGTGTTGTCCGCGTATATCGCAACATTTACTCTCTGGATCAGGGAACATCGTGTGTATATAGAGAATATAAGTGGAGAGATGAGCACGAGCCCTATGGGAGGCCGTGCTGGTAAAGCGGTTGCCTTTGGAGCGAAGGGTCAAGGGTTCAAATCCCCGCATGGTCATGGGTCTAGTGCATGGCATCACACGTTAAAAGGTGAGGGCTCTGCGTCTTTCCTAACTCACGCAAGTCTCTCAAAGACTTCCGAGGGTTGCGCGTAGGGGTGCAATCGGTTGACGGAAATAACACTTTTTAACAATTTTTCAACACCTGCGTCGACTGAATAACCCGCCGAAAGATTGCTGTGTACTCTTACCACAAATATTCTGTTCGTGAGGTATGAATCGATCAATCTCACTACATTTAAATGCATGCCTGCTCGTGACATCTTGTTGACCGAGCCTTCTACCGATACGGTGTTGAAAGCTTTTTCCATGTCCAACTGGGCCATGACTGTGTTGAGGTCTCGATAATAGGCCTTCCCATGCACTATCCGGACTAATTGTGAGATCGTATTGTGACCTCTATGGAATCCGAATCCGAACTGTACATCGGGGATGAGTTTCAGCACATCGTCAAGGATCAACAGCATTTTGAGGATGGTTTTATCCACCATCTCAGCGATCACGCTGAGCAGCGAGATTGGAAGGTAGCTTTGGAGTTGATGTTTGTCCTTGCTAGGTTTTGGAATCGGAATTATCACAGCCAGCTTCAAACAGTCCGGATAATACTGCCATCTCAATTCTGCGTTAACGATGTTCAGCAGTTGTATTAAAGACTTGCGCGGAAGATTCTTCAGATTTGCATCAATACTATCCTGACCGGGTGCCTTCCGTGTTTGACGACCTCCAACAGCTCCTCATTACTCACCATCACTTCGCCAAAGTGAGGACCCACTGACTCCCGTAGGCGGCTCACGCGCCTCGAGCACTCCACCTGCCCCTCATTGACATCTGGCGCTTTTCTATGTATACTACTAAAGTACTTTCCGAACAACTTTGCCTTGGTCTTGCCTATGGCAGGCACGGCCTCGAATCGCTTTTGAATACGCTTCGACATGCGCCATAGAGAGTTGTCACGAACATCCAGCTTTTTCAATTTATCTTGCCAAACCTTTTAATTGGGCCGCTTTTCCAGAACGTGGATTTCCCTGCCCATAAGGAGCATATTCTCCCTATGGACCGGGTTCTCCGTTCTTTGCCATACTTTACGGGTGGCATTCTTCTGTTTAATGAGCCCCTTGACAAGAGGTGGCAAGTTATTTCGCTCTTCCCCCACCTTGATTTTCCTGATGGTGGCATCTCGGGATGCTTGGATGTTGCGTATCAGAGTCTGAGTTTCCTCGTCAATGTCTCCCCGAGTTGACTCTTGATCATAGTAAGTCTATTGAAGCGCCTTCGGAACTCATTCCAGCCCACGTTCTCATAGTCGAACAGGAACCTGGCTGTTTTGGCTCACCCCTGCTCTTCAATTCAAACAGAACTGGGTCGTGAATCGAGGTAAGTTCGTAGACCTCTTTGAGGTCACTCAGCTCTCTGACATTTTCATTTTTCACCAGGTCAAAAGTGGAAGGGGTGGACCCGTTTCAGGTGTAGTGAGTTAATTGGCTCTTCTAAGTGCATCATTACCGCGTCGTTGTCCAGAGTATACTCTAGCATGATTTCATCATTAGAGTTTGAGTGATTGAGGCAATTCCATTCAGGTCGCTTCGCGTTCGAATCCCCAACTACCAGAACTTTCTGGCCAGTATTCAACAGGCTGTTTGAATCAAGCTGGGACAATATCTGACTCGGACGGTTGCAAACACACAGGTTCCATCCTCCAGCTCGACACCGATGTGCTCGATGCCGCTCCTTCGGGCTGGAAATACTGTGTGTGCTATCCCTGACCTGACAAGGATAGCCGTGCCCCCTGCTCTAACTGAAGTAGGTCGATCTGGTCTGATAGTGGTAAATCCTCTCACATTCATTCTATGGTCTTGACGGAGTTTGGTTTCGGATATGAACATGAAATCAACCTTATGTCCACTGATGGAGTCAATAAGAAGTGGAAACTTGTTATCAACCTCATTAGCATGCATATTTTCTCGAACTTGATACAGTGTAGGTGCGATATTCAGTACCCTCCTTATCTAGCATCTGCTTCATTTTGATATGGTCTCCTTCAGTTCTTGCAAAATTTGAGTTTGCCTTCCTGTCAATCACACTTTGCGTTTCTTTGTCCATTGGCAGGGGCCCTTGCATGATTGACAAATGACTATTTATGTTTTTTCTATTACCTTCTATTGAGGAATAATTCAGGATTAGGGCACTCCAGTTATTCTGGAACAAAATTTTCTTTTAACATTTTCCTATAGAAAAATAACTAGAGAGTTCTTCCGAAAATAAGCATCTGAGAAACTTATACACTCGTACGCCACTGTTTGATTCAAATTGCCATATCGCCCAGAATATTCAACTGGCTACATCCCCCGATTGAGAAAAATTTTAAACAAATTAAGCGTAAGTGAATTACAGAGGTGGAAACAAAAATACGAAACACACTGTACCTATCAAGAGAATTAGAATAACATTGGTACTACTAAAACGAGAAAAAACAAGCTATCTAGCAATATCAAACATGATATATGGTTCCAATTGAAAAATAATGTCGATGAAGTCACTTTTTCACCAATGGCACATCTTTAAAAAAAATTGAATCCATAGAAAGGTGCAGAGTGAAATACCTTCCAAATTTTATTCGAACTTTTTTTGATAACCCACATATTAACTGAGAAAAATGGGCGGGTCCATACAATTGACTAACTCTGTACATAAACAGTCACATCCATTTTTTATTCAAAAACTTGAAAGTCTTCAAAATTCGAAGATTCAAAAATCTAAAAAGCTAAATATCTGAAAATGAAAAATTCAAGGTCTTAAAATTTTGAAATATAACGAGCAATACAAGGTTATATATGATCTCACAGTATATCATTTTGGTTTATTTGTCATTCTGTTCCATCAACTAATATTCATCCAGACCCTATCGGAAAGAACTATTTTAACTGCTTTTCTGAAGCTGGCGTTGGACGATGTATTAGTTATTTATGTACCAAGGGTGTAAATAGATGTTTATGCCCTGAGGGCGACATTTTATGAACCCAATGGCCTCTGGCCTGAGGGTTTGTAAGTCGCCCGAGGGTATACACATCTGTTCATGCCCGCGGTACATACATAACTTTATGTCATACTAGTTCGTTATTGCAATCCAATCTCAATACAAATCAGTATTTTAAAAAATCAGGTTTGAATTATTAACATTGTCATTTTATTATACTAGACACTATCGTTGCTATGTGAATGTTGACAAACGTAAATGTCATAAAATCACAAAAAATATATATTTGTGTCAAAGTTAGAAGTCAAAATGAACGGAGATTTTGGAATTCCTGACGAAATTATTTCTCTTTATGCCCGCGTGGGCCATAAAGTGAAGTTTATGCCCGCGCGGGCATAAAGTACGACATTAGATAGTTGGTAACTAAGCAATGAAAACACTATAATGAACTAGTATGACATAAAATATTATTTGGAAGGTGATTATACATTTGCAGCCGTTAAATATAATTGAATCCTTTACGAGTGTGGATGATGGTAATGGTAGTTTGAGATGATTACTTTGAAGGGTGGCGTACCTATTATCGGTAATGTTTTTTTTTGTGTTCTTTTTAGGAGACACGCTGTTTCAAATATGAATATTAACATAACCGTGAGTATATTGTGTTGCTTAAAGTGATGTCTACATGAATCGCGAAAGGGCACGGTTCTTATGGAAAATGGGTCCTAGTCGAATTGGCTGAAAATTAAGTATAATGTAGTTTATGATGTCCTAATCAAATGTCTCTATTTCCATGTCCATGCCTCCAGTTTTTGAGATAGATGGTGTCAAACATGAAGAGGCAGCGTTGTTACTTGCCTTCAGAAAATCAATAATGTGGCGATTATTTTGTTACAAAAGGATAATGATTGCAATCCCAATATTGTCGACATGAGAAATCATGAGAAGTTCTAAGACCCGTATACAGTGTTATTAATAATTGCATAATATTTATGACACTAAGGTAAAACACGATTAATTTTTCACAGATTTATTGTCTACGCGACATGTTTCGATACACTGTATCTTTTTTAAGCGAATGTATTACATTAAATTATTCTACGTTAAACATTACTTAAATACCCTTCTTAACAATCGAGGTAATTAGGAGCTACCTATGATAAAAATTAAATTGACAATCCAATGTAGGTAGGTACCTGTAAATCTCAAAACATGTCTACTACTTAATTAGTTGAAAAGGTTCAACAAAGGGGAACTATTGAGGTCCAATTGATCATTTAGTAAACAATTCGAATTTTTCAATTTATTAATTTCCAAGAATTCTAAATAATTAAGTCTAAACCCTTATTTTCAACATGAAGGATTTCAAAGTTTTCAACGAAGTCATGGTCTCCTTCCAAAATATGATTGGCATATGTTGAATGTGTTTTATTATTTACATAATTCATACGGTGCTCACGTACGCGGCTTTTGAATGGTCTACCAGTCTGGCCTACATATACTTTGGAACAAGATCCTCAATTCAATTTATAAACTCCTGATTTTTTAGATTTTTGTTTTTTACCTTCATTATTTTTAACAAACCTTCCCAACGTGTTATCTGTTCTGAATGCTACTCTTAAATTTTGTTTTTTCAAAAATGACGCAATTTTTTCTGAAACGGGCCCTGAATAAGTTCAAGTTCTGTAATTATTGTCAAGGTTCCTAATAGTGGGGTACACTTCTTGGATAGCCTTTCTATGTAATTTTTTAGCAAGAATATTCTCTATTAATTTGACGAGATATCCATTGTTAACTGCTATCTGTTTTATAATATTTAATTCTTTGCAGAAATTTTCTTTAGAATGAGGAATATTTACTAATCTATGTATCATACTGAATAGGTTTACATTAATAACTTATTTATTATCCATTTTTTATACGCCCCAGTATTAGAATATTCGAAGTTTGTAGTTTTGTTTATTGACAACGAAAATAATCAGTTTTAGGTTTTTGAGTTTTGGATGTAAGTTGTCAAAATATATATTGGAACCTTTGTCATTCGTTTCTTTCATCAATTCGAAGTAGCTAGCTAACACAACTTAGATATTCGATCAATCAGTGATTGATAGAATAACCCATTTGGAAGCCCCGACGAGATAGCTGCTAACTGAAAACCTATGATGGGTAACGACGACTACACCATGGCCATGGAGCTGCTGAAATAGCAAAAGTTATGAAAGACTCCCACGAAGCGATGATTAGATTCAGTTCACTCGCTTTCAACGTCGAACGACTTATGACGACCAATCTCGAGAAAACCATTTCTGTTTCTTCGAATAGACCCAAACTTAATCTACCAAAAATTTATTTTCGAAAGTTTGGCGGCGAAATAAAAGATTGGCTACAATTTTGGAGCTTATTCAAGCGGATACACGATGATGATGAGATGGAAAACGTCGATAACTTTCAATATTTATTGCAGTCTACAATTCCCAATTCTAAAGCACGACAGCTGATTGACAGTTATCCACCAACCGGTGATTACTATAGTAAGGCAATAGAGAGTTTAAAGTCCAGATTTGGTAGAGATGACCTACTCATATAGTATTATGTCCGAGAACTTCTGAAGCTAGTCTTCAATAATCTCACCAATAAAACCAACAATTTAACATCACTGTTCGATAAAATGGAATCTCAGTTAAGAGCACTAGAAACTATCGGTGTTACTACTGACAACTGTGCAGCAATGTTGTACCCCTTACTAGAATCGTGCTTACCGGAAGAAATATTGAGAACGTGGCAAAGAAACTCGGATTTTTCCATAATTGATCCCTTGAAGACACGTTTAAAAAAGCTTATGGAATTTTTGAAACGAGAAGATGAAAACGAGGAAAGGATCGCATTGGCTACCAATTTTGAAATGAAAAACCGAAAGAAAGAACCAGAATTGAAACCTAGCGTGCCTACTGCAACTGGATTTTTCAACCAGAACTCAAGATGTAGTTTTTGCCGAGAACAGCACCAAAGCAACTCATGTCAAGAAGCATTGGAGTTGTCTCTTGAATAGAGAAAGCAGAAACTCCTTCAGAATGGATCCGGCTATCGTTGTTTACGCCAAGGCCATTTAGCGCGGAAATGTAATATGTTTTCTAAGCTAAAGTGCGCCAAATACGGGGGTAAACATGTTCCGCTGATGTGCCCGACCGAAGATTCCGATAAGGCAAGTTCCTCCAAGAATTCTTCATCTAAAGATGCACCCTCAAAAACAGAATCTCTGGCAGATACTCAAGTGACTACCGGAATGTCGAATTAGACTTGAAAAGGTGTATTTCTGCAGACTTTGGCAGTTAATATTGTTAACAATGATCAGAGTAGAAGAGCAAGAGTCCTACTCGATACCGGCTCTGAAAGATCTTACATTTTGAGGAAAACAGCAACTTGCATGCAGATGCAGGCTGTAAGAACTGAAGAGATGATGCACTCTCTCTTTGGAGGTTACAGTACAGAGGCAGTAAACCATAACTGTTACATGACTCAATTGGATAGTTTAGATGGGCAATACTCCTGTTCATTAGAAGTCTATGACCAGGTGGTTATTTGTGGAAATATTACCAGTATTCGTGATGGTTGTTGGCATCAAGAAATGGAAAGCCTGGGTATTAGTCTATATGTCACAGAAGATGGCCCAATTGAACTTTTGTTGGGAGCAGATGTAATTGGCAGACTCTACACTGGAGCACGACACGTTTTGCCATGTGGTCTAGTATTAGTCGAAACGAAATTAGGATGGACATTGATGGGAAAAGCCCCAACTGACACGAGCGTTCCAAAAACTAGCTGCATGCTTGTCACTAGCATGCTTGTAACTGATAAAATGGTGACTGACTTTTGGAATCTGGAACTTCTTGGTATCAATTACCCAGTAAAAGAATTAACAAGAGCAGAAACCGAAAAGGCAACGATGGAACATTTTAAGTCAACTGTCCGAAGAAATGAGGATTCTAGATATGAAGTTAGTCTCCCATGGAAAGAAAAGCACCCTGTTTTACCTACGAAATTCCACATTGCAAAAAAACGATTAGATTCGTTAATGAAGAAATTGGATAAAGATGGTTATCGTGAAGATTATGATAAATTACTACAGGAATGGCTAGAAGAAAAAATCATAGAAGAAGTATCCAGAGAAGATCACCAATTTCAAGGGCACTACCTTCCCCATCGACATGTTGTGAAGTTAAATAGTGCCACTACAAAACTGCGACCCGTGTTTGACGCTTCAGCACGAGAAAGTTCCCTAAGTCCTTCGTTAAATCAATGCCTGGAAAAAGGCATGAATTTTATTGAACTGATTCCACCAATTTTAATCCGATTCAGAAAATTAAAATATGGAGTGATATCAGACATCCGCAAAGCTTTTCTGCAGATTAGTCTGAATCATCGTGACAGAAACTTTCTCAAGTTTCTTTGGTACACTCCTGAAAACGAATTGAAGATCTTCAGTTTTTGGTCAGACTTGCAGTCCGTTTTTACTTGGAGCAGTCATTCAACACCATCTTCGGAGTGTACTATCTGAAAATTTGAAGTTTCCTCAAGAATTTTTAACCCTTCTGGGGAGAAGTTTTTACGGTGATAATAGCATCATAAGTTTTGACTATTACTAAGAAATAGAGATATTCAAAGAAGAATCTCAAAATGCGATGATGGAAGCGAAGATGGACTTGAGATGTTGGGAATTTACAGAACAACGGGATGCCACGGATGTAACGAATTTGACATCAGTTTTAGGCTTGAAATGGAATAAATTCACCGATACACTGGGAGTGTCATTGGAAAATGTCCAAAATATTCTAATTGGAGAAAACCTAACGAAAAAGATGATACTTTCCACTGTGAGCAGAATTTTTGATGTGATAGGTTTTGTTTCCCCAGCTTTGCTTATTCCGAAAGTATTATTACAAACCACTTGTAAATTGAAATTATCATGGAACTCCAGGGTACCCGATGATATTAAACAAAAAATTTTTGATTGGTTCAATGAAATCCACTATTTAGAGGATGTCAGAATTCCCAGATGGATACGTCCAGAGGTGAAAAAGCAATGTAAGCTTGAGAGCCTACATTTGTTTTGCGACGCTAGTCAAAATGCGTATGCAGCTGTGATTTTTTTGAGAGTAGAATCATCACGTATGATAGAGTTGAAGTTAATTCAGTCAAAAAATAGAGTGGCACCGATCAAAGATATTTCAATTCCATGTTTGGAGCTGTTGGCAGCGGTTGGCGGTTGGCAGCGGTTCCAGAATTTTGGCATCAGTTAGAGGAGAATTTGATATTATCATCCCTGTGTATTGCTGGTCTGATTCTTCAACCGTTTTGAGCTGGATCAAACGCATTGAGAATTGGAAACCTTTTGTTAGAAATCGAGTCCAAGAAATTCTGCAGCTCACCACACGAGAATCTTGGCATCATGTCCCTGGAGCTATGAACCCAGCGGATTTACCATCAAGAGGTTGTCTTCCCAAAAAGTTGTTAGAATGCAGGCGGTGGAATGGACCCGAATGGTTATTAGACCCTCCTGAAAAATGGCCAAACCAAGTTTACGATGTAAACGAGCAAGTTGTTCTTGAAGAAAAAATGAAAGGTGTGACATCAATAGCTAATCACGACGAGAATCGATTTTCGTGGTTGAGAGACACTTTCAAGAAATTTGGAAATTACAACACCATCTTACGACTAGTAACTTGGATGATGCAGTTCATTAGAAATTTCATGATAAAGAAGACCAAGCGATTTGGACCCATATATTTGAAAAAAGAATTGTCAGTAGAAGAAATAGAACGAGCTGAGAAAGTAATAATATGGAAAATTCAGCAAGAGCATTTTGGAGAAAACGATAACTCATTGAAAAGTTTCAAAATACGAGAAGATGAGTATGGAATTTTGAGACTATAGACGAAGATTAGCGAAAGAGAAGACACAAATTCTTTCAAATATCCAGCGATTTTGCCAGGAAAACACCTAGTTGTGAAATACCTTATTGAAGGAAGACATGTCAAACTGATGCATGCTGGAGTTCAAACCGTTCTAGCAAATCTAAGAGAAGAATTCTGGATAATAGGAGGAAAAAAATCTGTTAGAACTGTCATTTCAAGATGTGTGGTTTGTCAAAGACACCATACAAAACATCTCGAAGCAGTCCAAGTCCCATTACCCAGAAACAGAGTGAGGGATGCCTCAGTTTTTGAAATAATAGGAGTAGATGCCACAGGTCCTTTGATATCGAGAGACAAAGGAAAAGTTTGGATATTGATCTTCACCTGCGCCATTTACCGAGCTATTCATCTTGAGGTAATCACGTCGATGTCAACAGATTGTTTTTCACTAGCATTTCGAAGGTTTATTGCTAGACGAGGACGCCCTTCCATTGTTTACAGCGATAACGGTACCAATTTCATTGGAGCCGAAAATGCCTTTGCTGAATTAGATTGGGAAGATATTTCAAAACTAGCAACTGTTGAACGAATCCAGTGGATATTTAATCCTCCAACAGCACCCTGGTGGAGAGGTTGGTGGGAAAGTTTAATCAAACTATTGAAAAGATTGCTCAGAAAAGTTTTGGGAAGAACTTCATTAACATCGGAAGAGCTGCAGACGATTGTATGCGATTGTGAAGCTGTTGTGAATCAACGTCCTTTGTCCAGCCTATCGGAAAGCCCTGATGACTGGACGACCTCAACACCAGCCGCATTTTTACTAGATATTACAGAAAACGGAGTTCCAAATTTGGACCGTATAGAAGCCACGTACTTGAGAAGGAGTTATCGGTATAGATTGAAAATGAGAGATGAATTGAGACGACGATTTCGAAATGAGTATCTCGGTACTCTCATTATGAAAAATCGTGAAGAATCGATAAGAGAATCCGTTCCTAAAGTAGGAGATTTGGGATTTATAGAAGTGGAAAATTCTAAGAGGTTTGAATGGCCCCTAGCCCGAATTCAAGAGGTGATTCCAAGAAAAGATTGTGTTATAAGATTGGTACGCCTAAAAGTTCCATCGGGCAATCAAATCTTAAGGCCAATTCAGAGATTCTACCCGTTAGAAGTTTCCGGCAATGAAGAAATTGAGAACTTGAAAGAGCAAATCGCAGAGCAGATAACACATAAAGAACCAGTTCATATTCCTGCATCACCTGAAACAAATACTAGAGATATGGATGAAGAAAATGATGAGCTGAAACGAGTTAACAGAGCCAGAAGAGTTGTTAAAGCCCCCAAACGACTCGGTTTTAAAGAACAAAAATGAATTTCTTCGAAATCATTTTGTTTCGGAGGGAGAATGAATAGGTTTACATTAATAACTTATTTATTATCCATTTTTTATACGCCCCAGTATTGGAATATTCGAAGTTTGTACTTTTGTTTATTGACAACGAAAATAATCAGTTTTAGGTTTTTGAGATTTGGATGTAAGTTGTCAAAATATATATTGGAACCTTTGTCATTCGTTTCTTTCATCAATTCGAAGTAGCTAGCTAACACAACTTAGATATTCGATCAATCAGTGATTGATAGAATAAAGCACATACTATGGTATGCTGATATTTTATGTAAATATGGATGTATCGAATTATTATGAATGGTGATGTCAGTATGGGAAGGTTTATGAAAAATTGAAAAATGGTGTTTGTTGTTGGTTTTTTCCTATTGTCAAATCTAAAAAATTTGATGATTTTTCTAATTCTATTTCCATTGTGAATTTAATGTTTGGGTGAATAGTGTTAATATATTTATGAAAGGTGTCTAACTGTCTGTTGGTACCTTTAAAACAAACTATAATGTCATCAACATATCTGTACCAATACAAAAACTGTTGCGAGAGTGGGTGCTTGTGAATTATTCCTTCAAGGTTGTCCATGAAGATATCTGCCAGTAGAGGACTCAGCGGATTTCCCATGATCAAACCTTCAGATGAAGCATATATTTTATTGTCAAATTGAAAGTAATTTTGTTCAAGACATATCGACAAAAGGTCTAATATCTCTTGTTTAATAACTGGGTGACATGATTTCTATCCAGTAAACCTTCAACCAAGACTATGGTATCTTGAGGAGGTATACTAGGGAAAAGATTTTGAACGTCAAAAGAAATTAATTTCGCGTTATCTGGAACAGAAACATCCTGGAATTTATTTATCAAATCATAAGAATTTTTAAGGCTGAATTTCGGTACAAATTTAGAGTAGTTTGTTATTAAATGTATTAACTTTCTTGATAACTGAACTGATGGTGCTGTTACGAATGATACTACTGGCCGGACAGGGTATATTTGTTTATGCAATTTTATCAAAGAATATAATTTCGGAGTTTGTGGATTCATAAGAGTTAGTCTGAACTTCTCGGCTTCATTAAAAATTGATTTAGAGTTTCTCAAGAATTCTTTGATTTGTAGTTGGTACACATAAGTGGGGTCACGTTTAAGTACTGTAAAGGACCCCGCAAACCCCTTATGGAATTTGGATCCCGATGGATTTTTTTGAATATTTGGTATGATGTAGTCCATGTAAATCTCAACCAATGTTACCATTGCGCCAACCCAAAAAATGAACAGTTTTGCTGCTAGTGGGCGTTGAAATCACCCCTTGCGCAGATTAGAATATTTATTTTTGAACCCGGTAACAATATTTTTACTTGTTTCATTTCAACTATTATTACGAAACGCAAAAAAAATATTTCCCGAGTGCCTTTAAATGAATCGTCGAATGTTTAAATATGCCTAAATAAGAGAAATAGCAGTTTTTTATGATTATCCCCCCACCCCCCAAATGACACAAAACGAAAAAATGTAGGTAGATTTTTCTGAATTTTTGATACGATGCAGTTCAAGTTATTTTGAATAGAAATAAATCGGATGACAAACCTCAAAAATGATTAGTTTTGATGCTAGGGGACGTCGAAATCATACCTTGCTCAGAATAGACTATTCATTATTATAGGCGGAAACAATTTCTCTACGTATTTTTGTTTTATTTTATGCCGAACAGTTGTGTGAATTTTTGTAAATTGAAAATGTAAAACCTCCCTCTTACCCCCAACCCCTATTTCAGAACACGAAAAACATTAATTCAGGCACCACCTCAAATTCAAATTGAGGATGTCTAATTTTTATTTATTTTCAAGATATCCGCCCAATTAATTGATAATTGAAAAACATGAACTACGCCCTACTAAGAAGTCAGCGAACTCCACCAATATTTTTCTGAAGGGAGGGAAAGGTGAAATCAAACAACTGTACGATTTCCTCAATTTGAGTTGGTTAAAACATTTATTTTGATAAAGCATTTACAAGTAGTAGGGAATTAATTTCTTTCGTGTTTTAAAATAGGGGTAGGGGGTGAGGGGGAGGTTTTAGATTTTCAATTCTTAAAAAATTACACAATTGATCAGCATAATCTAAACTAAAATACGTTGAGCTATTATTTCCGCCTATAATAATGAATAGTCTATTCTGATCAAGGTATCGTTTTAATGCCGCCTAGCATCAAAACTATTCAATTTTGGGGTTTCTCACCCAATTTATTCCTATTCAAAATAACTTGAACTGCATCATATCAAAAATTCAGAAAAATCCACCGACATTTTTTCGTTTCGTGTCATTTGGGGGGTGGGAGGACAATCATAAAAAATTGCTGTTTCCCTTATTTAGGCATATTCAAACATTCGACGATTCATTTAAAGGCACTCGGAAAATATTTTTTTTGCGTTTCGTAATAGGAGTTAGGGGAAAAAGGGGAGGGGGTAATAATTTTTTTAATAAAACAGCACAATATTGTGCAACATTAGCAACAATGAAACAAGTGAAAATATTGTTACCGGGTTCAAAAATAAATAGTCTAATCTGCGCAAGGGGTGATTTCAACGCCCCCTAGCAGCAAAACTGTTCATTTTTTTGGCTTGGCGCAATGGTAACATTGGTTGAGAATTACATGGATTACATCATACCAAAAATTCAAAAAAATCCACCTGGACCCAAATTCCATAAGGAGTTTGCGGGGTCCTTTACCGGAATCTAAAAAATCAAGAGTTTTTTCAACATAATCATTCCTATTGATTGCAATGACTGTATTACCTTTATCTGCTCTTGTAAAGGTTACATCCTTTTCCTTAGTTTTATGCTCTATAGATTTAATGGTTCTAATATCATGTATACCACTATTATCCTTCAGAAATGCTGATTTGATAATATTAGTTGCCTGATATTTATTGTTATTGATGTCCAAAGTACCTTTCAAGGCAATTTCAGTTTCAATCCCAAGAATTTCCATGTCCTTAATAATATTATTGCTTCTGATATTATGCTTAAAACCCTTTGTAATTAATGAATTTTCCTGTTCTGTAGAGACGGCTTCTGACAAACTCACAAATCTATCAAATAGATAGATTCAGTTTTCCGATGAAGTTAAGAATCTCGTGGGGACCATCGAATCAGTCAACGGGAAAGATCACTTACAAAATCCCATTTTATTACAAGAATTAGTGAATAAATTACCTAATGAGTATAAAATGATGTGGGTTGAATATATTTCGTGCACAGAAAATTACGAGTACAAACTGGTTGAATTTTGTAAATGGCTCGATCAAAAGTCAATAATTGCTTGTCAAATTGAAATGCCACAATGGCCAGAAACGTCATCAGATAAATTTCAACATACAGGGCGTAATTTCAATAAAATGAATACTACCTTAACTACCACAGATAAAAAGAAATGCTGTTGCTGAAAATCAAAATCTTGATAAAAATTTAGATACATCCAATCCCAGTGAAAAGGTCGATGAATTTGAAATCAGTTGTCACATTTCAACTGACAAACATGTCTTACTCAAAATTTTGCCAGTGGTCATAAGTAACAACAACAGAAATGTTCCAACATATGCACTTTTAGACGATGCTTCAACTGTTACCCTAATTGATGAAGATTTAGCAAATGGATTGGATATCCAAGGACCTCAACGGACATTGTGTATTCAATGGACTAACAACCAAATGAAGAAACAAGAAGATTCAAGAGTAGTCAGCTTCACAATAAGGTCATCAGAAGAAAATGGTCGAAAATTTCAAGTAAGACATGCGAGGAAAGGCTTAGCGCTACGATCTCAGACAGTAGACTCAGGTGAGGTTTCCGTACAATATTCCTATATAGACAGTAAGATTGCTCCGATGAAAAATGCTTAACCTAGGTTATTGATTGGGCAAGACAATTGGCCCTTATTGGTGAATAGAAAGATTATAACTGGCCCATGGAATGGTCCAGCAATGAGTAAAACTTCGCTTGGTTGGGTAATTCACGGAAATATTTGCACCGGACATCAAAATTTAGATTCACAAAATTTTAGATATGTTTGTCACACTAATGAAAAGGTAAGCGATGATTTAGACATATTGCACGAGCTCGTGAAAGAACAATGGAGAATCGACATATCTGGGACAGAAAAATACGAAAAAGCAAGGTCAAAAGAAGATAGAAGAGCACAAACAATTCTGGACAAGACAATGAGAAGAACTGGTGATCGATGGGAAACCGGACTTCTTAGGAAGGATGAGGATCAGGTTCTTCCAGACAGCAAACAGAATGCTCTGAAAAGGTTGGCATGCACGGAAAGGAAGATGGACAGAAATCAAATATATGGTAAGACCTACTGCGAGAAGATGAATGATCTCCTGAAGAAGGGATACATCCGGAAACTTTCAGAAGAAGAAGCCCAAATCAACTCATCGAAATTATGGTATCTTCCTGAGAATAGTGTTCGATGCATCATCCAAATCAAATGGAATGAGTCTAAATGATTGTTTGATGTCAGGTCCTGACTTATATAATTCCCTCTATACAATTTTACTCAATTTTAGGATTGAAAAGTATGCCTTTCTTGGTGACATCAAAGAAATGTTCTTGCAAGTTAGAGTTCGCCAAGAAGACTGTGTAGCTCAGAGATTCCTGTGGCGTGAAATGGATAGAACCAGAGACCCTAGCGTTTATGAAATAGGTGTTGTCTTTTTTGGATCATCCTGTGGACCATGTCTGGCACAGGAAGCAAACATTCGGAATGCTCGTGAGTTCAGCAGAGAATTTCCTGAAGCAACAAAGGCAAAATCATCAAACAAAATTACATGGATGATTACTTGGGTAATGCAGACTCCATAGAGGAGGGTAAGAAACTTATTAAAGATATAATATATGTTCATTCGAAAGGAGGATTCACCATATGTAACTGGGTTGCCAATTCTTCAGGAATTCTTGAGAATATTGATCCTGAATTGAGATCACTTGATATTAAAGAAAATAAAATCGAAAGAATATTGGGTGTCTTTTGGAATCCAATCGAGGATTCATTCACCTTTCAGACTAAATTCCATAAAATTGATAAGGACATTTTGACAAACAGACGAAGACCAACCAAAAGAGAAATTTTAAAACTTGTTATGTCTTTTTTTAATCCTTTAGGATTGTTGACAAATTTGACAATCCAAAGTAAAATTCTCCTTCAAGATATTTGGAAAATCAAACTTGGTTGGGATGACGAAATTACCGACATTTTGAACGAAAAGTGGCAACTGTGATTGTCGGATCTCTGGAATATTTCTCCTTTCAGAATTCCAAGAGTTTATTTCACTTTAGAACGATTTGAATCTGAGATTCAGTTACATGTATTCTGTGATGCTTCTGAGAGATCTTATGCCACAGTGGCTTATTTGCGATGTCAACATAATGAGAGTGTATAGATAACTTTTGTCAGAGCAAAAGCTAAGGTAACTCCTTTAAAAGAACCTGTATCTATTCCCAGACTGGAATAACAGGCAGCGTTATTAGGAGCTCGATTAGGACAATCCCTCGATGAAAATTTGGATTTAAAAATAGGGAAAATTATTTATTAGACAGACTCTAAAACAGTGTTGCATTGGATTAGATCCGAAGCACACATATATAAAGTCTTTGTGGCCCAACGTTTAGGTAAAATTCAGAGCCTAACTAACGTTAATCAATGGAGTTATATAAGCTTTATCGAAAACGTTGGGGATGAAGCCACTAAAAGGCATCAAAACATAGATTTCTCTTAGAGCAGTCGATGGTTACACGGGCCAGGTTTTCTCAAACTTTCACAAGAAAACTGGCACACGGAGAAACTAATTGTTTTTTCGGAACCTATTGACGATAAACTTTTGGAAGAAAGAAAGGAGTATGTTTTTGTAAGCTACGACAACACAATTGTACCAGTTCCATCTCCACAATATTTTTCTAAATGGACAAAATTGAAACGATTAATGGCATGGGTTTTAAGATTCATAGAAACATGTAAAAGGGGCATCAGATCTATTGGAATAAGAAACCAACAACGAAAATTGGACTTGCAGACTGCATTTTTGAATATTGAAGAACTCAACAAAAAAGAACTCATGGTTGCAGAAAAGTTCTTATACAAGAGAGATCAAGAAGATGCATTTCCTGAAGAAATCGATTATTTGCAAAACAATACTATGCTGAGGAAACAAATCAGATTATACTCTTTATCTTGCATCATGGATAAGGATGGATTACTACGCTTACGGTGAAGACTGGATCATCTGGTAGATGTCCTTGAAGATTTTAGGAACCCTATCATTCTGGACCCCAAACAAAGAATCACCAAACTGATCATCCAACATTATTACGAAGAAGATTATCATCATGGACAAGAAAGAAATTGAAGTAAATAATTTGAAACAGAAATACTGGATAATACGACTGGGACAAGCAGTAAAAGGAGTTTGGATACGATGTCAGAAGTGCAAAAATCGAAAAACCACTCCAAACATTCCTGTCATGGGACAGCTGCCACCCTAAAGGATTGAACTAACTATTAGACCTTTCATCAGAAAAGGAGTCACGAAAAACGTTATGGTGTCATCTTTACGTGCATGGCCAGCAGAGCTGCTCATTTGGAAATCAACCAGGACCTCAGTACTGATGGTTTTATTCACGTATTGAGACAATTTGGTGTTAGGAAAGGATTTCCAGAAGAACTTTACAGCGACAATGGATCGAATTTCAAAAGTGCGCAACGTGAATTAGAAGAAAATTTGGAAAATCTTAATCAGACCGAAATCAAGAAGTTTTGTTGTTTGAAAAACATATCATGGATATTCAACACTCCATCAAGTTCAAATATGGGAGGAGCGTGGGAACGTTCATACAAATCGTAAAGAAAGTAATGAAAGAAATTCTTCAAGTAAAGTACCCTCAAGAACTGTTTTCACAGAAATTGAAAATATACTTAACTCAAGACCACTAACTCACGTCTCTCTGGACTCCGACGACTCTGAACCACTAACTCCGAATCATTTTCCAATTGGGCCTTCATACGCTGCAATGTCTTGTGTTGATCTTAAGACAGAACATTTAAATTTGCTATCGAAATGGAAAACAGCTCAAAAATTAGCCGACTCATTTTGGGAACGGTGGACACGTGAATATCTTCCTCACTTGGCGAAGAGAAGCAAATGGCATCAAGAAACATCCGCAATACATCAGAATGATTTAGTCATCATAGTCGACCCCAATGGTCCCCGAAACATTTGGCCTAAAGGACGAGTCATCAATTTGTATCCTGGCAAGGACAATGAAATTAGGATAAGACAGAAATCTTTGGGAGATCGTTTGCTAACGAACAGTCGTTACCGACCGATGATGAACCCTTTACTCCCATAAACACCTAACTATGTAGGCTTATTATGGCAAGAACCTGTCAGAAAACAACTACTCCCCTGGCTAAGACCACGACGGGTATTGAATCAAATCTAACAGCTACTTGTGCAACGTTCCTCAAAACATCAGAGGACGCAATTACTAGTGCCCTCTATGACCAACCAGCAGAATTATGTTTTGATTTGGACGGGGTGACCACCTGCAGACTAGTTTCGAGGTTGTTGCCTCTCATCAGTGCAAGGGCAGGTCAACACAGACAGCACTGAAGCCATCTGTTCCCCGTCCAAACCAATACACACTCCGCTGATTAGTCAATTCTGGTTCACGAGATGAAAGCAGTTTCTAGGCCGCTCCACCTAGCGAGCAGAGAAAGACACTCCGAATCTCCGGGTTGAGAGATTTAATCGAAGAAGACAGAAATCTTTGGGAGATCGTTTGCTAACGAACAGTCGTTACCGATCAAAAATTAGGATAGTTGATGTTCAGCTACCTAATGGAATTATTTTGAAAAGACCTGTCTCAAGACTTTGTATTCTGGATATACAAAGAAAAAACGAAGAATGAGTAATTGTCTTTTCTACAGCCCTAGAACAATTACTGGGAGGGAGATTGTTGCTGCCCGTATTATATTTATTATATTTCCTTTACCAGTTCCTGAACTATTGTATTTTATTTATTTTGATATTAGTTGCTTTGAAAAAAAAAAAAATAAATAACAATTTTGACTGACGTACTTTTTCAATTTTGGAATCGGTCAATCGGCCAGGTAATATAGGATAAACCTATCTTTTAGGTAAGAAAATACTTAACACCCTTCACTCCCATATAAACCTACTACCGTAGGCTTACTATGGCAAGTGCCTGTCAGAAAACAACTACTCCCCTGGCTAAGACCACGACGGTTATTGAATCAAGTCTAACAGATACTTGGGCAACGTTCCTCAAAGCATCAGAGGACGCAATTGCCCTCTGTGACCAACCAGCAGAATTATGTTTTGATTTGGGCAGGGTGCAGACTAGTTTCGAGGTTGTTGCTTCTCATCAGTGCAAGGGTAGGTCAACACAGACAGCACTGATGCCATTTGTTCCCCGTTCAAACCATTACACACTCTGGGATATCGTTCAGTCACGAACAGTCGTTGCCGACCGATGATGAACCCTTTACTCCCATATACACCTACTACGTAGGCTTATTATGGCTAGTACCTATCAGAAAACAACTACTCATAATCTCATAATCAAACTCAGTTTGGATGAATACAATAACTGCATAATTATATGATGAGACAAAATGATATTCTTCACCATTATTTTTGTAAATTCAAGACTCCGTATAAAGGGTTATTCATAATTACATAATATTAATGTAATTTTTGAACAAAATCAGTCAAACGCAAAAGGTCGTAGACTTGCAGAATATGTATAAATCATTTGATTTTGATATTGGGTGATCTGAGGTTACTATTATACAGGGTGTCTTCGATTTAATCAAATGTAGTAACACCGCACCTAGTAACATCGTGCGCTACATGTTTTAATTTTTTGTACAGAGTATTGAATTAGGGCTGGACACCAGCGATACATTGTTTTGTTGTAATATACAGGGCGATTCATTTAATGTTTCGATTGGCTTTATTATCAGCTATAATAGAAGTTATAAAAGAAGATTTAATTCAAATAATTATAACACACTCAAACTCTATATATTTATTTAAATATGTATACAGATCACACATACAGGGGAATTGTAATAATATTGAAACTGTTACATCATCTGAAAGGCTCGAGATAACAGAATTGGGACAAGTATTGCTACAAGAGTGAATGCTGTACAAGAACAAACAAATGCTCAAAATGAATAATAATTAGTGACTCACACGGTATGTACCGGCGATGAAGATCTTCATCTCTTTCGAATATGGGGCTATATTTCCGAAAGGATTAAATCATGTGCACATCATTTAGATAGGCAAGGATATATTTTAGAACCGTCCATTTGGTAGAAATCATTGGATGACATAAAATTAACCGATCATGAGATGAGAAATCTTGTTTGTCATTCTTACAAAGATATAGCAAAAAATGTGACGAGAATATACCACGAGAGTTTTGAGTGACGATTAGTTCGAATGTTTATACACATATTATAAATGCTTAATGAATAATAAAATGCCCTAGATCGATATTGAATCATATACACATAAATCTGGTGCTCGGAAGTCTCAATACCTTCCACATAACGCTAATTTTGTATGCTTTTTGTAGTATGCAAACCATCAACATTTTTAATGCATGCAGTAGTTTCCCATGTGATAGCTGCATCATCATGCCTTTAACCAGGATCCGTATAAGATGCAATAAATAGACAAATATTGACCAATTTCATTCAATTTTCTACTTTATGATTAAGTTGTATACAAATGTTCCTACAAAATTTAAAAAAATGCAACTAAGAATGAAAATTTTGGGTATTGTCGTATATTTAAAGTCTAATTCACTCTAAAATAATTTATTTAACGAAATACAATGATTCAATAACACAATACTCTAATTAACACAACAATCTCGGAACTAGGTATTTATATTCGACTTTCACTTCACTGACTGTCCGTCCATCTGCTGCGTAGTTCTTTTTATATCGAACGCTCACTTCTCCGAAAGCTCATGAAATTTCTCGTGAAGCCTCGAATCTTCCAGATTCTTCTCGGTGCATAGCGCAACAACAGTCACCCGCGGACAAGTGCCAGCTACGTAAGAGTTCAGGTCCGGCATCGCCCGCAGCTTCGCCACATTGCCCCCTTCTTAGAGATATTTCGTCCCGAAATGTCATCCTTGGAGTGTGTCGATATTTGCAGAATTCCCCATATCTGCATCGTGAAGTTCGATGGAAATAACACTCCACAGTCTTCATGTTAGGTCGTGGAATAGGATTACATCAAACCAAAATCTGGATGCCGCTAGATCGGAATATCGTCTCCAACATACTTCTTATAACTCTCCAATCCAGCCCATCAATACCACAGGATAATTTTGGGATTGCCAAGTCCACCAGACTCTGGTCCACCATCGTATCTCTCAGTTGGGTGAGGCTCCTCCAGACATCTTCATAGGACGGTTTATCTTGGGAATGCTTCTTGGTCACCAGGTAGTGAATGTTCCTCTGGCCCTTCTTCAGCTGTAGCACACCTCCAATTTCTGGGTTCTGTTTTGGTAGTGCTTGGAGTTGGCCAAATTTCTTGGAGAACACCACAGCGATGCCCCTGGACATTCGAAGATCTTCTGCAACGCAGTGTGCTAGGGCGTAATCGACTGGCACTTTGAAATGGTCCCGTGGCTCCTCTCGAGTTACCCCGTGTGACACTTACTGACCATTTGAGTATAAGGTCATGGATTTCTGGAACGTCATCGCATCCTCTGGTGGTCTGAGGGTGCGGACATGGTCATGGTTTCCAGCGTAAGGGGCCAACCTGTTGAAATGAACGACTCTGGGTTTACCTCTGGGTGGCTTGTGGATTCGGTAAGGCAGGTCGTTAATTCTCTTGATGATCTTGTACGGACCTTCCCATGAACTCCGTAATTTCGGTGACAGGCCCCGGCGACGCATCGGGTTGTACAGCCAAACTAGGTCACCAACCTAAATTCCTTTAGCATCGGCATTGATGTCATAAGTCGCTTTCACTCGGTCGCTGGCACTCAGGATGTTCAAACGGACTCGTTCGTGAATGTCCTCCATTCGCTGCCGGAGTTTACTGACGTAGTCCTCTCCAGCGGTATCCTGTCCTGGTGGCATCCCAAACTTTAGGTCACAGGGAAGTCGCAGCTCTCGGCCCATTATGATACTAGCAGGGGTTTGGTCGGTCGACTCGTGTACTGCGGAACAGTAGGCCATCAGGAACAAATGGGATACTGGTCCCAGTCTCTTTGATGGTCAGAGACTACCTTGGACAAGTGGCGATTGATAGTCCTGTTCATCCGCTCAACCATTCCATCGGACTGTGGATGTAGAGCTGTGGTTCTCGTCTTGCGGATGTTCAGCAGTTGGCACATTTCTTGGAATAGGTTGGATTCAAAATTTCTGCCTTGGTCCGACTGCAGCTCCAAGGGTACACCGAATCGACATATCCACTCTTTCACCAAGACGTCCGCGACGGTGATGGCTTCCTGGTTGGGCAGGGCATAGGCTTCGGCCCACTTGCTGAAATAGTCCATTGCCACAAGAATGTATTTATTTCCGTGGTCTGATACGGGGAACGGGCCGGCGATGTCCATGGCGATTCTCTCGAATGGACTACCTTCGTTATACTGACGCATCGGAGTCTTGGGTCATGTCCGAGGTCCATTGCTGGCAGCACAAACAGCACACTTTCTGCACCAATCATTAACATCAACTTGGCAATTGACCCAGTAGAACCGTTGCCTTACTTTCTGCAGGGTCTTCGTCACACCCAGATGTCCTCCAGCAACTCCATCATGGATCTCTCGGAGTACTTCATGTCTTCTGTTCTTGGGTACCACTATCTGACGTCTGTCCTCCCCACCATCTTCGGTCTCCAATACACGTTTCAGGACCCCATTTTCCAAGGTAAGGGAATTCCATTGGGCCCAGTAGGATTTGACTGCTGGGGAATATTTTGCAATTTCCTGCCATGTCGGTCTTTGATTACTCTTTTTCCAATCGACGATTAAACCAAGATCTGGATCTCTTTCTTGGTCTTTCTGGACCTCGTTGTCATTCCAGTTGTTGTCGACTGCCGTGGTTCTACAAATCGCTGCTTCCTTCTCTTCTGCTCGTCGGCAGTGAGAGCAGTCGTCTGGGCATGGTCTCCTTGACAGGGCATCTGCGTTCTTGTGGCCACTCCCTGCTCGATGTTCAATCTCGAAGTCGAATTCTTGGAGTCTTTCGATCCAACGTGCTACTTGGCCCTCGGGGTTTTTGAACTGTAGGAGCCATTTGAGAGCTGCGTGGTCGGTCCTTAACAGAAATCTTCTTCCGTACACGTATTCGTAAAAGTGTTCTACTCCCTTGACAACAGCCAACAGTTCTCGTCTGGTGACACAGTAGTTACGCTCCAGTTTACTGAGAGTTTTACTGAAGTATCCGATGACCTTCTTTTGCCCATCCTGGATCTGGGACAAGACAGCTCCAAGTCCTACGTTGCTGGCATCCGTGTCCAAAATGAATTTTCCACTCGGTAGGGGGTAACTTGAAATCGGTGCGTTGATCAATGCCCCCTTCAGCTTCCTGAACGAGTCTTGGCACTCTTCGGACCATTGGAACTTTGTTTGTCCTTCCGTGAGCCTGGTCAGTGGTTTAGCGATGTTGGCGAACCCCAGCACATATCGGCGATAGTATGTGCACAAACTAAGGGAACTACGTAGTTGGTGTATGTCTTTCGGAATAGGCCACTCCTTCACGGCTTTGATCTTCTCGTCATCCACTGCTACTCTGTGCCCAGAGACAACATGGCCAAGGTAACGTACTTCTTTTTGGAACAGGTGGTATTTCTTGGGGCTCAGCTTCAATCCAGAATTTCTCAGTCGCAGGAGTACCTCCTCCAGGTTTTTAACATGATCTTCAAACGATTTGCCAACTACAATAATTTCATCGAAATATACCAGACACGTCCTCCATGAAAGTCCTTTCAGAATCGTCTCCATTAATCTCTCAAATGTGGCTGGAGCATTACAAAGTCCGAATGACATAACGGTGAAATGCCACAGTCCTGAGCCGATGGTAAAGGCTGTCTCTTCTCTATCTTCTGGAGCCAGTTCTACCTGCCAGTATCCACTCTTCAGATCGAGGGTCAAGAAAATCGTGGAGCCGGTCAACGTGTCTAGGGTGTCGTCTATTCTCGGAAGAGGGTAACTGTCTTTTCTTAGTCACATTTTTCAGTTGACGATAGTCTACGCAAAAGCGTGTTGATCCATATTTCTTCTTCACCAGCACGACTGGAGAGGACCATGGACTGTCGGATGGTTCAATAACTCCATATTTCCCCATATCACTGACTATTTTGTCAGCCTCTTCCTTCTTGGCAAGAGGTCTTCTAGCTGATTGTCGGATCGGTCGGGCATCCCCAGTATGAATTTTATGCTGAACTACATTCGTTCGGCCCCATTTTCCTTGTCCGGTATCGAAGATGTCTTAGTACTTCTTGACTAATTCTCTCAATCTGGGCTGTTGGGCTGGTTTAATGCCCTTGGAAGAGAGGGTAACTAATTTTTCCAGTTCCGCTGTCAGGTTGTTGTCTTGACCAACAGTACCGTGTACACTCTTGATCACAGAGGAAATTGACGAGCAGTGCCCCAAAACAGTTTCCTTCTTCAAAGTCACTGGGTAATAATTGACATACAGTACCCTTACTGGCACAATTTTATCAGCACGCAGCAAAGTCTTGCAAAGTGCAATCCCTCGTCCAATTTTCTCCACCACGCTTCCATTGCTCGCACCTCCGTCCAAGGGAGCCTCCAGTATGTTCTCAGCCCTCTCGGGTACACTTACATCTTCAGCCAGCAGAACACGAATCATCTCTTCACTTCTTCCATGTAGCACCAGCTCTTCTCCGTTCACACGTAGGACGCCATCTTTGAAGTTCAATTCAAACCAACTGGAATTCATGATGTCCATTCCAATAATTGCGTCGTCCTCAATGTTCGCTACTAATGCCCGATGTTTCACTTTTTTGCTGACTAGAATCAGTTCAATCGGTAGCTCACCATGTACAGTGGCCGGGTCTCCTGTTGCTGCGCGTAGCTTCCAGGATATTGGTTCCATTCTCTCTGGTGTTTTAATAAAAGCAAGTCCAAGGATTATCCTAGTCGCACCTGTATCTAGCAGCATGGTGCAAGGCTGGTTGTTGATAAGACCGTCTATAGAGTCACCATTGTTTTGACGTTGAAGGACAGCGACATATGCATTGTTAACGGGGGCTTGCTGGATACAGGTCGACGATCGCCCCTCCTCATCGACCTTCTTTAGTTTTCGTACCGATTCTTTAAATCTCTGGAAGAAGTCCATTTCAGCTCAAAGTGGAGTGGTATAGATGAAGCGGGAAGAAATATCACAAAATCATCCCCACAACTTTAATTTGACTACATCAAACTAATGGGGGGGGTACATGTTTCGGATTCAGCAAGAATCCATCTTCAGCCTTATACAAGTTCTACAACAAATATGAAAGGGCTACCTATATGTAGTTACAACCGAACCAAAGTTACTTACATGGAGAGGAAAAATTCCTTTTAATGAATTACAAACAAACAAAAATTAAATGGGGGTACTATGTCCAATGCCCTAGAATTGAGAGGAAAATATAGTAATTGTGATTATGATCTGTGTAAAAACTCACCATTACCATACGGCATGATAATAAATTTTACAAAAACATATATAAAAAATATGTGAAAATATTTATGACATGGTCTGCCGACTCATGTCTGAAATGAGCGTTAGGGCAATTTTTGGCGTTGGAAGGGCAAATTGCCCTAACGATCATTACAGACATGAGTCGGCAGACCATGTCATAAATATTCTCACATATTTTTTATACATGTTTTTGTAAAATTTATTATCATGCCGTATGGTAAGTTGTTACACAGATCATAATCACAATTACTATATTTCCCTCTCAATTCTAGGGCTAATTTTATTGTCCTTCAGGCCAAATGTTTCGGTGACCGTTGGGGTCGACTATGATGACTATATCATTCTGACGTATTGCGGGTTTTTCTTGATGCCATTTGCTTCTCTTCGCCAAGTGAGAAAGATATTCACGTGTCCACCGTTCCCAAAATAAGTCGGCTAATTTTTGAGCTGTTTTCCATTTCGATAGCAAATTTAAATGTTCTGTCTTAAGATCAACACAAGACATTGCAGCGTATGAAGGCCCAATTAGAAAATGATTCGGAGTTGATGGTTCAGAGTCGTCGGAGTCCAGAGAGACGTGAGTTAGTGGTCTTGAGTTAAGTATATTTTCAATTTCTGTGAAGACAGTTCGAAGAACATATTCTTGAGGGTACTTTACTTGAAGAATTTCTTTCATTACTTTCTTTACGATTTGTATGAGACGTTCACACGCTCCTCCCATATTTGAACTTGATGGAGGGTTGAATATCCATGATATGTTTTTTAAACAACAAAATTTCTTGATTTCGAACTGATTAAGATTTTCCAAATTTTCTTTTAATTCACCCCAGATAACATTGAAGGTTGGCCCGGCGTTTTTAAAGCAATTGTTCCCCGGCATTTCAAGTTCTGGTCAGGCACTTGAAAATAACGCTTTTCCGGCATCCCGGTGTCCAGGCGGCCGCTAGCCGCCCGTGATACAATCTACCGGCAATTCAAAGTTCCTCAAAAGTGCTTCAACGCCAACAAATTTCAGTACACGATTGATGCCGGTCAACTATGCTTCAAACATTAATATTTCTTCATTTGATCGTAATTCAAATTGCACTTCTAAAGCATTTAATTTTACATAGCTGAATTCGGAAACCTCACCATAATTATAATTTTTCAGGAGAAATAAAAATTTGAGTCAAAAATTATATACAAGGGACACATTTCAACAAATTCATGATGTTCAAATGAAATCAAGCTTGAATATGCCAAAATGTACCCCCCTGTATATAATTTTTGACATGAATATGTTTATTCTTACTAAAATGCATTCTGGAGGAGTCTAAAAAATCACACGTGTTTATTACATGTTTCCATAGCTAGAATCCAGGTACTCAAACTCAATATTCTTGAAAAAAAAAACACTGATATTAACATAAGGTATATTTATTAAAACATAAAGCATTGTATCAAATAATACACCATATTGTGTAATTAGATATCGATAAAAATTATCATTATTTTACAAACATGAATTTTTTAAATTCACAATGAACCGCTCCTATGTTGTACTAAAAAATGGTTCTGTTTGCATTTGGATAGAATGAATATCAGAATGAAACAAACTACACCAAATAAAAAAAATCCAAAAATTCTGCATTTCTAATTGAAAATGTAATTTGTATTTGAATGTGTATTGTCAGAAGGAGAAAAAAAAAGTTGGGTTAAATTCAACTCATTTTTATTTATTAATATTTAATCTCAGAATAAATCTGAAAGTTACCACATGACAAAAATTCCCCAATGAAAAAAATATTTATTGGAATTGACACAAAAATGTTTAGTTACATTTCATCTTATAATATTTCTGGGTTAATTTCCACTAATTACTTTGTTGAAATTTTCAGAACAAAAACTTTTATCTTCTGCAATTAGCATTCATAACCAAAAAATAAACAATAATTTGAATTTAAATTCACATACTTAATTTATGTGTAAGTGAAATACAAAACTGGAAATACTCCTAACTGAAATACTATGTACTTTCTATGTACTTTCCACTATATTCATAACATCTTTTTATTACAATTTTTGAAATCACAGGATTAATTGATCAATGAATTTCACTATTTGTTGCTTACTTGAAGTCCTGCAGATTAGAAAAAAAAATCCTAATTGCTCCTGATATCATCTCCCAATAATAACCCTAAGTCATAATTTCAATCATTTTCTGGATTATTTCTTCTGTCCCTTCCTTCGTCTCTATCTGATGCATTCCGTAAAAATAATCTGGTGGTATCTTGCATCTGTTGTTGAGTGGTATTTTCTGATAATGGGTTCTCCTCACTGAAAGTAAAATCAAAATAGTCATAACCCATTTCCACAACACAAAATGGAAAAATTATCATATTAAGAAATTATTTCAATTTCATATTGAACAAACATATAGCTGAATATTTATTAAATATGCAAGTATAGAATGGCACTACCGTCACCACCTGACTTAAGCTAACAAAAACATGAAAAAATATTCTTATCCATTTAGTTTTATTATATTGGTCAGTGAATAACTGGAGTTGTTTTCATTATTTCTTCTTGTCCAATTGTTACTGACAGCAGAGTCTGTATTTGGTTTAAAATCCTCCCTGTAGTGTCAACTGAATCTTTTCCACATACTGTCTTCAAAAAGTTACACTGAAATGAATAATACTAAAAATGATTTGGTAACAAATTCAAATATTGTACAAAAAGGTAGCAATTATGTTAATGATAATATGGTAATATCTTACCATGAAGGCAAACTTCTCGTTGTCCAGCTGAGAATGAGTTCTTGTTCAATAGAAAATTTCCCAAGATTTATATACTCATTTCTACATTACAGTAAAAATTTGTATGACATCACCAATATTCGCAACTTTGGTGAGTAGCAGTAAACCTGAAAAGCAAATGCAACTATTATAAACTAGGTACCTACTCAACTAAATTCGACATTTCACAACACAGGTATTTTCCAGTTATAAAATCTCAATGCAAAACATTCTTTTGAAAATTTTGGTTTCTCTGTTTACTACTCAATCGCAGGTAAATTTTTCTGAATAAAAATCATTTATGAAACCATACTGTATTCAGAAATTAGGTAGATAATCATTTTTGTCATAACGCGAAAAACTATATGCTTCTTTATATAATAGCTTGTGCTACATATCAAGAAATTGGTCATTGAAATAAGATGTTTACTTCACGTTACTCATGTTTTCATCAACGTGCAGTCAGTCACAATTCCTTATTTCGACTAGTACATATGTTTTCTTAATTGCAGAACTTTTGTTTCGACCATATTTGATTTATACACTAGGAATCAGATCTGATGTAACTCACTCAATTGTTGTACTTACCCAGTTTTTTAAATCAAAAGTGGAAAGGATAAACCCGATAAACCGCACCAATAACCATCAGAGATTGGAATACACAATATTTACACACAGCATCGCAGTGAACCAAACACGCCAAACACGCCAAACAATAAAATATCCAATATGGCCACCTGCAGAATACACGACAGAGAACATTGGAAGACGTCAGTGCGCAGTCTCCAAATATGACATCAACGGGGCACTTAGCCAGCAACGGATCGGAACTCTCAAATGTATATTTGTGAAATAAGTTTTGATAGCGCTTCACAAGTATCTTGCCACAAACTGCAAAAAATAAATTGGATAATGGTTTATAAAAGTCACTTCTGAAGTACTCCTCAAGCACTTCTTTCAGGTGCCGTAATTTCACATAGTCGGCCATTACTTTTCAGGCAGATCGATGTTATCTGGGACGTTGCGCACTTTTGAAATTCGATCCATTGTCGCTGTGAAGTTCTTCTGGAAATCCTCTCCTACAACCAAATTGTCTCAATACGTGAATAATATCATCAGTACTGAGGTCCTGGGCGATTTCCAAATGAACAGCTCTTGTGGCTATGCACGTAAAGATGACACCATAACGTTTTTCGTGACTCCTTTTAACCGTTACCAGGATAGGTCCAAAATAATCCATTCCTGTTCTGATGAAAGGTCTAATACTTGGTTCAAGCCTACAGGGTGGCAGTTGTCCCATGACAGGAATGTTTGGAGTGGTTTTTCGATTTTTGCACTTCTGACATCGTATCCAAACTCCTTTTACTGCTTGTCTCAGTCGTGTTATCCAGTATTTCTGTTTCAAATTATTTACTACAATTTCTTGTCCATGATGATGAACTTCTTTGTGATAATGTTGGATGATCAGTTTGGTGATTTTATGTTTAGGGTCTAGAACGATAGGGTTCTTAAAATCTTCTTGGACATTTACCAGATGATCCAGTCTTCCCCGTAATATATATCTACTGACAGTGATATAAATTCATCACAAGAGCTCAAATAATGCAATTCTTTCTTGCAGCAACAGCATATCTTTTTATCCGTGGTAGTTAAGGTAGTACTCTTTTTATTGAAATTACGCCCTGTATGTTGAAATTTGTCAGATGACTTTTCTGGCCATTTTGGCATTTCAATTTGACAAGCAATTATTGACTTTTGATCGAGCCATTTACAAAATTCAACCAGTTTGTACTCGTAATTTTCTGTGCACGAAATATATTTAACCCACATCATTTTATACGAATTAGGTAATTTATTCACTAACTCTTGTAATAAAATGGGATTTTGTAAGTGATCTTTCCCGTTGACTGATTCGATGGTTCCCACGAGATTCTTAACTTCATCGGAAAACTGAATCAGTAAGTCAAATCTTTCGTCTTTCACAATAGGAATATGTTTCACTTTTTCAAGTAACATAAAGATAATATGTTGTGGCTGTCCGAATCTACTTTCCAAAATGCTCATTATTTTGTTAACATTTTGGGGCATAATCAATAATTTTTGGACAATTTTGAGAGCATCACCTTTCAGATATTTCTGAAGGCTACATTGATTTTCTTCCTGAGAGTAACCACACACTTGTGTCGAATTATTATACTGGAAAATGAAATTTGGCCATTCCACAGGATTACCACTAAATATTGGCAATTCTTTTGGCATCGATTGTCGAGCTAGAAATTTCGCAAACTGAGGATATGGCAGTTGACAATTATTCTCAGGAGAATTTGGAATAGAAAATTAATTGATTACATTCTCTTCCGTTTTCTGATTGAATGATGGAGTCTCATCCAGTGTATCTTGCCACGGATGTACATCTTCGATCCATTTTTTTATGTCGGGTCTGCTCACTATCTCACTGAACTCACTCTTCTCTGAACTCAACTCATCATCTTCTTACTTCGATAATTTCAATGCCTGCTCAATATCTAGCATCTCTCTCTTCTTCTGAAGCTCCAAATTCCAATTCTGCCTGATGACGCCTGGACTCACTTTTCTTCGTTTTTGACGCATTGAACCTCGGGAATCCGCAGGTACCTGATTGATCGCTTCAGGGGTTTTGCTCATAATTGTCTTAAGTGCAGTATTGGTTCCACTTCCTTCAGTTATGCTATGGGACTCCAATAGTACCGGGACAGGACTTATCTTGAGGAATAACTTTTTTCCTTTCTGCAGCTCTTTCCTTGAGCCTTTGACTACGTCTCAAATTGACTTTTTCAGACACTCATCCACAGATTAGTTCTCTTGGCAGAGGAGGACCATTTGCTAAGTAATTTCTTACCTAGAACATAGGTTTATCCTATATTACCCGGCCGATTGACCATTTGTTAAGTATTTTCTTACCTAAAAGATAGGTTTATCCTATATTACCCGGCCGATTGTCCGATTCCAAAATTGAAATAGTACGTCAGTCAAAATTATTATTTATTATTTCTTTTTTTTTTTCAAAGCAACTAATGTCAAAATAAAATAAAATACAATAGTTCAGGAACTAGTGAAGGCAATATAAAACATATAATACGGGCAGCAACAAAGGGTTCATCATCGGTCGGCGACGACGATCTCCCAAAGAACTCTGTTTTCTTCAGAAATATTTATATTGAAGAAAAAAAGTATATACGGCCTAACGCCCAATCAATATTCCAATATTCCATACCAATGTAAACATATTGAGTTCAAAAAATACGATTAGTGCGAAATGAATGGCTCCATAACAGATGCTTTGATCTTATATATTGTTATATTGTTCTATTAATAACAATCATGACTCAATGAGTTTCTTGAATATTATAATGGTTTTATTTTAATTAATTTTATTTCAATTCCATTCAATTTATTCAATTTATTTTAATTTATTTCAATCATTTTAATTTGTTTTAAATTTATTTTTTCGGCAACCATTCGGAAAGTGTTCACTTCCCGGACACTTTTTATTTGGGAAAGTAGTACTTCCCGTCCTAGTCCGGAAAGTACGTACTTCCCTGACTAGGCCGGGAAGTGCTCGAATTTTAATACAAATATTAATATAAATAAGAATTAGAATGTTTCTGTTGGTACCTATCTTCTGTTTGACTTTCGATATATAATACAAATAAGAACTGAAATGTTCGAAATATTCAAATTTGGAATCGTTTCATTCGGTTAACAGATAGGTGAAAGTCGACCTCTCTTCGTCTCTTGGACTAAATGCGTCTCATTGATTTGTTATTCTACATGGTTGCCGAAAAAATAGTGTACAGTTTTTTTTGGACTCGCAGACTTTCAGGACTCGCTAACGCTCGTCCTAGAATTTGGTCTACTCGTCCAAAAAAACAGTATTGTCCGGACTTGTTACGTAAATTACTATTATTATTATAGACACTAATCTTTGCGAACCTCCATAGAGGATAGTTTCCGAGTATTTTGCTATCGTTCCTTCGGCGTATCTAAATTTAGATGAGTTTTCTCACAAATAGACGTAAGTCGACTAAGGCCACTTTGTGATTTTTTTCCTGTGTAATATGTCCAAACACATAGTGGCGTATCTCAATTTTGCCTGTTATGACATGTTGAAACGTATCTGCTGCAAGCAATTGTCTCAGTGGTCTGCTAAAATATTGTTGCGTATAATATTTTCAAAGACAATGGATGTCCTAGTACGTTGGAGAGATGGAACGAAAAATATCGTTTCGTCTAGTGAATTAAAAATTACGTCTAGAATTTTAAAAGTCGGAAGTCAAAATGTTATACAAAAAGAAGTGGTATACTGGTGTCGTAATAGATATGGAGGAAAATGTGGCTGTAGAGTGGTCTTCAGAAGATGATGTACCTTCAACAAACTTCTCAAATGTATTGAAAAATTCAAAAACATTGCAACATAATAATGATGGTAAGAACGTCGATGAAGGAAAATAGGTTATAGAATGTACCTATTAATTGTTACTTTTAAAATTGTAGGGTTTCGGAAAAAGATCAGTTTCAATGATTTGAAAAGTAACAAGGACAATACTACTTTTTGAAATAAAAAAAATACTGATTGCACGATAGGGGGCGCAGGGGGGGCCATCAACTCAAAATTTTTAAATGGCATGTGGGGTCAAGTGTCACATCGTTGAAAAGAGAATTCAATTCTCTTTACAACCATCTAAATATTTTTGAATTTTGTTCTTTATTTTTTCCCAATTTCGATTTTTATACCTTTCGAAATTTTTAAATTAATGTGCCCCCAGCACCATCTGTCGAGTAATTGCAATGTTTCTTCTCTCAAAAAGTAGTATCGGTAATACCCTTCAAAAAAATTTTGGTTTCATTGTTCCACATCCAACCGTTCAAATTTATCGTGGTATGAGTAGTATTCAGATCCGCATTTATATTTGATATTTCGATTTTGAATTACAAAAAAATATTACCGAAATTCAAAAGTATTTAGATGGTTGCAAAGAGAATTGAATTATCTTTTCAACGATGTGACACTTGACCCCACATGCCATTAAAAAATTTAGAGTTGATGGGCCCCCTTGTGCTCTCTATCGTGCAATCACTATTTTTTTTATTTCAAAAAGTAGTATTGGTGAAACCCTCGAAATGATTTTTTTTCATGTTTCTACGTCGAACTGTTCAAAAGTTAACAGGGGGGGACTATTAAAAGCCGCACTGTATAATTATAATTCAACCTATTAGGACATAGTTACCAAAGCATGCAAATGTTTTGCTTGGCATGAAGGTATTAGCAAACGAGGGTCGTGCGAAATAGCAACATGTATCTACCGAGTTCTACAATCTTATGATAATAATGTTCATTTCGTTTCGCTATAATCGGACGGTTGTGGCGGACAAAATAAAAATTCTGTTATTGTTGCAGCTATTCTGCTTCTTGCAGTAGTACAAAGTATGGTCGTCGTCAAGAATCGACAAATAATTGACGACATTTTGACGTGTCTCGGAAACGTATTTGATACACGTCATTCTGACGTGACTTCCTTACCAACCATATCGATTTTTTTTCGGTAGAAAACTATCCATCCTCGACTAAAAAGGACTCATGTTTACATCAGAATGAAATACTAAAAACAGCAGATACATACCTGGCGAAATATGTAAAAATTATTCATGTATTACTGATTATCACCTCCATTCTTCCAACTGATGAGGAAGATAATTTGGAAATGGTAAGAATTTTTTATAATCAGACTAGTGCATTTCATATTTCATATTACGCGCGCAATGTCGCGATTGGTCGCGGACGCTTTTTATCGACTGGTGAATCCGTGCTTCTGCTGCCCAGTGCGCTTGCGCAGCTCGCTGCAATGTCGTAGTTGTTGTTTGTAATATGTAATGGTGGTTGGCATGGTTGGCGTCGTTGGCGGTTTCGTGTTCTTTTAACATTTATGAGATTCATAGAAAAAGAAAAGTGTGTAAAGTGGCTTATGTGTATATTGCCGTTTGATGATACGTTTCATAATTGAATGATGTTTGTCCATAGCAAGAGGCTGACGCCTCGTAAATCTGAACTCTGAGTATGGTGGCTGCCTTTCAAACAGCAGGACTATACTTCAACAAGTCAATAAAAAAACGAAAATCTCCAAATGAAACTTGGAAGTTGTATGGGGTATCGAAGTAATTTTTTAAAGAAGGTAATCTATACATTTAATATTCAGTAGATTGAAAAAGTTGGGAGGTTAGGTTGAGGTTTCTAGAAACAGGACATTCTTCAGAGCAGTCCCAAAGCACTGTGCTTAGTGCTCGTGAAAGTGCTTAAAGCATTTCAGTACTCGTAAGCGCTGTGCTCCCGAGCACTTTTTGGATTCAGTGCTTAGTGCTTAGTACTTCGAGCACTGCGGTGCTCGGGAGCACTATTCAGGATTACTAAGCACTAAGCCTTTTCTCAGCTATGGATCTATGAATGTTGTTGAAAATATAAAACGCGGTCAGCGGCACCTCCACCCCCAAGAACTACTGATTGCGGCCTTATATTATGCACATTCTAGGTTCGAGGGCTCAGTCTTGAAATAAATTTAATTAATAGTGTTCAAAGCGTTTGGAGTGAATTTAGTGCTTCACCACACTAGATTATTTAGTGCCACACACAATAAATAATAAATCCACCAAACATGTGACAACATTCTTTCTCATTTGAACCACGTTATTTACTATAACTAATCAATATAAAAAATAAATAAAAGGAACTGAAATATCCGACTGCGGGTTATACTTAAATGCAAGTTATATGATAAACGTTTCATAAAGAAAAATTTGAAGTAGCCGAGACCGATTCTATTTCTATAGATTTTTTTAAGCTGCTTCCAGTTTTTATCTGATTTAGAAAGACTTTTTTTTCAGCTCTTTAGTACACAATTATTATGTTGTATCGAGACAGCTAATTTGGCGCAAAAAATCCGCTATTTTGATTTTTCATAATTTTAATATGAGTGTCACCAGACCAATCCAACGACCAAAAGTTTATCAAAATTGGTTCAGTCGTTTAGTTGTCACAAGGAAAAAGTGACTTTGTTTCACAATATTTTGATTTTATGTTTGATTTGTTCCCTTAAACAACGTCTACCGAATTAATATATAAGTTGTCTCATTCTGCCGAACGTGACGATCCGCCTACCCCCTGCCTCTTGCCCTGATTGGAAAGCCCGCGGTCCACAAAAGACTCTCAAGTTATAGTTCGTCAGATAATGACAGATTCTGCTGATTCATTTTCTCTTTTCTGGGATTTTAATCATTGAAAATTATGTCAGTGTTGAACAGAAAAAAATAAAATTTTAAAAATCTAACGCTTTTGAATATGTACATTTCATTTTCTCGATGTGACTAGTTCTGCCCGTCTAACGTCTACCGATGGTTATCAAAATCACTTTCCTATTTCATTCTTATGGCAGCACGCTCTGACACTAGTTCTTATACAATGGTGCTTTCTGTCCGAAAGCTGCCGAACTAAGAAATCAGTGAGAATGTTGGTAAGGTAGGAACTATTTCGTGCCGCTCTATAATATTTCAATTTGGCTATTCGCCGCCCATTTCGGAAATCAAATTAATCTCCCAAACAACATTGTCTGGACATTCCCTATCAGTTGAAAGTTGCACTGTTTTTATGGGTCTTTCTAGTGAAATAAAACAAAAGCAAGTATTGACTCATATCCTTCAATTGCCGAACAAAAAAATCTCAATTTTCGATATCAAATCAATGTCAATATATTCAATAAGTACCCCAATCCTTTCTGAGTTTACCTATCAAATTTGAGTTTTCCAAGTGAAACCGTTTCCAAATGCAATATGAACTTGGAATACACGAAACTGAACGCACCACTAAATTGTTTTTTTTTTATTCTCTCAGTGAATAATTTTCAGGTTAATTTTTTTATTGAAGTTTGTCAATTATCATATTTATAATCACCAAAAAATTATTCGAAGTTTTAAGTATGATTTTTGAGAGAGTTTTGGCCTCACAAATAAGGAGATTTTATATTTCAATTTTCGTCCCATTTTTTATTGGCTCTTGTGAGTTCAAATATATTTTTTATGATATTTTTCATCATGCAATCAACTTCTCAAGAGTTATGAACATCTACTCGCCACATGAAATACTTCTCATGTTGATACAAAAGTGAACAATGGCACTAAAAAATACATGGTTCGTTTGCGAACCACTGGCAAGTACCATTATCAAAAATTTCAATCTTACTAGAGTGTGACGAATAAACAAGTAGAGACAAGTTGACAATGGTTGTATAAAAATCGTTTCACCAAAAAAGACCTGTTGAATTTCCTCGGGATATTACTCTTATCTGGTTATCTGGCAAATACCTTTGTACTGGTCCAATGACGAAGATAATGGTTTACCCATAATTAAAAAATGCATGAGTAGAAATCGATTTCAGGAAATAAAAAGAAATTTGCACCTATCAGATAATGATACTTTACAGTAACAGATAAATATTCAAAAGTACGACCATATTTGTATTAAATGAACAAAAAAAATTTGCAGTTTGGTATTTTTGAACACAATTTGTCCATTGACGAAGAAATGGTACCTACCTTACTTTTGCCGAATTCTTGCAAAATATTTTTGAAAGGTAATCCAGTTAGATCCGGCTTCTAACTTTGGTGTATTTGTTCGTCAAGTGGATATTTGTTTCATTCTCTTCCGTACGCTGGTGCTTATGATAATAAGAAATCAGATTTGGGTCTTGGAGGTGATGTAGTCATGACCTTGCTATCTGTTGTACAGGAACGTTTTGCTCATCAAATTTTTTTTGACAATTTTTTTTCCTCTTTCAAATTGTTTCGTCATTTGAAGGAAAATGGATTTTTGCTGTGGGAACTGTCCGAGAAAATAGAACACGTGCCCTATGCCGAGTTGTAAATTGTTTTCAAAAAAAGCTAGGGGCGTATGATAGAAGATCTAAAACTTCTTTTGTACGTTGGAATGACATTTCAGTCGTGACTATAGGCAGTAATGTTCTTGGGGTTCAACCATCACATCAAGTCAGGAGATACAACCGGAAGGAGAAGAAAGATGTACAAGTTACTCAACCAGATGTGATATTCCAATATAATAAATATATGGGGGGTGTTGATCACCATGTTAATGGCATTGCCAATTATAGGTGTAGAGTTATGGGTAAAAAATGGTGGTGGCCAATTATTTGTAATTCATTGGACAGCACATTGGTGAATGCTTGGAAAATTCTCAATATTGTAAATGAAAACAAAATATCCCAATTCGACTTCAAATCATTTATTTTATTGCGGCTTTTACAAACAGATAAAGTTCACATTCACAGGAATGTTTCTGAATCTACAAATGAAGACAAGATCATAACATAGTTCGGCATGCAAATAAAGCCCGAAGGAGATTATATTGTGAAAAAATCATACATTATATATTTGTAAGAAATGTTAAGTTCATTTACACATTTCTTGTTTCACGGACTATCATCAAAAATAATTATATTGTTATATCAATAGTACCAGTGGTTCGTTCATGCACCATTCCAAAAATAAAATTATATGGGTTTTAAAATTCATTTACTATTTCATTTTTATACTATATAGGAACAATCCTAAGAGCTTATGTCAATACGGTGAATTTTTATGAGAAAAATGTAATGTATACTAGACTTTCACAATGTATCAACTTCATGTTTTTTTCCCAGTGGTTTGTTTACGAACCACCACATATTTTTTTGTTACTCTCTTTGAGGAGTTGATATTTTAGTTATATTTTCATTAAAGAGTTCTGATAACCATTGGGCATTGGGTTTTATTCACTTTTCAGCATTATTTCTAACTTCGGTAGGAAATGGGTTAAGGCGATTATAACAAGGCTCTGCAGAAGCTAAAAAAAGCTGAAATGACATCTGACTTTTCTAGTGGTGACAAAGAACCTCTGCCTATGAAAAGAAGAATAATTCCATCCAATCGCTTATTTTCCAGTAGCGATGAGGAAGATAAAAATGAACTAAAGCATCCTCGTCCTCCTAGGGTGAAAGCTATTTCACCTCTTTTGACAAGAAGAAAATATACTGAAGTGTGCAGTGGTAAGGTTCTTCTTTTAGTTCCAACCAATTATATAAAATTATTTATTTACTCATTTATTATCCGTTCATGAAGTATGAATAGCAAATATCCATCCATTTCAATTCGACTTATTCCTATTCAAATTTCAGGTAGTTCGCACCAGTCACAAAATTACACAGAAACAGCTGATTTGTCTCCGAGATCTTCATTTTCTGTATTCCAAGAACAGGAGCAAGATTTTAATATTTCGAACCCTGATGCATCCCAAAAATCAAGATTTGCACAAATGCAAAATCAAGAAAATGAAAATTCTATAAACGTTGTGGTAAGTGATTTACAAATACTTATAACAAATCAAATTGGGGTGTAGTCTTTATTTCTCTGTTTCTCCTCTTCCAGAGATCTCAAAGATTATTTGAAGAGGTTCCTAACTCTGATGAATTACCAACCCATAATAAAGAAAATATTGTTATATTGGTGTGTTGTCAGTTCTAAGCCAGGTAGTGTACTCAAATGTGAAAGCCATTATGAAATAATTATCAGTAAATGAAAAACAATGATTTTTTCATGATTGTAGATCAAACATAACTTTAAGATTTTTTGATTTTTAATGCCTCCTCATTTGCGATGAAGTGAAATTACCTGTTGGTTTTTATTCTAAATGAAAAAAATGTAAGACTGTAGATAGTTTCATGAATGTTTTTTAACTACAGTATCTACGGGATCCAAAGGACATATATTGAAAATAGTATGAAACATTGTTTTTAGGCATTTTAATGAATTAAACTGCTGAAGTGAAAATATGTTTCATGTTTATATATTTGAATAAGAAGATCCTTACCCTCCTAGTCCAAATAAAAAATCAAAACCTGGACATATTACATCTACTTCAGCAGAAGAAGTCTGCTACAGGTTTACACTTAGATTTACCTGTGGATATTCCTGAGCACTTACCTGTGGAGAATTTCCGATACCTCAGAACCTTAGAGCACTATCTGAATGAAGAAAAGATTTCTTCTATGGTATGAACTAATCTTATATTTTTTTATTATATTCAGTAATGTTTGACAGACATTTATTTTGGGCTTCATATTATGCTACCCTGGGAAGTCGTGACATTACCAATAAAATTAACACTATTTTGAAAAACATAATAACTAATAGGGTAGCTTCCGAATACAGCTTTTGAGCCTTCAAAAATCTAATTGTGAGACATGAGTAAAGTACCTTTATTTTGAAAAATTTCGGAAGATGTTATTTTAAAAAGTTGTTCAGCAAAAAATATATCTAGTTTTGAAGTCATGGCCATATAAGTAAAATTTTGTAATTAGTTTGTGCCAAAATACTTATTTTATTTTGATGTTTTGTGATTTGAAAATACTGAATTTCAAATTCTTGTTTGAATACTGTATAATTTTGAGCAGTTCACTCTGCACCAAAAACTTTGAAAATTATTGTTTTCTTCAAAATTTTTTACTGTGGTTAACACAATAGTTGTGTCATTTGTAATATTACAGGCTTTCAAAATAAACCATTGTCTATTTATCGTTTTAGCAAAACCATTTTTTGCAATTTTTGTGTTTTATTGAATTAATTTAATTCAAAGAGGTTTTTATATTTTGATATACATTTTCTTCAAATTTCTATTCATCAATATCTTTTAGATGCTGTGTTGTCCACTTGCAGTTCTGCAACAGAAAACCAAATTGATGATAGAATCAAGGTTTGACTAAAATATGTCCCCAAAAGGTTGACCAAGCAAAAATAGAACATTTTAGCTTATATTAATACATTTATAAGACATATTTCTTGTACGTCTATCAATAAATATTTCAATTATGCCAAAATATGAATTAAAAACAAATGTTTCGAAGAGATAGCTGTATAGGCGTGTAGCAGCAGAGGTACAGCAAATTTTTAGTGATGTGACTATAAACCAGAACGATGTTTCTGTTACTGTCAACCAAAATAATATTTCTAATTTGTCTTCAGTGTCATCCTCTGAAGAAAATGTTTTAGCCATATCGTCTAAAGATAATAACGTGCAAAGTAATGTTGACCCCAGTGGAAATGAAATTTCTTTGAATTCTAATATAGATGATGAAGACAATTTTTTCATTAATTCTCATATTGTTCATCAGTCAGTAAATAATAACATTGTACCAAATACCAAAAATGAAAGAAAAGATTTGCCTTCACAACTAAGGAACTGGGCTACATCTGAAAGAATTACACATTCTGCAGTTAAAAGTCTATTACACATTTTAGCACCGTACCACCCAGAACTTCCTCTTGATAGGTGAACTTTGTTACACACTCCTCTAAATTTCAAAAGTATTGAAACACTTGATTCTGGTCAATACATCCACCTAGGTTTAGAGCGTGCTCTGAAATTATTTCTTGAAAAAAATAAAATAATCGAAGATTCTATATCTGTAAGCTTCAATGTTGAAGGAATTCCTTTGTATAATAGTTTAGTCATGCCAGCGTGGCCTTTACTTGGTCTAATAAAAAATATTGAAAATCAACGTCCATTTGCTGTCGGAATATTTTGTGGGAAATCTAAGCCTTACACCCTTGTCTCTATATTTTGAAGAGTTCATCAATGAGTGTAATGCACTGAAGAAAGGTTTTTTATTCAATGGTAAAACAATTTCATTTAAAATTCATAGTTTCGTTTGTGATGCTCCTGCAAAAGCATTCATAAAATGTATAAAATCCCCAGGAGGATATTCTTGTTGTGATAGATGCTTTGTGTATGGTGATTACGTTAATGGTCGAGTAGTTCTGAAAGATTTGGGTGCTAGAAAAATAACAGATGATACATTCAGAGCGGAAAAAGATAAAGATCATCATGTGGGAACTTCACCTTTGATTTCTTCAAATATTAATATGGTGAATGATTTTCCAATTGATTACATGCACAATGTTTGTCTGGGTGTGATGCGTAAACTCTTGAATTATTGGGTTGGAGGAAATTTACATGTTAGACTACCTAGTAGGTTGATAACTTTGATATCTAATAATTTATTAAGTTCAAAGGAATATATACCAACTGAAATTCATCGCGAACCCAGAGCATTATCCGAACTACCACGCTTCAAGGCCACAGAGTTCAAAACTTTTTTACATTACACTGGCATTATGGTGTTAAAAGATATTGTTGATGCAGGAATTTGTAATAATTTTTTATTGCTTCATAGTGCCATTGCATGGTCCAGAATTCCTGATATACCGGGTGACACAACAGACATGTAGCAGCCTGTAGTTTTTTTATTTGGAGAGATGAAGATTTGAAATTTGCAGAAATTACGTAATCAATGATAGCGCTTCATTTGAATCTAACGAAAACTTTTTTCAACTACCTGTTTTATCGGCAGTAACTCCAACTTCCTTTTTTTTAAAGACATCCTGTATATTTATCCAGCTATCTTACTTGTCCTGAAATTCTCTATTTAACCGTTTATCACAAAGTGACATTCGTTTCTCAATTCACAGATGAATTGCATTTCATTAAAAAAACATCAAGTTGGCTGTTATCCGAATTCGATAATCTTTCGATGCTCTTTTACTCTAGCGAAATAATTATCAGGTGGGTGGCGTCTTTCCGGAAATCTTTCGACATACAACTGTTCAGCTTGTCTACAATTTCTCTTGCACTCTCCGAATATCAACAACATATCGACCTTTTCGTTCTTTGAATACATATTTAGTATCTAATTAAACGATGCAATTTCAATCAGCATAAAACTGACGGAGATAATCATTGCAATCAAATGATGTTTACCTGTCAAACACAAAACATTTTGTGTACACCGCCTAGGTACTAGGCAAAATATTATTGCAAATATCTAGACTAATAGACTTGTGAATTGGTGGATCAGGGGAACAATTTTAATTTTATGTTTCCAAATGGAATGATATGGCTACATGGCCAAAGAGAAAGACAGATAGTTTCTTCACAAGTAGCCAAATTAAAAAAAAATATGTTCCTATCTCAGTTTTCGCAATATCGTCAGTTATTTTCAGATGTTTTTTCTTTTTATTAAAGAAATTATTGACAATCTGTAGGAAGTGATCAGGTATGGAAAAGACTGAAATTATATCGTTTAACTGATACTCTTTGGATTTCCAAGCCTACCAAGCATCGAAAGATTATCGAATTCGGGTAACAGCCAACTTGATGTTTTTCAATAAAATGCAATTCATCTGCGAATCGAGAAACGAAGTCCACTTTGTGATACACGGTTGAATAGAGAATTTCAAGACAAATAAGATAGGCTGGATAAATATACAGGGTGTCATTCAAAAAAAAAGAAGTTGGAGTTACTGCCGATCAAACAGATAGTTAAAAAAAGTTGTCATTAGATTCAAATGAAGCGCTATCATTGATTACGTAACTTCTGCAATTTTCAAATTTTTATCTATTCAAATAAAAAAACTACAGGCTGCTACATATCTGCTGTGTCACCCGGTATAATGTTCACGTTCTCAGTCATTTGAGTGAAGATGTTTTACGATTTGGATCATTAGACACATTTTCAGCTTTTCCGTTTGAATATTATTTAGGACAAATAAAAGGTAAGGTTTGATCAAATCTACTACGAAGCCACTGCAACAAATTTGTCGCAGAATATCTGAATTGGAGTATGCCTCTTTGAATTCTCAGAATGAAAAAAGTAGGGTAAAATGTAGTGTAACGCACTGCGATGGTACTTGTCTATCAAATTGATTTCAAAAACAGTATAAGAAAATATCATTAACAAGTATTTATATTTTGAGTACTTATTTATATTCGAAAGCTGATGCCTTCTGCTTCACAGAAGACTGTGTTATCTAAATAGATAAAATATTGACGAATAATAATCAGCAAAAAATTAAACTTAGTGGGAGACACTTCACCTCTTCATCTTCATTTTATGAATATCCTTTTGATTCAAGACATTTGAATATTTTCCTGGTTTCATGTTTATCTGAAGAGATGCGTATGTCATCTCTTTCGGATATTAAAGGAAAATGTATGATTTTGAATTGTAAAAATAATTTTTTGTCAGTTCCTCTATTTCACACATGTCAAATATAACAATAAATATATATTGGTGGATGATACAAGATATATTTACATCTACATGTATACGTGTATTTTTAGAATAAGTTTTTATGAAAGTTGAAAATAGTAACTGATTTATTTTTTACATACTTGGTGTTATATATTTTTTATGAAATAAAATATTTTAACAACCATCGAAACAACATCATTTAAACTGTTTTGCCAACCAAGTTGGAATAATCTGTTGTCACTCATGACTGTTTGGCTGTAAAATAAGCACTGAACAACCTTACTGGTTGCTGTAATAATTACTGCTTTCTTTTTGAGGGTTTTTTACACCAGAGCATCTCATTCTAGTTCAATCAATAGGTAGAGAATAAGTAGCTCCAGTGTTCGAATCTCTCAAAAAGAAAGGGGCCAATAAGGGCTGAACATTTACCTCGTTACTAATAAACGTGTAGACGACGTCGTATAATGACGTAATTTCGCTGTGCCATATTGACGTCACATTTACGTCTCTTTAACGTCGGTAATTTGGTCATTTCGACGTACCTGGTGACGAGAATTTGACGTGAAAATGATGTGTCATTGCTAACTGTGCTGCTGGATTAACGCATATGTTCTACCTAATAACCCACCTGTTCGGGTTTTGTTTCAACAGCGCATCGAGTTAGCGAGCAAGTCGTGAGCCTTTCATTGTTTCCAGTGCATTTGTCAATTGATCCTTTTCTATCTAGTTGAAAACTTTTTTCTGTTATCTGTCGTTTCATTTCACTTCGTATTTTTTGTTGCGATCAAAATTATAATTTTTGTTGCTATGGTTTATGTCTCTTATCATTTCACTATAATTTTCTGGAATTGTATTTTCAGTTTTCTTGAACAAGACTTCGAAAATTATGGAAAAAAAACGCATCTGTCGAAAAAGCCTACCAGATGATATCGTTAGCTTTGAAGGAAAAAATCCCTTCATATATAAATCAGAAAGTGTTGTTGACAAAGCTACATGTATTTATATTGTTCCAGTTTCGCAGGAATCGCAAGTATGTGCCGATAAAGTTGCAGATAAATGTGAAGTAACAAAATTTGGAGAAGTAGATATTGGACTGTATGTCAACCATTGCCGATTAACTGATATACCCATATCCGACCTGGAAAAAGTAAATATATTGAAAAACTCATTCGTTCCAGACCACAAATTCAAGTATCCATTTTCAGTTCATGTTAAAAATCAAAAGGAAAAAAATGTTATTTGTCTTTTAACCATTTTAAATCATTCAACTGGCTAGTCTATTCGAAGTCAAAGGAGGGACTATTTTGTAAATATTGTGTTTTATTTGCAAAAACAGGAGGGATACATAAAAATACACCTCTTAAAAGTTTGGTGACTGTTCCTCTAAAAAATTTTCAAAGTTATTTGGGAAAGATGACGATTTGTTATCACATGCTGCGAATCAGTATCACAAAGAGGCTGTTTCAATTGGAGATAATTTTTTGTTAACTTTCAATAACCCTGAGAGGGAAATATCAAACATGCTTAATTGTACGCGATTAGCTCAAGTTAAAGAAAACAGAGAAAAATTAAAACCCATCACCAACAGCATTGTTTTCTTGGGGAAACAGGGTTTACCATTTCGTGGTTACAGAAATGAGTCAGAATTGTCAGAAGTCTCGGAAGTAAATGAAGGCAATTTGAGAGAAATCATCCGCCACCGTATTCAGACGTGTGGCGATGATTTAAAATTAAAATCTCATTTTGAAACCGCAACTTCCCGAACTAAGTACATAAGTTCTACCATACAAAATGAATTAATTGAGTGCTGTGGGGACGAAATCCTAAATTCAATTATTTCAAAAATTTCATACAATAAGTTTTATAGCGTAATATTTGATGAGACAACTGACATTAGCAAGGTATCGCAAATGTCAATTTCAGTAAGATATTTGGACTGTGAAAACATTATTCGAGAAGACTTTCTAGGTTTTATTGATTGTCATGAAAATAATTATGATGCTTTTACAAAAGAGCCAATTTTATCGGATGAAATACTTGGAAAAACAGTTGTTTCATTTTTAAGTAAGATTGGATTTTCGTTTGAGGATTGTGTCGGGATTGGCACAGACACATGTAATGTTATGTTGTCTGATCAAAAAGGAGCGGTTGCCGAAATCCAAAAATTGTTGAAAAATGCTTGCAAATGTCCTTGTTACAGCCATTCACTCAATTTATCACTATCAAAATCTAGCAATGTCCAAAATATTCGTAACGCGGTAGGTACTATAAAAGAAACCATTGCTTTTTTTAACGCATCGTCTAAAAGACATAACGTTTTGAAATTTACAAATCCCTCTCTTTTGGAAGGCTTGTGTGAAACCAGATGGACATAACGCCATACATCTATTCTTAGGTTCAAAGTATCTTTCAAAAATATTATAGAAACTTTGCAACTAATAACGCGGTGGAAAGATTCTGAATCATCTTCAAAAGCTCAAAGACTGGTGGATGCAATGCTGAAAACAAATTTTGTAGTTGCTCTTCATTGCTTGTCTCATGTTTTAAATATAACTGTGAGTTTGAGTAAAACTTTGCAAACTAAAAGTTTGGACAAAATTTCTGCTCAATCTTTTGTAAATAATATATTATCAGTATTTCACAAAAAAAGGGAGGACGCTGAAAATGTTTTCAAAGGAATTTTTGAAGAAGTAACGAAAGTTCATCAAGATTTAGATTTTCCGATATTACTGCCAAGAATCAAAGCCAGACAGATATATCGAAGTAATATCGAAACAAATAACCCCGAGGAATATTTTAGAGTGTCAGTTTTCATACCCCTTTTAGATAATATAGTTCAAGACCTCGAGTTTCGTTTCAATTCAGATATTTTCAAAATTTTAGATATCAACAGCTTGATACCGGTTAATGTTTTAAAGCAGAACAATAATAATTTAAAATTTGTAGTAAATTGCCGAATATCTCAGTAAATTCTCAAATGATTCCGTAGAGTTTTTGTCCGATTTGTTGCAATCGGAAATAGATATTTGGGTAAATAAATGGAAAGAAACAAAAAATAAAAGAATGAAATTGCCAGAAACAGCGTTAGATACATTACAGCTTTGCAGTATCGAAATATTTCCCACCATAAATACACTCCTTCAAATAATTTCTGTTATGCCGGTAAGTGTGGCAAGTGCTGAAAGATCCTTTTCCACACTCAAGAGACTGAAGTCATGGTTAAGGTCTACGATGGGTCAGGAAAGACTAGTTGGATTGACTTTATTGAATATTCACAGAGATATTGAAATAAATATAGATGCTGTTATTGATAGGTTCTCAAAGCAACGTAAGAGAAAAATTGACTTTGTTTTATAATATAGTTTGAATTTCGTTATTTAGATTGTATCAAGAGTTTTGCATCTTTAGTTATTTGACCTATATAATAACAGATAGTTAAATTGAACGATTGTTATGTTTTCCCAAGAATATTTATATTTTTTGTTGACTGACCTAGACTGTTTCCTAGTTCCTAACGAATTTTTTATTAATTTTGTATTTTATTATGTAAAGTTACTTTGCTTTAATAAAAGTTCAAGCAAATGAAACACAGTGTGGTACTTACCAAACTGGCTCAAAAAAAAAAATCGGCGCTGTACCACTAGCCACCCACAATTTATTATCCCTATTCCGCAGACCGCAATTCCGCTACTAAGTACCCCCCTAAAAAAAAACCTATCGGCGCGACTGTGCCCGCGATTACTAAGCACTTTCAAAAAATGATTCGATTTAGCAGAAGGGCGAGACCGTTAAGGTGGGCTCAATTTCGTGTATTCCAAGTTCATATTGCATTTGGAAACGGTTTCACTTGGAAAACTCAAATTCCGTAGGTGAACTCAAAAAGGATTGTAGTACTTGTAGAACTGATCTAACTGCGCACTAAATTCACTTCGGATGCTTAAACACTTTTAACTACATTTATGTCAAGACTGATCCCTATAATGTGCATAATATAAGGACGCAATCAGTAGTTCTTGGGGTTGGGGGTGCCGCTGACCGCGTTTTATATTTTCAACAACATTCATAGATCCATAGCTTTTCGTAAAATGCTCGAAGCACTAAGCACTGAATCCAAAAAGTGCCTGGGAGCACAGTGCACACGAGCACCAAAATGCTTTAAGCACTTTCACGAGCACTAAGCACAGTGCTTCGGGACAGCTCTGCGCATACTCTACACCCCTAATACAAAAGTCCGAATAAGAATAAATAATTGAATTAACAATATTCTGAACAATAACAAACTTTTCTTTCCAATGACAGTAACTTGCGACATATGCCGAACGGTAGGTAATGATTCGATATGCCAGATTTTTTAATACAACTCAACCCCCGCGGCCCCCACCCTTTGGTCTTTCGTTTTTATTCGGCGAGTTCAAAAATGTCTCATAGAGACTGATAAAAAAATATTTAAGAGAATTTATGAGATCCAAGTTGGATAGTGAAACAGCAAATACGTAAAGAGCCATATTCGATGTTCATCAGTATTTAAAAAACGTTACAGATACATATTCCTTTAATTTCTAATGTGTTCTTAGACATAACTGTTATCTGTTTCTATCAGCGATTACTGGGATGGATGCTACATGTTTCTATGAGGTCCTGCAGTTTGAAAATGAATTAGAACGTATGAGACTTCCTTACAGTGACTTGGTTATTTTAAAAAAAGTCACTGATATTCTGCGAGGTCTGCCAGATTATTCCTGACACGTTCCATATGAAGATTGAATAAATAATCCAATGGATTTTATAATTTTATATTTTTATATGCACTTGTGCACATAAAGAATAAAGTCAGTTTGAAATTTAAAAAAAATTATTTAAATTACACATTCATTTCTAACATAAACGAAAAATAGGTAGATCGGGTAGATCTGTGCAGCCAGTCTTAACACCATCTTTTCGTCGTCTGTTTTATCACAACTCTCATACTACCGTGGTTATATTTATTTACTCTGATCCCGCTCTATGAAACGTGGTCTAGGCCGCACCAACTTACGAGTAGAGGAAGAAGCTCTCCGAATAGCCGGTTAGAGATTCATTCATTTCATACATTCAGACGTTGTATGAGGAACCCCTCATACAACGATTCAGACATTCAGAGCTCACGACTTGTGAAAGAACCCTGCAGTTTATTCGAAAAGAAACGAAAACTATTTATCAGCGAATACATCTAAAAAAAATTTATTCTCGATTATCCGATGATGATAACAAAAATTATCATTTGCAATTGAAGTCATTTTGAAATATATATATCGTTATCTGTAGGCGTAGATAAAATAACCTAGAGTACATTATGATTCTTCTGATATGTTTTGAAAATCAGGAGTAATATGATAATAATAATCTATTCGAATATTTCAGCAATATTCTAGGAAGATTTTCCTGGAATGTTGCATTTCGTTGATCTTGTGTTGATCTTTCTGAAATATTTTTGAAATATTCTGGCATCTTATGATAATAATAATCTATTCGAATACTCTTAAGAATATATTGTTTAGAATATTCCATTTGGTTTCGTAATGTTCCCACTGTTGGATCTTATGAAATCTCATAGAATTCGCATAAAATTGGATATGGAATTCCAAATACAGATTGGACCATCAAGTACTGAACACACATTTTTTATATGATACCGAATGAGATCATAAATTGTGTATTTCCACATATAGGTTCTCAAGATTTTGAATGAGGTTAAAACATTACTTTGTTTAAAATTGGAATACCTCATCGAATCGTGTATATAGTCTCTTTGCACCACTACTGCCTCAAACAAACTCTTATACTCTGTATCCTTGTTTTCTTATTGACACTTGTGAATTTTCAGTGATTTTGAGTTGTATGAAAACTTATACGAATCGCATAAATTTAGATAGGGAATTCCTGCTCCAAACCATCACATCGTGATCCCACTTTTTCCACAAGATACACAATGAATTTGTATACGGAATTTCTGATACAGATCATCGAATACTGCATCCACTTTCTTCATACGATACCAAATTAGATTAGTAATAGTGAATTTCCAGACATTTCTCATAAGGTGACAAGCTTGTGAAATGAGCATATAATATCGTTGTAATTGAAAGTGGAATACCTCATTGAATCTCATAGTCCCCTCAAACAACCACTGCCTGATACAAACTGGTATGACATATATTCGGGTATGCTTATGAATTACACCTACCTACTCATAAATCCTCATTCATACTTCCAAAAAGTGTATGTGCCAGGGATTGCGTACGTGTAGGTTACAGACTTTCCACGTAGATCCTTATACATTCTCATAATTCGTCAACTTTTTTTATGAGATTATATTTGATATTTTTGGCAGGGAAGGCAGAAATTGGGATGTTCTTATATTGCTGAGTGTGAACAACTGAGACACAAGAAGACGTTGTGAACTCCCGGTCTATAACGAAAGCTGCATTATTTCGAAAACTTGTTGTGTTTATGCAAATCTGATAAAACCTGTTTTTGTACATGTGCTGAAGGGGTGATTATTTCGATCAGTTTTTGATGATCACATGAAATAATAATTTTGATAGGTATCATCGCAAATTCATTTCCTCATTTCGAAATGACAAATGCAGTTCCAGTCAAAAATAGGATGCAGTGTTGAGTACATTGGAATTTATCAAAATTTTTATTACAACCAGACTGAAGAAGAGTCGATTACTCCAAAGAATATTTCTATTTTTTCAGCCTGCAGAAATGTTTATGATTCATGAATATTTGAAAAATTCCAGAATTAAAAGCTTGTTCATATCCTCGCGAATTTCGCCATTTTTCTGCGAATATAATTGCTGTCAATCATGCCGGACCAATCGTTGATGCAGAACCATGTCGGCAAACATTTTATTCGCATAGAAATTGCGAAGTTCGCGAGGACATGAACGGGACTTGAATCATCAGAAATGTCCCTCCCTCTCTGTTTCTTGGTTGTTGCTCCCCTATGGTGCATTTGACCAGCTCGAGTGTAAGTTTGTCTGATGACATAATCTTCTCACAGCCCAGATTCTTGGTTTCGTAGATATCCTTTCGTGCTTATAGGTTGCGGATTCGTCAGTATACTGTTTGATGATGTCCGTGTCGTGTGCTGGAGGAGTATTAGTAGGTCGGACAAGCATCACATACAGAGGTTAGGATGGTGTGGAGATTCAAAAGCAAATATGATAGCGTATTTATAGTTTGATCTGGTTATAATCCAAAAATTGTATTATTAAGTCAATGAGAGACGTATTCAGGTTTCTAAGGACTTCCGTAAATTTATAAGGTGTCTGAATTGTCTTTCGCGAATAAAAAATAGATGCCATCATTGGGTAGCTTGTTAATTGGACATTCCAAAAAGATATAATCCAGATTCTAAGGTCACCACACTCACAATAAGGGTGTTCTCATATTCTTATGTTGTTTAAGAGTACTTTGCTTGTACAATGTCCGGTTCTTATCATAATTGAATGTAGTTATATGTCTACGAGTCATAAATGGGATTTCATACCACCCACCATGTTTTCTTAGGATACTCTGACTTGATATAATGATATATAAGTTTTTTCTGCACGTCTTATTTTCTGTCGTCACTGATTATAAAACTCATGTTTGATATTACAATGCAATAAGGGTATGGCGCAACTTTTATACAACGTAATATTCAATGGAACATTCAAGATAGAGCCATTTGTTTGATTTTTAGTGTAATGTGATCTGAATATGAATTATTTGATATCCCTTTTATCCGGAGCGCTTTTCGAATATGTTCACGTCAATTTGGACATGAGAAAAATTGCTGCAAAATGGATCCCCAAATGTTTGAATGTTGACCAAGCGTGCAAGGGTAGTAGCATCGCGTTCGATCTGTGCCCGATTTGAAAACGATGTAGACTTCTTAAACCAAATTGTTACTATGGATGAGACTTGGGTACATTTCTACGATCCAGAAACAAAGCAACAATCGATGGAATGGCGACACTCCGGTTCTCCATGCCCTAAGAAGTTTCGTGTCCAAAAATCTGCTATCAATTCAAGACAACTTAGACATACTTTTCAAATTGTTGTGTTGAGGTGTGAATCAGCACCTATTCTCTACAGTACATCAGGTGATGATGAAGATGGTGAAAAGTTTTTAATCTTGGAATTTGGCGTTTATGTACTGATATCAGAAAAATAAAATTCCTTTGAAATTTTTCCATTATATTTTATGTGGTGAACAAAATGGTGTGTATAATTAATTCCAAAATAACTACTACTGCGATTGAAAAATTATTAGCTGAAGAAAATATCAATGAGAGTTTGTAGGGTTGCCAAAATGAACGAAATATACATATATATATATATATATATATATATATATATACACAGTATGTCTCACTTTGTGCAGCCTCACCCTCATATTTCATTGAGAAGAGAATAATTTGATTTTTTTTCTCATATTATAGTAGTCAGGAATACCTACCTTTATGTTAATGAAACATACCTATATCCATTTTTCACAGCTATCTATGACCAATTGAAAAGTGAAAAAGTGGGGCAAACTTATTAGAGATTTGTTCATCAAATAATCAACATTAAAATCTGTTTCAGAATACTCTTATAGCACTAGATCCCAATGCTTGATTGAATTTATTATACAGGGTGTCATTGGAAGCTGGCAATGTGATTATCTCTTTTTTATCAGTAATATTCGCTTAATTTTCAAAAAATCCTCTTTTTACAAAATTCACAAATATATTCAATTATTACTGTGAAAAATAACTGAATATCATTTTTCCATGGTAAACTGTGACCACTTGAATAGTGAAAAATTAGGAAAAAATATATCAAGGATCTTTTATTGACCATAATTCCCAGTTTTCGGATGTCCCAGAACCTCAGAATTCAATTCTGAATCATTGAAATATACAGGGTGTCATTTGTAGCCGGCAACATTACCAACTCTTATTCATAGATAATGCTCGGTTGATTTTAAAATGTATTTTTTCTGAAAATGTTACATTATTACTGTAAAAAGTAAGCAAGAATCACTTTCTGATGGATAACTATGACCAACAGAAAATTGAAAAATTGGGAAAAGCATATTATGGATTCTTTTTTTACTGAAATAACATCAGATTCTGAATCAAAACACTCTGGAAACTCCAGATCTCAATTCCTGAGAAGTATATACGGTGTCATCTGTATATGGTTGAAGTTCAACTCTTAAATTGACTTATTTAAAAATGATTGCAAATATAAATTTATTTCTTTTCCGCAGCTGCAAATTCACATCAATTATCACATATTGGTATTTGTAGATGACTCGGGGACTAGTATCTAAGAGTTTTAGAGTATTCTGAACCTATTTCCGATATTAGTTCAGTGATATATTCTCCCCAATTTTTCACTTTCTAGCTGATCGTAGTAAGCCATGGAAAAGTGATGCTTTTTTACAATCTGCAGTATTGATGTAATATTTCTGTGCTCTTTGTCGAAACAGAAGACATTTTCGAAATCATGGATGAATAAGAGTTGGTGATGTTGCCAGCTACATATGACATTCTGTATATATATTCCAATGATTCAGCATTGAGTTCTGGAGTTCTGGGACATTCCAAAACCGGGAGAGAGGGTAAGTTCAATGAAATATCCTTAATATATTTTTTCCCAATTTTTCACTATTGAAGTGGTCACAGTTTGCCATAGCATTCGGTTATTTTTCGCAGTATTATTTGAATATTTTTGTGAACTTTGTGAAAAGTGAAGGAATTTTACTGACAAAAAAGAGTTAATCATATTGCCAGCAACAAATGACACCCTGTATAATCAATTGATCCAAGCATTGGGATCTAGGGGTTTAAGAGTACTCTGAAATAGAATTTTATGTTATTTTTGTGATGAAAAAATCCCTTATATGTTTTCCCTACTTTTCCACTTTCCAATTGGTCATACTTAGCCGTGGAAAATTGATATACAAAAAATGTTTCATCAACATCAAAGTGGGTATTTCTGAGTACTATAATTTGTATACAGGGTGTTTCTTGAGTACGTGTAGAAATTTTGGGAGCATGTTGCTGACATCAAAATAAAAAGAAAAGTTCTTATAAACATATGTCTGAGATAAAAAGGTTCAAAGTTGAATTCCTATTTTAATTTTTTGTGAATAATTTCAAAATAATTTTAATATTATAAGTTTGGTATCTGGCAATATTTATTATTCAGTTTGTGTAAAAAAGATATTCTTGGTAGAGGTCACTGCGAGCAACTGTTGTCGAGTTATTGAGATTTGAAATAATCGATGCAAGTGATTTTGAATGACATGATTTTTAAATTCAAAATAAGTTCAATTAGAAATTAGTTTTTTCACAATTAACATAAAATTCAATTGTCATCGAACAATCATCCCAGATACCAAACTTTACTCGAATATCACAAATATTTTGGAATTTATTCACAAAAAACAAATATAGGAATTAAACTTTGACACTCTGTATCTTAGGACATGTGTTTATGGGAACTTTTTTCTTATTTTGATGTCAGTAACATGATCCTGAAGTTTCTACACGCACTTAAGAAAAACCCTGTATATATAATTCAGGCACATTTCTTTAAACTTTTTAGCCCCAACCAGAAACCTCCATCAGCACCCATATGGAACATGTCCTTCGCAAGTACTAAAGGATTTTTAGTTTTCTCCACAGGAACTATTTCGAAATTGGATAATATGTAGAAGAACGCCACTTTTATTTCCATCAACGCATATCTTGATCCAATGCAATTTCTAGGGCCCACTCCAAAGGGCTGGTAGGCATGGGACTCGAGGGTCGCTTTATTTTTAGCACTGAATCTTTCAGGATCGAATTTTTCAGGGTCAAGATATAAATTTGGGTCATGTTGGATACCAAATGTAGGTACGAATATTACTGTTCCCTTCTCCAAAAGTACTGGTTTTTCATTTGGAAGAACTGGTTCAATGTTGTAAGGTTTGGTACATATCCTCTCAAATCCGACCAGTGAGGGCCATTTCCTCAGCGACTCTAAAAAACATCCATATTGAATACCCGAAAATAGTTCAAGAAAATCATGAATTTAATAGGTGAGTTGGTTTTTTCTCAGATTCGTTATTAATAAGAGAGAAAACAGACATCATTAGAGGAGAATTTATCAGCTGATATAAATTATTTCATTACTGTCTACTACTCAATTGATTTTGGTTTATAAACAGTAATTTTAATACGATTTTCTGAATATGTATCTCGAACAATAATTGTTGAATTATGGCAGAATTGGGCATATAACTATATTTAATAAAAAAATATTTTGAGTTTTCATTATTTTTTTTCGATTATGGCAAAACTCTCATAGAACATTGGTTGAAGGTTGATTTCGTGATGGAAACTGGTTTCTTAACGCAGTTTTTGGAATATTTTAACTTCCACAGTCTGGAATGAGAAAATGTAATTTCAAGGATTACAAGTGTAGAATGGCAAATTATTCAATTTGCCCTGATAATTTGATGGGTTTACAGGGCTGTTGTCGCATATGAAATTACTGAATTTTGTCAGTTACTAAGCGAAAGAGATCTCATTTCTTCCAAACCCTATGGAAATACAGTTTTCAGGAAGTTTTGATAACGAAGAAGTTTTTTGAAAACACAATTTTAAAGTAATTCTAACTTAAATTTTCCAGAAAGACAAATTTCAGAATACGTTACTGTCAAAATAAATTTCAATTCAAGGCAACAGTCTTGTAAATGCAGTAACTTTTTGGGGCAAATTGACCTATTTGCCCTTCTACACTTATAGTGTAGACTCTCTTGAATTTACATTCAGAATACGATATTGTAATTAACACAGATTTGTTGATCTAATGCCAGTACATGGCCGAAATTTCTTTCAATGAGAATATGTTAATTTTATCAAGATGTATTGGTGTATTCTTTTTGAGAAAGGAATGAAAGCAAACAGATATTTCGAAAGCGTTTATTGAAAGCTATTGAAGTAAATGGTTAAAAAAATTATAAAAAACAGAGATCTTTTGAAAATCTAATAAATTTCTGGAAAGCTTGACGATTTTTTCAAGCCTTACGACGATTCATATACTACGACGCCTTGAAAGAAAACTTATAGATATCGACATCCACATGGATAATTTCAATAAGAGAGAGATAACCTCAAAGTAAAACCATATAAAGGAACCTATTCTCAAAACAATACTTTTCTTTTCTCCCTTTATCTTACCTGAAACAACCATATCCAGGTACTTCATATTAACGAGACTATCATAAGTTAACTTTCCTTGTTGTCTTTCAGCTGTTTCACGAATCTCCAGCAACAGTTTGTCCTGCACATCTGGATTAACTGCCAATTCGTGTGCCATAAAACACATGAGAGTCGATACTGTGTCAAATCCCGCAAAGAAGAATATCAGGGCCTGGGCTATTATGTCGTCGTCTGTCAAGTTTTTGTCTTTTCCTATAGTGAAAGTCATACAGTACTCATCATAGTTCGACTGCATCAATAAAGCCAATTAATAGTTCGTTGACTTACCTGAAATATTTTCTTTTGTATCCACTGTTTCAGCATCTATGTTCCCTTCCTTATTTTTTTGTGCTTCCATTAGTAAGTGTATCATGTCGGGCCTTACAATTCCTCTTTCTTTCCTTTCCCTCATTGTTTCTATTATAAGTTTGCTGAAGAATATTTTCACATCATTCTCAAAGAACTTCACGCCCAAAAGCTGAAATATCATTGTTTCGTTAGTTGATTGTGATATGGGGGTTGGAACACATTTCCCACCTCTCAGGTGAAAATCCAAAATATGCAAATTGTAGATATTGATCTCTATTTCCATATGCCGATTACAGAATTTGAATAAGATGATTTCCCTTAAATCGGTGCATTTAGAAAGATTTGCCCGAAAATTGTTTATAACGCAATTATGCAAAAACTACAAATCGGGCAGAAACCATCTTGCGCACATTCAAATCACATGTTATTATCTATCAGTTATCGCATTATTATTTGTCCACCTTTTTTTCAAGGTTTTCTCGGATTTTCTCAGTGAAAAATGCACCAATCTGGGAGTTTAAGAAAAACATTTCGTAGGTTTCATGAATCTCTAAAAAAGTTCCATCGACTGTAAAACGATTTCTTGAATAATACTTGAGGTATTTTCAAAAAAACAAAAAACTGGGTTTTTCATTAACGAACTATCCTATAAAAAATAGTATAGGCTATTTGAGTCTTTTATTTTGTAGGGTTCACATAAACCCGAAAAGTTTGAAACTTGTTAGACATTGTAGAAGATACCAACGGTATACCCCCAGATCTCTCGATGAAGACCAGTAATGCCGCCTATTAATCCTATGAAGACCAACAGCTCATCTTTATTAGTATTGCGGATTTCATTCTTCTGTTCTGCATAGAGATTTGATTGTTCCATCAGATTCTCCAATAAAGGGTTCATTATTGTAATAAACACATCTGTTGCAATCTCACAATCAACAAATTCATCCTCTACTACTCTTACTATAGTCTTTTACTATGGTCTTTTACTTCCTCTTCAATAATTTCTTTGGAACCTTTCACCTCTTCTGCAACGGTTGTAGTGTCTTGAATTGCATCATCCTAACTTTCGGAATTAGGTATTTTTTCTCTCTAATTTGTTGTGGATAATTTTTTCGTCCTCTAAATCACTTTCAATATCAGTGTCAAATTGATTATCATCGGGTAAATCATCGTAAGTGGATTCTTCAATAATCTTTAGAAGTTCTGCATCTGTTATAGGCCTTCTCTTTCGACATTTATCATCAATAATTTCTTTTGACGTCGACTAAAAGACCATTAGGATTTATCCATTTCGCTGATTTATAGCCTGACGGTACTTCAGAGTACCAGTCGAAAACTTACTAAAATAGAGTAGACCTACTGTTTATTCCTTATAGTGATTCACCACATCAGTTCATGGAAATGTCCTCAACTGTCCTCAAGTGTCCTCAAAAATTAACAAATCGCGTATACCTGGTAGAATGCTTTCCGAAAATCAAAATTTCTCAACACCTAACACCATTGTCAATGCATTTGCAAAACACTTCGAAAGTATTTATCTACCCTCTACTACCGCAGATCATAACGACCCTGATGATGTAGAACAGTCAAGCGCCAGTCACAACTTTTTCAATGTAAATTATATTTACGTCCAACAAATATATAATGCGGAAAAACAGCTGAAGAATAAATTCACCTGTGGACCCGACAATATACCAATCAAATTTGTAAAAGACTATATTGATCTACTTATCGAACCTATTCACATTATCTTCAACATAATTATCAAAACTAAAACTTTCCCCTCGCTATGGAAAATTTCTCGTGTGTGTCCGGTATTCAAAGCTGGACCGACATTACAAATTACCGGCCTATTGTCCTCATATCAGTATTCTCCAAACTGTTTGAGATAATCCTTGGCGACCTTATGTATGCACACGTGAGGAATTTTATCTCAGACTCTCAACACGGATTCGTTAAAGCCCGCTCTACCTCCACTGATCTGTATACTTTTATTCAGTTTGTTTCCGAAGCCCTCGACTCTTTTTCACAGGAAGACTTCTGGTGTTATATTGTTGTTGTTATTGTTAATTGTTGATACCGTCAACCGATTGCACCCCTACACGCAACCCTCAGAAGTCTTCGAGAGACTTGTGTGAGCTAGGGAAGACGCAGCTCTTGGCTCTTACCTATTAACGTGTGATGCCATGCACGAGACCGTTGAATCGGTTGATCGAACCCACGACCCCACGCATGCGAGGCAAACGCACTACCAGCCGACCACCACGGCCCATATATGGATCACGAATTTCAAAAAGCATACAATCGCGGCGTGCACATGCGTTGCAATTGTTTGTTAATATGCAAATTTTTTGTAATAACTCGGAACAATTATTTAACACTTAAAACCGGGTTGAATATAAAATTTTGATCTTGAATAACTTTTTTATTTTCAGTCCGATTTTGATAGTTTATATACCAAATGGAAGAAAATTTATCTCAAATTGATTATCATTGAACATTTCATCCCCTTTATCACGTAGGGGCGTATCTGATTTCTGAATATTTTACAGGAGAGAGGAAAAACATAAATTCAACCTGTAGTAGAAGTCCATTGTATCTCGAAGTGGAGTGGCATAGTTATACAGCAAGAAAACACAAAGTCGTCTCCACAATTTAATTCACCAACTGGATAGTGCAATGGTGTACGGCAAGGGCTATCAATCAGGTAACCGTAGTATATTAAGGACATGTTTCGAACCCATACAGGCTCATCATCAGCTTATCAATAATTATGGAGAGGAAATGCAATAAAATATATAAAAGAATTATGTTTTGCGTTGCCACATTTTACCTATACTAGGTCAACATATTCAGGAGAATATAAAACTTATTATAATAACAGCCGCCCCTTTCTCCGTTCGGAAAACAATTTTTTTTTCCTTATTATAATTGTAAGATTGATCGACTTACCTGTAAGGATGATCGATCGCAATTATTCGAGCATCGTAGTCTTTCCATGATTCATCTGGTAGGTTCCATTATTCGGTTTATCACGCACCAGTTTTTAAAAGAAGTGTCAGCTTTTTACATACTGATAACCAACCCATCGATATCGGCTAGCCAGTTCATTTTGTGACTGAACGTTTGGCACTTTTCATTTGCAGGGTAGAAATGAGAACATTTTGTGGAGGGTGGGCTGAATCATGGAAAGACTACGATGCTCGAATAATTGCGATCGATCATCCTTATAGGTAAGTCGATCAATCTTACAATTATTCATCGCATCTCCGTCTTTCCATGATTCATCTGGTAGCTGTTCAGAGAATATAAAAGTGCAATTCAAAATATATAATCGAAATAGTAAATTGAACTATGTGGACAATTATAATAGTCCATATACAATAATAATAGTTATAGCACAATGCATACTTTAGTATATATTACTGAGAAATTAGTAATATAATTAATTCTGTTACAATACATTTTTGGATGATAAAATAATAGATTTGGCAGAGTTTTTGGGATTCTTGGAAATATGCTTGTTATAGAATTTGTTGAACGTTTCAGATTTTTGAGTCCACCCGGCCGTGGATCGTATTGTGTCTATATTGACACCTGATTGATAAGCTGCTGATGCCGCAGCGTGTCGAATACTATGACTGAAAAAACGTGATGTAATAATCCTGCCTTTCGAAAGAATTTCCATAATCCATCGAGAAATAGTTTGCAACGATGCTGTTTGAAAACGTTTTTTGTGGGTGAGAATTAGGGGTTTTTCACCTACATGGTTGTTTCTGGATAATATTCTAAAGTAGATGCTTCACATAATTGAGGTAAAGAAGGGAAAACTGAGAAGAGGTTGATTTCTGTTTTTTTTTTTTTTAATATTTTGAGGAATCCTAATTTCTATTCTGCTGTTAACTTTTGATATATTATCAATTGTTATTTTTGATAGAGTTTGTACCCTAGTAGCAGCAGTCAGAGCTAGAAGCGTTACTAATTTTAAAGAAAGAGCTTAAAGATCTAGATTTTCAAGAGGATGCATTGTCTGTAGTTGGTCCAAAAAAGTGATGGGTCCCAAGTTATTGAGTATTTGGTTGCGGAAGGTCTTTTGTTATATATTCCGTTGAAAAAAACGTTTCAACAGTATTTCGTCTTCTGACTTGAAGGTGAAGCCAGAGCTGACCTATATGTATTCATAGAATAGTAAGAGAATTTTGACTCAAACATTCCTGTCAAAAACAACATGATTGTGTTGAAGTTATACTTCTGTGGATTTTGATGTTTTTCCCTACAAAATTTCCACCATTTTCTGTAAGAGTTTGAGTACTGAGGAAACGTTTTGTCAGATAATGACGCCATCATCACTGGTACCGCTGTTTCCAGAACTTTAGTGCAAAATTTGTCCCACATAAATTTCCTACAACCAGGGAAAGCGTCCTGTTGAGTGGATGTGGCTCTCTGAAAGGGGATAGAATTAAGTTATTATCAGGGCCAAATTTAATTGGTTCTTCTATCAAAAGACTTTGAAATAGGGGGTACCAGGGCTGTGAGGGCCAATTTGGAGCAATAACGATGCCTGTGGCTTCATCTTCTACATTTTTTTTTTTTTAAACTCTATCTAGAATTGCAAATGGTGAAAATGCATAAAATTTTATTCCTTTCCAGTTTAAAGTGAAGGCATCTACGGTCAAGGAATCGGGGTCAGGACCCCAAGAGAAGTAAGTTTTACATTTTGCATTTACTTTTGATGCAAAAAGGTCCACATCAGAAACCCCCAGTTTATCAACAATGATTTTGTAAAATTTATCATTTAGTTCGTATTCCGTATCGAAGTTTTTTCTTCGAGATAATGAATCTGCTTCAAAATGCCATTACAGAAACCACCCCAACCGAAGTTGGACGAGTCTGAGAAAATTTCAATAACAATTTTTTTTTTTTAACGACTTTTTTGCATAATTTATATTCATCATCCATATTTGATTTACTTTTAAGCTACTTTTTTCATAATTTATAATGAATCCTAATTCCAATAGTAACTGTTTACAATTGTTTGTATATTTTTCACATTCTTGGTAAGTTTTCCCTATTACAAGTATGTCATCTAAGTACACAACTACAACGCATCCTTGTCTGCGTAAGTACGGAAGGACGGGTTTCAGGAGCTTTGTAAATATATAAGGTGAAATATTTAATCCTATCGGAAGGCAAGTAAATTCATAAATAATATTTTCAAATTTAAATATTAAAAATTGTCTGCAGCTTTTTTCTATTGGCAGTAAAACATATGCATCTTTCAAATCGAAAGATGTTAAATAGTAGTTACTTTCTATGAGTCTCATAACGGTCTTATAAGATTCAAGTTTGAAATGTGGTGCATTTATGAATACATAAAGATTTTTTAGATTGAGCATAAATCTATATGTACGATTATGTTTCTGAATCAGAAAGTATAAAGAAATAAATTCATCTTTGACTCTCGACTCAACCATTATGACTCCCTTCTCAAGGAGCAATGCAAGTTCTCGTTTACAAAGGTCTTTTTAAGAAGTAGACAAGTTTACCTTTGGCAAGTTTTGCTGATATGGTTTTGTATTGAATGGTGAAACAACACCTCGAATCCATTCCAAAATAAATTAATTTTTGGTTAACTTTGCCCATCTATTAAAGAAAATTTTTAACCTGCCTCCATACGGGGTAAATACCTTTGTGATGTGTGTTAGCGGCGGTTCCGACTGTGGGATGTCCCCCCTTTCCGCAACTGATCCTACTTTCAGTGAAAAGACTGTTTCATCGGTTCTTCCTGTTTCCTTCCTTTCATTCTTGTCTTATGAAAAGGTACCTTATAGTTTAAAGAAGTCTTGGAATGTGTGACAGTCGAAGGACCTGGCCTTGGTTGCCATATTTTTGGTGTAGGCTTTTTTAGTTCTTCCACTACCGTTTGCATTGATTGACTGGCCTTAACGTTACCAATAAATTCGGTACCAAACAAAAAGTTGTCAATTGAACTGTGCTGAGAGGCTGATTTCTAATTTTCATTCAAGAATGACATAATGTTATGTCGCCTGTGAATCGAAATTATGTAATGCGTATTTGCTAGTAATTGTGTAGCTTCACTCAGATTTTGTAGCATATCGTCTGTGAAAATGATATCATCATTTAAACCTGGTAAATTGTTCTCCCAATGCATTCCTCAATTTCATCAAGAGATTGGATATACTGGGAGAAATATAACCATAGGGTGAGCCATAATAGGCCATTGGCCGCAGTGGAGGGCATGATACGGGCCCACTCACGTTCAAACCCAACCTAACCTCATTTATTTGAGGGGCCTTAAGTGAATCACAATTTTGTGCGATTGGGTATTTTTCTCAAATAGTGTGTCCAACGAATGACAATTTCATCTTGGAGTTCTGGGCCTGAGTTTTCCATTTGACATGGATTGTTGCCCAATAAAGCAACAAGGACGTTTTCTGCAGATGCCACATTTTTAACAACAGTTCTGACACATTCATCCTGTTTGTTCCCCATATCTCTGTCACTAGACGAGTTTCCAGAGGAATCAGTTGACGCTGTATAACAATAAAAGAATATTGTTTCACAAAATAATTTTGCAATTACCCGGTATAACAACACGGGTGTTATAGGTGAAATCAAGTGATTTCGATTATAAATTAGCAAACAAAGGTTTGCGGGGTATAGAGGAATTCAAGTGACTCCCACCCCATTGTTGTGATAGCAAACAAAACGTTTGCGGAGTATTTTGAAAGTCACCTACTCCTCGTACAATTGTGCTGTACTTACAATCAGAAGAATCCGAAACAGCCAATCGTTTTTCCAGCTAAGACATTTTCCTTCGTAATTCGCTGAACACTTGTAAGTTTCCTTTCTTGTTTCGGCATATTGTTTAGCGTATTTATTCTCTCAATTCAATTTACGTCTGTACGTGAAGGCACCAAAAAATGAACTGGCTAGCCGATATCGATGGGTTGGTTTTCAGTATGTAAAAAGCTGACACTTCTTTTAAAAACTGGTGCGTGATAAACCGAATAATGGAACCTACCAGATGAATCATGGAAAGACGGAGATGCGATGAATAATAAGTTTTATATTCTCCTAAATATGTTGACCTAGTATAGGTAATATGTGGCAACGCACAACATAATTCTTTTATATATTTTATTGCATCAATTTTTTCCTCTCCATAATTATTGATAAGCTGATGATGAGCCTGTATGGGTTCGAAACATGTCCTCAATATGCTACGGTTAGCTGATTGATAGCCCTTGCCGTAGACCATTACACTATCCAGTTGGTGAATTAAATTGTGGAGACGACTTTGTGTTTTCTTGCTGTAAAACGAAAATTGATGACAATTTAATCACCCTGTAGATCTTAATATGTTATATTTCAAAATAATATTCTAGCACTACAAATGGAACATGTTCTTTACGATTATGTAATATGAGAAATGTACAAATATGGTGTTTTTTTTAAACAAAAAAAAGTTTGCATATACGCCCATACGTGTCAATACATTCATATCGTTTTGCAAGATACGTCTACTGTAGCAATAGAGGAATCAATGGATGAAATAAGTAAAAGACAAAGATTTTATGAAACCTAAATAACAGGGAAAAAACAAAGTACGACAAAGCGCTGTTAGTATGAAAATTAAATAACTTTTTTAGAATTCCACAAAAATACCATGGTAAAAGATACATCAACATGAAGTTCTCTGTATTGTCATCGGCAGATACGCCATGAACATAAGTTCTATTTGTGACGGCACTATAAGAGATACAGTTACGCCACTTCGTGAGATGAAAAGTACATTGCAACAAAGCCTTAAATCCGGCGTAACTCAATTTAGCACTTTCTTGTCATTTACGCCCCTACGTGATAAGGGGGACGATATTTCCTAATGAGGTCCGAATTATACACATTATACGAGGGAAAACAAAGTTTTGTTTCTGTCATCTGAGTTTAAGACACCCTGTGGTGAAATACAGCTTTTGGATCACACTCAAAACCATCCTGTATGCAAGGTTGGTCCATTCCCCGTTACATTGTCACCTGATACATTTTGATATCACGATTCGTTTCAAAATCATGAATTATTGAATAAAGCAGTATATTTTCTCTGCGTGATCTTTATTCTTCAATTTGAAAAAATTAACAACTAAACGATAACATAAGCAGCGAATGGTTGAAAAGAAAGCAGCGAACGGTTGAAAAGAAAACACCCTACCAATTTTTTAATATCGGATGTTTCATCCTCTAGTTCGGAAAATAGCTTCCATTTTTCGAGGCATTCCACGAATTAGCGTTCGAATATTATCCAGGGGCATGTTATTCCTATTCTTTATAAGCGCAACACAAATGACCCCGCACAAAAGCATAGGAAAATGGCCCAGAGTGGGATTTGCCTGAAATTCACATATGTTATTGGTATTGAGTTTCTGATCAAATGTTCTCATGGGCCCAATTCTCTAAGACCAATGATTTATTTCTCAGGGCCGTATTAAGTATAGGTGCCAAATAAACAATAACACTTTTCTCAAGTCCATAATTTTCGTAATTCTTATCAGAATTTAATTGAATAAGAAATATTGCAAAATCTCAGAATTTGTCTTTTAGCACCAGTCCTCTGTGAAACATGTTTTGTCATACAGGACCGTATTTAGTAAAACTGTATGAGCCAAGTGATCCACAGAAAACTGAATTGAAATGGTTTTGTTGTAACTTTCTTATTTCTTGATCTATGTCAGTGGTTGATGGCTCGTTTGATAGATGAATGTAGCTTTTTTTGTGTACATAACAAAAGTGGTCGCCATTTTAATATCCAAGATGGTCGGCCAAACCTATAAACCATATAGGACTTATCTTGTAGCATTTTGAGAAAGATGTTATCAGGAAAAAATAAGAACTACAACGTTTTGATTGTTGAAATCAGTCATTTACTTTTTGATTTATCCAATTCTTTAATATAAATATAACTCTACTATCTTATTAAAACTATATCTAATTCATAACAAACAACGTTTAAACCAATATTTCCAGAGTGGTGGAAGAGAACAAAAAATCAAAATCAACAAAATAATACTTGAACACTTACAGATGCGGGAGTATTGCATCTTGCACTGGACCATTGGCGGCATCTTTAAAATGCTGTAACACAGAGTCGATGGATAATTCGCATTTTGATTATGGCGTGCTAATCTCAATTACGACAATATGCCACAAACATGAGCAAATGTTACTGGTGTCCTTGCCCTTGATTGCACTGCAGTAGTATCCTATTATCAATACATCTTCTTCATTATTCTCGTCAGGCTGGTTTTCATGCATAGTTTATTGAATACATAGTTGATATTTTTCTCTCCTTTTGAATCGTAAATACACTCTATGTCTAACAAATCCAGGTTCATTATTTTTTTTTTGATGTATTGAACCTTATGAAATTATTACTCTTAGATCAGATAGTAGAGTTATATTTATATTATAGAGATAATTCAAAGAGTGAATGACCAATTTAAACAATCAAAACGTTGTAGTTCTCATTTTTTCATGTTACTTTATTTCTTATAAAAGCTAAAAGATAAGTCCTACATAAAGTTTATAGGTTAAGCCGGCCATCTTGGATATTAAGATGGCGACCATTTTTGTTATGTACACAAAGGAAGCTACATTCATCTATCAAACGAGCCATCAACCACTGACATAGATCAAGAAATAAGGAAGTTATAGCAAAATCAATTTGATTCAGTTTTTTGTGGATCACTTGGAAAATACAGTTTTACTAAATACGGTCCTGCAGGGCAAAACCTGTTTCACAGAGGACTCGTGCTGAAAGACAAATACTGAGATTTTGTAATATTTCTTATTTTATTACAATTTAATAGGAAATAAAAAATTATGGACTTGAGAAAAAAGTGTCATTGTTTATCCACCACCTATACTAAATACGGCCCTGCGAGCTAAATCATTGGTCATAGAGAATTGGGCAAATGAGAACATTTGATCAGAAACTCAATACCAATAACATATGTTAACTTCAGGCAAATCCCACTGTGGACCAATTTCCTATGCTATTGTGCGGGGTCCTTTCATTTTATTCGGAGGTGGTATTTTGCGACTTCTCAGACATCTACCTAGATAGTTCCAGACATGCTCAATAGGATTTGCATCTGGGCCAATTTAATTTCTCTATCCCTACTTCAATTAGGTATTCTGTAACACACCTGGCGGAATGTGGTCTTGCATTATCTTGCATAAGAAGGAAGTTTATGTCTTCAAAGTCAACGAGTCAGCTAAAATATCATTAATGTATTTTTGTGCTGTCAATGCTCCATCTTCTACAAAAACCATATCAGTATGACCTTCGCTTCCTCTGAAGTTTTGGTCGATTCTCCGCATAGTAGAACGACAGATATTCAATCTTCTAGCAACATATTGATAATTTCGTTCCTCTTCTAAAAGAGTTATGGATTTAGCACAGTTTTCTTCACTCAAAACCATTGATAAAACGATTATAAGTTTTCTCAAACTAACGTTATGATAATAACACAACTGTCAAATGATAAACAAAGTGGAAAAATTGTTTTTGTGCCAATCGCGATCATTGAAAATGACGAATATGTAGAGAAAATGCAATACTTTATTCAGTAATTCATAAATTTGAGACGAATCATGATATCGAAATGAATGAAGAAGCACTAGATAGGGAATGAACCAAGCTTGCTACAAAATGGTTTTGAGTGTCATCCAAAAGCTGTATATCACCACAGGGTGTCTTAAACTTAGTTGATGGAAACATAACTCTGTTTTCCCTCGTATAATATGTATGATTCGGACATTACTAGGAAATATATTTGATGAGAATTATTCAAGGATAAATTTCCTCCTATTTTCAGAAAAAACTATTGAAATGAAAATAGAAGAGTTAGTCAAGATCAAAATTTGTTAACATTTCAAGGTGGCCGTTTTTTATGCTCCTGAGTATATTACATTAGTTTTTTAGGTAAAGGACGTTTATCTTCGACTTCAGTGTTAATTGTCCTAATACTTGAGACAGACTTATTCGCAATTTTTAGATTCGGAATTTCAAGGACAATTCTAGATAGTTTGCAAGTGATCTCCTTAATGAAAGGTAAATAACTATAAAAATAGTTCAATGGTGCAATATTATTTTCATTATTGAGTTGTCAGTGGGTTGTAGTTGTTTTTGAATTATCCATCAAGTGCTGAATGAATTTGAAAGAATCTCTACCTTGCTCAAAGATGGAACTGCAATATTTATAGAAAACCTCAACTGTTTGGAAAGTTTGCTAAAATCAGTTGTCTTCTTTCCCATGCGATAAAATTCATTTTCTGGCTCTGACAAAGAATCAACTTCCACACCGAAGGCAGTAGTAGCAATGACATCATTACAAAAACGAGTGATCGTTTCTTTCATTTCGATGACAACCAAATCTTGATCTCGTTTCACGAAATGATGTGCGAAATTTTCAGCACAATCCCTCATCAGAATGAACATAACTTTCATCATGCTGCTAGTGAACGAAGGGCTGAGGATAGGTCTCATATGGCGCCATTCAGGACCTGAAAATAATGTATTCATCCTTCACTAACTGGAAGAAAAAAAATCTGTTGTTATTTCATGTGTTTGTTCATCGTGTCTCGGTTTGAGTTTGAAAAAGAGTGAAAGTTGAAAACCGATAATAGTTTATTATACAAGATAATCAGTGGTAATATCAGGAGATTATCGGAAATAAATGATTGAACTTCCGGAACACGAGACGCTCCCCTATCAGTCACAGGAAACTCTCCTATCAATATCACTTGTCACTTATCATCAGTCACCGGTGTCTAGAGACAGACCAGTTAAGATGAATGTACGGAATTGTGACACAGGACGTTATACTGGCACTTTTGTTTATGTGAGATAAATAAGAAATCTAAGAAAAACTATAAAGTAATTCTTTAGTCAAAATATGATTTTGACAGATTCAAGTGTAATACTGATGCCTGTATACCCGTTTCAAGTAACCGTTAACCTTTCTCTTGTGTTTTTATACTAATTCTTATACGAATCTTGAGTTAAGGTTTAACACACATCGAGTTGTGAGGTGAGTATAGTCGATTGTTTTCATTTGCTCGAGTGTTATTCGTTGCTACTAAACTTGTAGATCGTTGGCAATATGGGTGTCGATTATCTACGAAGGTGTGCCCTCCAAAGGATATCAATATTAAGTTCGATCATCAGAATAAAGTGGTTTGTTGGATCGTTACCCGGTCGCTCCCCTCCATGTTCAATCAACTTCCGTTTGAACGCAATGTTGAGAATTATAATGAAGAAGAAGATTTTCAATGTATTGAAATAATCTGATCTCGCTGAATTAGCCAAGCGCCAGCCGATTTGCATACGTCTAGGTCAGTCCCCAGAGCGGCATACGGACAGGAAGTTACCCTTTTCCGACATTTCTTTCAGATTATTTACGAAGGTATGCCCTTTGATTGAACCCCTCATTTTGACTGATCAATCAATGTTATAACAATTGCATACGATTCGAAGGTCACGTGAAGTCATTGACCTATATGCACAAGATTATCTACGAAGCTCCCAAAATTTGAACGGAGGTAATTAATCATAAACTGTACATGAAATGATGACGAGTTGCAGGGATTACATAAATGCCAGTTAAATTTACAAAAAATATTCCGCAAAATTCCAAAGCTGCTGAAAATAGGTTAATAGTTTCGTTAGGACGAAATCACGAAAAATGAACATTGCTGCCAGAAATATCGCGTTTTTTCGGTTTTTTCCTCGTACCTCGCTTCCTGCAGTTCGTACAACACCCTGTGAGGGCTCAAAATATTGCCAATGAAATGAAGAAGGTATCACCAATTTTCAGCAGGTTTGGAATTTTGCAGCATTGAAGTGCTAATTCCAGAGTTTCAGGTATATATCGTTCAACGACAATATATCTCCTTGCTCAACAACCAATCAGTCTATTTCAAATTTTGAAATTCAGCCAATAGAATCGGAATTACAGTGAAAATATGGCTTGTCGCTGTATTTTCACGGTTTTTGTTTTACTAGCTGTCGAGTGAAAATATTGATTTAAATTATAAACGTCAAATCTTTGTGTTTTGACTAGTTATATTTCTTAATCAATATGAGCGATCGTTTGAGACAAATGGCTATTGGTATCATAGATGAAGCAGTGGAAAAGAGTATTCCGTTGAATACGGCCAGAAATAAAGAATCAATTACCAGGCAATTCAACAATTTTCAAATCAATATATTGTCGTCCTAAATATAATTCGTGGTTTGATTCATAACCTATAATTTTTTGGAATATCAATTCATTGGCAATCCCAATGCAAGAAAATACAACTCGTCCTGCGGACCCGTTGTATTTTCAGCTTTGGGTGCAATCCATTGATATTCCAAAAAATTATCGGCAATAATCATACCACTTATTATTTTACACCCGAAAATTAAATACTAAGATAATAATTTGTTTCTGAACTAACATTTTTTCCACAGCTGAGAGCATTGATGAGTCACCTGAAATATTCTACAGAGATACGAGAGATTGCAGTGGAGATGACGAGGACTCAAATGACGAAGATGAATATGAAGATGATGAATGATTTACTACAATTGTTATCGATATTTTCCAATAAAAATAATAATTTCATTTGACTCCGTATACACTACACAAAATTTTGACCTTGATTAAACTCTTCCATTTCCACAGAGACCACAAATCCAGCAATGAGCTGCGTAATAATATTCTTCAACACATTTTAGAACAGACAAATGGTCGGGAATTTTTTTTGTCGTGACAATGGCAACTTAGTGACACAAAAAAGGAAGTACTGAAGCCCTTATAACCTGATTCTACGGATTTTTCAATTTTTTCTCAAATTCATCACCTCATACCCCCGTATAGTCACCGCGAGCACTCTAGGCGCAAGTTATAATGTCAGATTTGGGCTTGCCGACCTTAAAAACCTCCGAGAAGTTATTTTTACTATATTTTTCTGGGATTACCATCTTTCACTTTTTAATATTTGATAATAAAAAAAATCAAACTCACTTTAGCAGAATGAACGTATGCTTACGATGAATTCGTATGCAAATGCCATTTCGTTATTCACTAAGTGAATCTATCGCTTGATATAATGTCATACAAAATTATAGAATCTTGTTATATATATTTTTTTATTTATTTATTTATACTGCATACAAACAGATAGACCTTTTACATGTATACAGTTTAAATATATAAGTATGAATATTGTAAATGATATAATATTATAATATAATATAACATGATTTAATATTAAATTTAGATATGGTCAACTTATAAAACTAGGCATAAAATAATACAATTAGTACAATCAGATTTTAAACAACCCTGGAGTATAGATTATAGTTCTCAAATCAGAATATCACAATTCATAGTCAACTTATATAAAGAAATAAATGAATGACTGAGTGACTATTCTCTTAATAGTGCTAGTATTTGAGTTTTCTTCATATTGAAGAAATTTATGTCATTGTCACTGTTTTGTATCAACTTATTTGCAGCAATCATGCAGTATTCAATTGGTGAACCTATATTAAATATTTCAAAAGTGGTTTCTCTACGTCGCAGTCTTATGTCCGGTACGTTTATATTGATTTTGTTTAGGATATCAGGTATAGAAATTTCACTTTGTAAAATATTGGAGATAAAAATAATTTGTGCATTTTCTCTTTGTCTGCTCAAACAGGTCATGGTAAAGTCCTTCCTTTATTTTTCGTATGAAACCTTACACACCGTATAAAATGCATTGATCTCAGAAACTTTTTCTGTATTCGTTCGATTGTTTCAGAATGTATTACAGTTTGTGGATTCCATATGACACTGGCGTATTCCAATTTGGAACGAAGGTATGTGTTATATAATGTAATACAAGTTTCCCAGGTAAACTCCTGCCCTCTTCGTGATATGAAACCTAGAGTTCTATTGCACTGGGATACTAGTGTCTTTATATGTTCAGCAAATTGAAAGTCATTCGAAAATATCACCCCAAGATCTTTCATTTTCTTAACTACCTCATTTCCATATAGGTCGATGACATCACGTGATCTTCGAATACGGCTGAATGTGCCCACCTAACTCGTATGCAAATGTGACAAATAATATTGATTGATAGGTCAAAATGAAGGGTTTAACGAAAGGGCATACCTTCTTAAATAACTTGAGAAAAATGTCGGTAAAGGGTAACTTCCGGTCCGTATGCTGCCCTTGGGGATCGACGTATGCAAAAGGCGATTTTAGCGAGATGAGATTATTCCAATACACTATGAAGCCTCTTCAATAAAATTTTAAACATTGCTTCCAACCAGAAGTTGATTGAACATGAAAAGGGGCGATCGGGTACCGATCCAACAAACCACTTTTTTCCCGATAATCCATATCATTCATATCCCTTGAAGGCCATACCTTCGTAGATAATCGACACCCCTAGTATATTTGGCCAACGTTCTATTGATGATTCATTATTGTTTGACCTGTTCCATCAAATAGAAGCTATCTGACAAAAATGATTTAGAGTCGTTCAGTGAACTTCGGAGACTTGCGGGCAGTTTGAATGGCAAGACAATTTTGTTTTGTTCTCACGAAGAGAAAAATATTATTATGTTCAAACGACATCGTTAGAGCCGAGGAAAATTAGGTAGGAATTGGTGTTCTTCTTGAATTTCTGCAGGTTGCATGCCTCAGGGAACACCTCCCGAAGTCAGTTCCAAAGCTTTTCCGTTAGTTGAAAGAATCAGCCCACAAAGTGACCAAACTAACGACGAATTGATGTTAAGACTGAACTCGACGAGACAGTTCCGATCAAACCGCATCCAGAGGAACTATTGATGATATTTCACAAGAGCGTCGTCCATGAAAATATCTGTAAAACAGAGACAGATCGCCAACCTTTCTGCGGTGTTCCTGAGGAGTGAGTGAGCTTGTAAGCTCAGTATCAGCGAAGAGACGAGTGTCTTTTTTTACTGCATCCAAAAGTTTCAGTGTGTGTTTAGGGGCTGCACTGCATATATGGGAACAGAATTCTAGAACTGGTCAGATCTAGCTGTGCCTTATATATTATAATCAACCGATCGGAAGTAGAACAGCTCTTGGCACGATACAGAAAACCAAGTTTTTGAGAGGCGCTTTTGGCAATGTACCATACATGGCTTTTCTATGACAGGGTATATGGCAGATGGTAATACCGACTATCGAATTGGAGGACTCCATTGGTATAGAGACTCCTGATATAATAACGGTGACCATTGGGAGTTGGAAATACATAAACTACTAGTTAACCAAACCTGACCAGTGTTTTTTCGCAAGAAGCAGTTTACGTTGTTCATGAGTTTGGGATCAATTGTGCCCGATGGATTGTATCTGCTTATGACGTCAACAACACGTTACTATGACATAATGCAAAGTTTCTAAAGCAGCGAAATAACAAAACGATCATACAACGTCGTCAAGAGTATATTCGCCCATCAGTACGTGGTAAGTAAGTGAAAATCACCATCGTTATTGGCTCACTCAATGATGAATTTTTTGATGAACTATAGATTTATAACATCAAATCCTCAGTGATGTACATTTTGTCAACCAGTTCACAGATAGTGGCAACAATACCATCTGCAAATTCTCCGGCGAAATGTTTTGGAATCATCACCAGTTTCAAGCAAAGCATTTATAGTACAAGGGAGTTTTGTGAAATGCTCAGCACAGAAAAACTCATAAGAGTTCATCATTCCATTGACACAATAATTACGGTGAACCAGCAATCACTTTGAAGAAATAGTTTCATGTTGGTTTTCCAACCATTTGAATATTTATATCATTTCGACGCTGGACAAATATGTGTACTATCATCATCTTGTGTTAAGATAAGTAGGGGTATGGTAGTCGGGTAAAGCCAAATATGTGGTGAGTTAATCAATTTCCGATTAGGTCAAATACCTAACGATGAATTGATTTCTATTGGCATCCTTGTTGAATATCCTTGTTTGTTTTCGACCTATTATTCATCCCAAGGTAGTCAGTATCCTTATCGAAAAATAGTATATTATTATTTTATAGCTTTCTCAAAAGACTTGAGCAGATTTTCTATTATGGAACTTCTCAGGCCTCGGAGAGCTAGATGGTCACCATTCCTTCAATTGCTACTGCTTTCTGGGTCATTCAAATTACAAGATCAACAAACTCTTTTGCATTATCCATTTTTTAACGGACCAGTAAACTGACGGTCCGGTGAAATTACCAGTCGCGTAACGTTTAACCATTAGGTGTAATGACATATTAGGCGGGAAACCACAAAAAACGCTGAAACTAGTGGGGTTCTTGATAACCGCCAGCAGATTGAGATCACACTACTGGCGTTCATCAAGAGCTCCGCTAGTTTAAGCGTTTTTGCGGTTTCCTGCCTAATATGTCATCACTATAATAGGTTTCCGGTGGAGTTGTTACATCTAGTTTGACAGTTGTTGTGAGCAATTGAGAAAGTGCTAGGAATCGCACGTATAAAGGTAAGACCTCGTTAATCCTTGGCTCGCACAAGTTTCGACTTTTGAGGGCTGCCGTTCGTAAGGGGACGACAGCTGGTTAACGGAAAAAACAACAATTTTTTTAACAATTGTTGACTACACTATGGAAGGAACGCAAGAAATTGATAAAGTATTTGGTTTACCGTCGACTTAAGAGGTTTATCCACAGAAGAATTTGGTTGCATCCAATTAATTTGCAAAAGAATGAATTAGGTGCTTCCAATACTCACATTATATCTTTTTTCAATATATGGACGTAAAAATTCCAATAATTTCCGAATGACAATTCCAATATTTCGTTACCAGAGTTTGTTGTTGTTATATGTCGCATTTTTCTCGATTTTGAGTTTCAAGTAATGAATAGTTGTATGTGCATTGGACCGTGGCCCTACAGAGTTTCAAAATTTTTACTCACATCTCTAAACGTATGCAGCCAGAAATACATCGTTTTATCGAAATTATCAGAATTACAAAGTGGTATGAGACACAAAGTGGTATGTGACAAATACCACTTTGTAACAACAAAAAATTAAAAATATTTTAATGGGATACTAGCTGCAATTTTGTTATTATAAAACCAGACCTTCCGCATATGGTGTCAAAAAAATAAACATTGTGGAATTACTGGACTGAAAATACGATGAAAAGCATTGTGCCACTGTGAATATGCTGTGATAAGAGTGGCATATATATTCTGTAACGTATTAAGTAGGTGCTTAGAAGATCTAGAGGATACCTATATCATTGGAAATAAAAATAGTGATGTTAGGTTGAATTTATTTACAATAAAGTTTTGTGCTAAACTCTATTTTAATAATTTAGAAAAGAAATTTCGAGTGATATGGATAGCCATTCAAGTGATTCTGAATCTGATAACGAACCACTTGCTTATTCGAAGTAATAATACTTGTTATCCTCTGAAAGCAAAGTTTTCGATGAGTCCTCCCCTCCCAAGGTAATTCAACTCAATTCAATTTCAATTCAGTTCATTATACATCATAATCATTTTTTGTTACATACATAGTACATAATATTATACATTTTTAATTTTTTTTTTGTTATAAGCAATTGACGAATTAAATAATTGGGGAGATTTGTTTGAAGCAAGTGGGTAGAGACTTTGAGTAGGGACAATAATGAATGATTTATGATTTTTTCTGAATCAAAATATATCAAAAATTGGGGAGTTGTTTTTTAGATACGTTTTCACTTCTGCTTGAAATTTCTTGATATAACGTATTTGTTTTATTTTGTTTGGTAGTAGATTGTTTAATTTTGGCCCATAATAGATAGCGGCTTTTGTGTTAGTGTTTTATGTAACGAAGGAATTTGGAATTGCTGATTTGTTGTACTTCTTTTGGATCTAGGATTTTGTAGAGTTAATTCATCTCGGTTTTTGTGAGCCCATGTTATACACTGATATGCACTGAGAAAATAAAAGGATTTTCTTTTTACTAAATAAATGGTAATGCCGATTGAGTTTTATTGAACAAATTACATGTTAATTACTTTTATGAGTGCTCAATATCATGATAAATCTATTGCATACCACATCCAAATGATGATCATTTCAATTATAATTGACTACTTCATCAGTTGAAATGTTCAATCACATGTTATTATCAATAACTTTTCCTGTAGTGGTATTAGGTTCAGGGTAAATATAACTTATCCAATATTTTTATTTACCACTACAAATGATAGCACGTATGAGATTACTTCCTATGATGTCAAGATTTAACACTACGAAGAGTATTAATTAAATTCCGAAATAAGCCGAAAGGTTCCGATAGAGCACGCGAGGCGCCAACTTCCGATAATCGATATGATCCGTCTTCATTCCCTGTTCTGTTCGCCGTATTGCCGTTCGTAAATCGAGACTTTTATACCCATTCTAATTGTTGTAATATTCCACTACCGTTGAAAGTTGAAGTTCTAGGACTCCATTCACTGGAGTCATCAAAGGGTTTATTGTGTTCTTGGGTTGAAATTGATGGTGTATTAAATAGAAACCAAATGATAGGTAGGTGAAAACTTAAATTTCGGATTTGGACAAATAATTGAAATTCTAATTTGTGACCAAGTTTTTTTTTAGATTTTGTAAATATACAAATTCAGATTTCAATCATCATTATCGCAGTTTTGAAGTTGCCAAGACATCAGAATTAGGATAAGTCAATGTCAAGTTCCTATTTAGTAATATTCCTTGCTCGTTATTTGATAAGGGTAATATGCATTAAGTAGTTCTTTCTTGTCATATTCGAATTCATTTATTGACGTTGAAATGAGTTAATTTTTTACTTTCATATTTTTGCTGAAATGATGTTGTGATGAAACAATGGAAGAAAATAATATATATTTATTTTTGTACTTACTTGAATTTGATTATCCACCCAAAACCTGATAAGATCATACATAATAACAATTGGTAAGTTACCGAAAAACAACATATACATATAAAATGCTCATTTAGTGAAATTAAAATTAACCTGAATTACCCTTTGATAATTACATCAGTACAGATAAACAATACCCAAAGATTCATGAACAAGAGGTGATAGGTAGTATTGTACATTGTCATATAATTGCTAGATAAAATCCTGATTTCGGTATGTAGTATTCCATGCCACCGATAAATAAGAACAAATCGACAAGTAGGAGTTACTTGTCTGTAGTGATAAATAATAATCGAACTGGGAAAGTACTTGCTACTCTAAGCTTCAGTATCTATTATTATTCGAATCATATTATTTTGTAGTGGTAATATTTAATAAATGTAGTGATTGGTGCCTATTTGACCACAACGCTTGGAATAATATAAAACAGTTTCAAACATGGAACTCTATACCTGACTATACGAAGCGTTTTTTCATTGAATGACTTCTCCACATTTTCTATAAAATTCATAGAATGCCATACTAGGTCAGTGAAATGCTGTGATATATGTAGACGTTAATTGATAAACCACAGATTATTGTTTTTATTGAATTTTTCAAAAACTTCCGAATGTCAGGACATTTTCAACCACATCATCTGGTAAAAATTTCAAAGATTAATTGTTGCACTATGTACAAATTGAAAGCGCATTGAAATTCCTTTAGTTCATGTAGATTAGTGCGAGAACGTGCGCTGCCATTAGAGCGCTCTGATTAAGGCGTTGTGGGTGCCACAACACACAAGTTGATTTCTGTTCACCGTTTTCACTCGTTTGGTTGAATCAATTTACTTATTAGTTGTACGGAAATAGACCAAGAAAAGGCATTTGCTGAAAATAATTCATGAAATTTAATCCTTTACAGGAGTGGTTTTTCTTAGTATTTAGAATAATAGAGTTCCCGCATGTCCTGGTGGATGAAATATCCCATAATTTGTAAAAAAACAATTCTCAGTGGGCACTCCTGGTTACTTCTTCATATTTAACTGACAACTAAATTTAAAATCAGAAAATTACTACTACAGACACTTCTACATGATATGTCTATCATGGTATTTTAATGATCATCTGACACCTACGTAACTGTGTGGGCAAATTATACCACTTATCGAATTTGCCAGATGGCTTTTAAACTAAATTTCAGTAGATTTTTTTTCCTTAAATATACTTTTAAAATTATATACCTACAAGTGTTGGTTTCTTCTAGCTATTGCAAAATTGAATTGAAATTATATTATATCGCACATTTCTCGCTACACTGTAGCTTTTTCAAGCGGTTTATATAATAACTGCTTGAAAAAGCTAGTGTAGCGAAATATGTTGCAATGTAATATTATTTGTGGAAATCTTGTGATTAAGTTTCAGTTACCCAAGTATATAACAGTCTGAGGAGTGCTTAGTGCTCACGGCTCCCTGACTAGAATTACTTTTTGAAAGTGCTCTGGAGCACTTTTCAAGAGTGTTAAATGCTTAGTGCTTGAAGCACTTTTTGTCCCTGCCCAGCACAGCTCTGCTCGAGAAACGAGTGCATTGAATTATTTTCACTTTTCCAACCTACATTTTACTTTCGAAGATCTTATCACATTATGTAACTAATGAAAGGTATCAATCCGAAAAATAGTATAGACCTGATTTATTTTATTTGTTATAGTTCTTGTTATTTTCAGATTAGCAAAAATTATCGATTGGATATTGCATCCGTACAAACCGAATGCTTCATATCGAAAAGAGTTTATGAAACTCAAGAATTTTTATTTTTTAAAACCGTTTTGTGACAAATTGTAGATTTGCAGATCATTCAAATTAAAGATCAATACTCTAAACCGACGGCGAGGCCATCCACTGAAAATGTTCAAGTATTTTGTTCCAGGCTGTGACAATTTGAGATTTTGCAGATCATTGAAGCTGATGATCAGAGCTGAGAATGTCCAGATCATGCACATGTTAAAATTCATATCAAACCTTCTTCAAAAATGTTATCCATTTAAACCGACGGCATCATGTCGAAATATTTAAACATATTTTTGTATAAGTTGCGAAATGTTTTTTTGTACAACTTCAGATTCTGTTGGTCAAACCAAAGCTCCGTCACAAAACTCATCAAATCTCATCTTGAAATTGTATCCTTCCAAACCCAAATATATTTAAAAAAATATATTATGATAATATGAGATCCTGCACCTCGTTTCAAGTTATCTCGAAGGTTTCCACGTGGAATTTTTATTTCTACAAACCGATGTCATCATATTAAGTTTTTTCTATCAGACTTGAAATTTTTTTTCTCGGAAACTGTTCTTTGTGACAGCGGAATATAAGGCAGAACATTAAAATCCATATCGAAGCTTTAACCTTGCGTATCATATGAACAACACAATTCATCTGGTCAGAGTTGGGAAGATACGCTAGTTGAAATCAAATGAAGTGTTATTTACAGCACCAAACAGATACATTGTATGACCAATTCAAAATTACATCTCATCTGCTGTAAACTGATAATTTACTGCACGTTTTGTCCTTCGAAATCCAACAACAATGTATGTGGTCACAGCGGTATATGTTTCAGAAATGAATATCCATATATGGGGAAGTGACTACGTCTCCAACGTTCCCACAAAAATTCATCCGGAAAAATCTTCACTCCTCGTTTGAAATTCTGATTTTCATCTTTCTCATCACTATATATTCACCTATTCAATGTCACCTAGATACTCCGTTTACCCGAATGTCAGATCGCCATTTGTCTTCTCCGTTATGTTGACTGGGCGACATTACGCCCAGAAAAAAGTCAATATTTTCGCCAACATGTTTGCTGTAAATTTCACACTAGAAAAACAACCCCAGAACATCACTCTCTGACGATCATAAACCTAAGATTACCTTTCAACAACGATCTATCAGACGGAAAGTTAGCGGATCTGACGAAATTCCTCCGATCGTTCTCAGAAAATGTGCCGTAGTTCATGGCAGACCAGTTTACGGAAAAAAATGGTCCAAGTAAATTGTGGTAAAAAAAATAAAACCTATATTTAAAAAAATAACGTTTTGTCTCTAAAAAAATGAGTACTCTGAACGAACATTAGATAATTCACTTTGTATAATGACAGGTCAACATTTTTCTAGCGCTGAAAAACTGTATATTCATATTTATCAACTTCGGGTTTCTGAAATTTATATCATAACCTCAGATACTTGTGTTACAGGCATAATACAACTGTTTACTTACAGTAAAGCTTGGTGTTCCTACGATACTGTAACCTGTTCACCTACTTGTTGATACTCGACCAGTTCGGGACCAATCGCTAGTAACCGCCACACATGTTCAACAACGTTTTCGCAAAACTGGCCTCATTCCAATTCCAGCATTTGAGTTAGTAGTTGTATGTGGACGTGTTACATCGTGTGCCGGAATTATACTATTATTACTGTTGTGAGTTGTGTGAATAGTGTCAGTTTGATTTATGTATTTTACTTGTTGGTATGTAGAATGTTGATTTTGACCTAACATTTCTAGATTATTGATATTTTACCTATGTTTCATTTTCAATTTTCAGATCGTTCTAATTCTACTTTATGTTATATATAACATGGATTTTTTATGATCATAATGAGAAAAGACATAAGCTTGCCTGCTTGCCCATCCATTCATACTGATGAATAAATACAAACAGATTCACAAAGTTCCGAAATTATCAATTATGAAACAGGTTGTACTGGGTGATCCAGAGGCGATTATTCCATTAAAAGAATCGTCAAAATGTTGTATCTTTCTACATCAACTTATAGCTCATGAAAAAATATTGTCATAAAAACTGCAATCTCTATCTCCAGTTTTTTCAAGTGGTGTATTTTGCTAGCCTCTATATTCCATGCAGGTACGTTTTCTTAGAGTGTAAACTGAATCATTGCTTCCTTGGTGCAACTGAACCTTTCATATCATTTTAAATTCAAGAATGAAATTAATGTATTCAAAATAAGGCTTTATAAAAAACAAATGATCCTTCTTTGAAGAACTAATAACTCTAAACTGAGGGCAAGTGGATATTTCCATTGAGTCCGGTGTATCCTGATACCAAAGATGGAATGAAAGCTATTGAAGGTAAGACAATAATAAACTACCAAAAAGTGAGTCATTTGATAAGGCCAAGTAAACTAAAATTACTATAATGATCTAAAAATGTTGCTGCAGAAGAATACTGTATAGTAGCTACTAATAAATTATTTAGTAGATTTAAGTATATGAGTTATTTGAGAGTAAATCATGCCTAATCAATGGTAAATTTACTTGTCACTAGTAGTTATCAAACTGAGCACCTACTGCAAATTAAACGTAGATTGAGGCTAATAAAATGAAAAGTTTGCTTCTAATAAAGAGTTCAGTATCGTTAGGTTACATTGTGTTCCTGAAATTACATCAATAACAGCAAGTGATCAAATTCAGGAACCTGATTTTTCTTGTGTCTAATAAAGCGTGTACTTGTCCCATATAGTATGCAAATTTTCACTTGGTGGTATGCAAATTTCACTTGCTACTATTAAATTTTTTTTTCCGTGATTATTTCCAAGTTATTTAACCTCTCATGTAATTTGGCTGTATTTCCGTCCAACTGAAAGTAGTGCAATAGTGCAACTAGTACCAAAAAATGCAAGAAAACCCTACCTAGCAACTACAGACCAATTGCACTGCCTATCTTCTTAAATATTCTTAAATCGTTGGACAGGTGTAACGTTTATGCGTATGCTGATGATACTCAAATGTTGCTTAGCTTTCCTAAGGAACATATTGTGGAGGCGCAAGATGCCATCAACAGGGACCTTGAAAAAATTGAGCAGATGAGTAATTCCCATAGCCTTAAGCTAAACTCAGCTAAGTCAAAAATATTAATTTTCTCCCCTAAAAATCTTTACGAATTTACTCGTCGTAATCTCTTTATTTCATTGAATAATTCTCCTTTAACAGTAGTTGATACTGCAAAAAGTCTAGGGCTAATAATTGATAAGGACCTACGTTTCAAAAGCCACATTGATAGTATACTAAAAAGAACTTACATTTCCCTCAGGACTCTAGATAGTAACAGATTTGTGTTGAATTTCAACTTACGTAAGACTCTTTGCGAAACTCTCGTTCTTTCGCAGTTTACATACTGTGACTTCTTATACGGGCCTTGTCTTGATAATGTGTATAAATACAAGATACAGAAAGTACAAAACTTCTGTGTACGCTTTGTTTATGGACTCCGAAGATATGATCACGTTTCTGAAAAACTAAATGAGATGATGTGGCTCAATATGGAAAACCGAAGAAAACTTCATTTATCCCTTTTCATTTACAAAACGCTAAGGAATGATGCTTATGACAACCGTAATAAGTTGCTGGCCAGATCTCAGACTCACTCGGTTAACGTAAGACATAAAGATAATTTCACGATGCCACATCATTCGACAGCCTTATTTCAACGAGGCTTCACTTATAAAGCTGTAAAACTGTACAACACAATTCCAAAGCATGTTAGAATAATGGGTTCATATTCTTTCAAAAAATATATGATAGCATGTCTTAGAGCCACTCAGTAGCCCCATTTCTAATTCAATCCTGTATTGCTAATATATAATGTAAGTATTGAAACAAACGCAATATTCTTATCCATGTTATATTGAATAGTTATAATATTATCCTGTCATGATGTCGTTTGGCTGTGACATTTCTTTAATTTAATTGCTTGCCACTAGGTTAGGTGTGAGAGTAGCCTTAGGCTAAATCTCACCTCCTTCTGGTCGAATAAAATGTATATCTGATTCCTGTAATATTTTATGTTATCAAAAATAAAGACCATATTATTATTATTATTATTATCTGTAATGGAAAAAACCATCAACATCGAACTAATGAAATATCTAGAACGATCATGAATTGTGAATGATCAAAAATGTGGTTTCCGTCATCAGATCTGGTGACCTACTTGCTCGTGTTCCACGTATATGGCATAACTATGGCATCAGAACTAGTGACTTGCCTGCTTAGGTCTCACATATATGGCAACTATCTATAGAAGAGTATGGTGAAACTCTGTCCATGGCAGTAGATATCTCCAAGGCGTTCGATCGCATTTGACACCGGGGCCTCCTAGCCAAGTTTCCGTCTCATGGCTTGCCATCCCAGTTGTGTTTTCTGCTATCTAGCTTTCTCACAGACAGATCTCTTCATGTGATGGTTGATGGAGTTTCTTCTGACACGTTATACAACGTTATACCTAGCAAAAATTCTGGAATCCAATTTTGAATCCAACAATTTGGTAGAATTCATTGCGAATAAAACCCAAGCATGCCTTTTCTCTAGGAAGGCCAATCCCAGAGTGGCCAACGTAATTACGACGATATATTGAAAAATTCTTAGCCTACTATAGAACAAAACAAAATTTCAATGTCAAAATATTTTATTACTCAACATATTCTCCGCTTAATTGGAAATATTCATTACAGCAAACCTGCAACTTCTCTAGACCTTTCAAAAAAATGTTTCTTCTTGCTCTGCAAACCAGACCTCCACAGCTTTTATTACCTCCTCGTTGGAAGAAAATTTACGACCTTTTAAACTTTTTTTCAGTTGAGGAAAGAGATGATAGTCGGACGGAGCCAAATCTGGTGAATAAGGGGGTGTTCTAGTAATTCAAACACTAAATCACGAATTTTTTGCATGGCAACATGGGATTTGTGTGCAGGGACGTATTCCTGCAAAAACAAAACACCTTTGGATAGCTTTTCGCGTCTTTTCTCTTTGATTTTTTCCCATAGAGTCGTCAGTAATGTCGAATAGTAATCTTCAGTTATTGTTTTACCCTTATTCAAAAAATCAATCATGATTACTCCATGGCAATCCCAAAAAACTGAAGCAAGAACTTTTCCAGCAGATCTTTGGACACGAAACTTCTTAGGTCTTGGAGAACCGGAGTGTCGCCATTCCGTTGATTGTTGCTTTGTTTCTGGATCGTAGAAATGTACCCAAGTCTCATCCATAGTAACAATTCGGTTTAAGAAGTCTACATCGTTTTCAAATCGAGCACAGATCGAACGCGATGCTACTACCCTTGCACGCTTTTGGTCAACTTTCAAACATTTGGGGATCCATTTTGCAGCAATTTTTCCAAATTGACGTGAACTATGTGATGAACGCGTTCGTATGAAATATTCAGTGCTTCAGATATCCGCTTTAGCCCAATTCGACGGTCTGTTAAAATCATGCCATGAACTGCATCGATATTTTCGTGGACTGACACAGAAACTGGCCTTTCCATCCGGTCATCGTCTTCAATGGAAAATTTACCTCTTTGAAGCTTGCAGTCCAATTTTTCACGGTCGCTTACGAAGGTTATTGATCACCAAGGGTATTGAGCATATCTCCGTAAATCTGCTTACCTCTCAACCCTTTCAAATACTGATGGCTCGGCACTCCAATTTTTCTATTTTCACAATTTCGGTGGACATATTTTTTCTTTTAATTTTTTGCGTAACTCTGGTTTACTTTTTTGACGTCAAACTTTACACTGACACTTCTAATATTATTATTCGTTGCTATGGTAACGCAATTTTTGGTTATGCAGGGAACTGGTCTGGCTAACTAGATATCAATACATCCTCGTATGTCAGGAGTCTCCATACCAATGAAGTCTTCCATTTCTATGCTTTATATTACCATCAGCAGTACCCTGTCGTGGTTCCAAAGTATTCATCGCTTCTACAAGAAAAAAATCAGGAATACTAGAACTCAGTAGAGCACATCTCAGAGTTAAAGAAGGTTTTCTTACTGGCCACTGCAAACTCAAACATCATACGCATGAAATAGGACTTGCACAAGATGCAGAGTGCCGGCTATGTAAGGAGAATGATGAAACGGCGGGGCATTCTGTGTACATGCCCTGCAGCGACCAGAACCAAATTTTCAATATTTGGCAACACGACAGTAAGGTCAGAAAATCAGTTAGATTGTTCTCCCACTGCATTCCTCCATTTCTTCAAGAGATTGGATATACTGGAAGAAATATAACCATAGTGTGAGCTACAATAGGCCATTTGCCGTAGTGGAGGGCCTGATATGGGCCCACTACTGTTCGAAACCAAACCAACCCTGTCCTGAGAAATCCATGTGAGTTACATTGCCCTCACGAAAAGTTGGTTTTAGTGACAAGAGCTATTTCACTTCCCGTCAAGTGATTATGATTAATAGGGCACAGATCCGACATGTCCTGGAATAAAAACTATTTTCATGTATGTAGTGCAGTCCATAAACTCACACTGAAACTTTGAGATTATGTCCTAAAAATAGCCATTCGTCTCGTCTGTGATGCTGAGCTTACAAGCTCACTCACTCCTCCGGAACGATGCCGAAAAGTTGGCGATCTGTCTCTGTTTTACAAATATTCTCATAGACGTTGTTCTCCTGAAATATCATCATTCGTTCCAGCGGTAGCGGTCCCATCGAGACTAGCCTGACTGACTGACCCATCGAGGTCAGTCGTCACTTTGGAGACATGACGAACATCTCTTCCTCAGGGCTCTGTCTTGCAACGAATGGTTAAGCTCTGGAAGTTGAGCCTAGGGAGGTGTTCCCTGAGGCATACAGCCTGCAGAAATTCAAGACGAACACCAATTCCTACCTAATTTTCCTCGGCTGTAACGATGTTCTTTGAAAATTACAAGATTGTTACGTTCCTCAGTAGGAATACTAGTTTAGGTAACGTGATATATGAATCCTCTATGGAACTAGCCCACAGAAATATAAGATCTAGAGTTCTGTGTACTGGCCTAGGCTAACTTGATATCAACAAACCGTCGGCGTCGTAAATGTGAATTATATTTTTAGATGTCATTCGTTTGCTACAGGAAATAACAAGGTCAGAGTGAAACATTCTCATTTATAATGTGTTATGCATGGAGGAAGCCGACTGGACGAATGAAACGATTTTAGTCAGATCATGAGCGGAGGTACAAGCGGCCAACTGTTGGTAAAATTTTCAATGTATGTTCAGAATTTGTAGACAAGAGCTTATTGGCTTCTGGTAAATCAGTGTTTTCAATGTAAAAACCCATGACCTGAATAAAAAGAATTAAGAATGGAAAAAATAATAACTATTCCATTTAGAAACGAAAAAAAACTTACCTTCTGAAGTAACATGAATGATACCCAATGGCATGTGGCTAAACTAGTAATAGGCTTATAGTCAATCTTAGATTTCTCAAATGGCGATTGTAAGTATTACGCAAGCCAAAGAGTGAGCTTGCATCTGATGTTGAGAATTTTATTCTGAATATATCGATTGAACAGACTGAGCAACATTCAAATCGTCAACTAAGGTGTGTTTTCGAGAAAAATAATTTGAAGTTGTTCACTATGTTTGTTTATGATGAAATATTCAAATCTGGAAGCCGAATGTTCCTCTAAAAGAACCTGGCCACATCTTTTCATTCCTTACCATAGCAAGGGATCTGATCGGATGGACATTCCTATCCTTATCTGCTCGTTGCCACAAAGTAACGATAAGATATCGGTTATTGTGTACTATTGTAACAGGTTGTAAGTGTTTGTAATCCTCAAAATTAAAAACAAGAAATTTTCCGCCGACCCTCTCTTTTTCAACGGATCTCCATCACCAAACAGTCAGAAGATGACCTGTGGAACATATTCATATATGAGCTTGCCCCCTTCCCTATGTCTCTCTTCAATGAAGAAGGAATGCACAAAGACATAAAATCATCTTTATACGAGGCATCCCGTACAAGTAGACATGGACTTTGGCAAAAAAACTTGTTCAGTCATCGACGGAGGCTTCCTGCTGCAAATCGAGAGAAGCTACGTTTGAAGTAATATGTGCCTCATTTGTTGATTACGTTAAGCAAAATTTTGGCTGCAATGCTATCTTAGTTTCCGACGGATACCCCTCAGACCTCAACCACCAGAGCACCAAAGCAGCTGAAAGGTATAGACGCTCCTTGCTCCATTCATCTATCAAATTCGCCTTCAATAAGTCTACAACCAGCAGTACAATTCCACAGGCGAAATTTCTGGCAAATGATACCAACAAAAAACATTGTATCGCCTTAATTATGTCGGAAATGAAAGCCAGCGACATTCACGTAAAGCAGGCCAAAGAAGACGCTGACTGACGTCTTGATATTGGGGACTGCCATCTCCCACGCTATGAGCTCGTAGCATCACCATCACCGGTGAAGATGTCGTCCTGCTGGTTTTGTTGACGGCGTTGGGTTCTTCCAAAAAGAACATCTTTTTCCAGAAGAGTGGGAGAGGTAACATCCAAAGCGTCCTATATCAATCGCATTCCTTCAAATTCGATTGCAAGGCCATTCGTTTTCTGCATGCGATGACTGGATGCGATACCACCTCAGCTCCCTCTGGAAAAAAGAAGGCCCTGCAAGTGTTTGGCTATCCGACACACTCAGCATTTTCCAAGACCCTAATGCGACACCACCTTGAATTTATGATGCCAGGGAAAAGTTTCTGGTTACGCTGTATGGTGGAACAGTTGGAGTGGACATCTTGTACGACATGAGATATCGCATGTTCTGAACTGTGGTGGCAAAGCCAAAATCTCAATTGGCAAGACTGCCCTCTACATGTGAATCTGCCAAGTTTGACTGATACAGAGCCATCTCCAAGTTTAATTTCGAACGGGGAATGAGGGGATGCAGCGGAAATTGCCATCTGCGTGGGGCTGGATATTGACTGAAAAAGGTTGGTATTACTATCATATTTCGACTGTATCATCATTTCACATTTTTCATCAAGAGAATATCAATAACGTTTTTTTTTTTTTCGTTTTCCAGGAGTCGTATCCAAAACTACGAGTGTGGATGCTGCTCCATATGACATATTTGTCTTCTATCAGATGCAAGTGTGCAACTGGATGCAGTGCAGGAAGATGTCCTATATAACTTGTTATCTAATGCTCAAGGGTGGGATGGTATCAATTTGAAACTCCTACTTATGTGTTACCCTTATTTGATACCATTTATAAATCATATCTCGAATTTTGGTCTCACCCAAATGTTCATCTCCAAATTTGAAAAAAGTCAGTTGTACATCCAATACATAAAAAGAATACTGTTGGTGAGTTTTTTTCCCCTTCTGATGCTGGTCCTGTGCTCAAAAATAATGCAGTTGGAAAATCGGTAATGCTATTTGGAACACGGCATCAAAGACGTCTCCTTGAAAACTGAATCAATGATGAAAACCAAGTAATAAAACCTGTCAAAAACATGAGGAATCTGGGTTTATCAGTCGATGATGATCTTAGGTTCAAATCGCACATACGAAATATTCGTGGCCTGGCGTTCAGGAATCTGGAACTCATTTATGGCAACAGGAGGTACTTGAATCAGAAGGTTGAGGCCGTGCTCTGTGACTCACTAGTACTCTCCAAATTCAACTACCGTGACTCAGTTTATAGTCCATGTCTGGTTGATGAGGACAAGAGGCAAAACTCATGCCTGAGATTGATATTTGGGATCAGTAGGTTAGCTCAATATGCAGCGTAGACAACTTCTCTATGTGACTTGTTTTTTCCATAAAGTAATCACTATTCGAACACCCTCATACTTATGGAAGAAAATTTAATTTCTTGGAAATGTTCACAATTTAAACATACGCTACAAGGGAACTATTACTCCACCGATTCATAGAACTGAAACCTTCAGGCGGTCTTTCTCTTATCAGATACCACTCATTTAAAACTATGGTCCAACAAACATGAAGAAATTAAATATGAATTCATTTAAAAACGTATAAAAGAATATATCATCACGGAACAAATGAATGCATGAGTCTATGGAATAGTTTTTCTTTTATTTATGGCTATTCACAGGTAGGTAAATATAGATATAAGGAGCGCTGCAGAATAATTATAAACATAGTGATCGGGGTTTTTCCTCTTATATTGTACGTATATTTGAAAAATAAGGACCTATTATTATTATTATCATTATCATTATTTTCGTTGGGAATGTACCAGTCAGTCCCTGTCTCCAAAGCTCCGATCAATTCGAAGGGCGCGCTGGTGTCGTTTACCCCATCGTTCGATCGATTACTGTGTAGTAATTTGTTAATTATTCATTTCAAATTTTTTGTTCATTATATCTCTTTCAATGTCATAATCGTAAATGTTTTTTAGCCCAAAACTGCATTTTTCTGTATTATCTCACATTTTGAGAAATTTGACCTTCTTTGACCGCTTGTATCTTGGTTATTATTTCGTCGAAGATAACTTTTGACCAATGAATTTCGAAGTAAATATAATGCTCATTCACGATTTTTTTCTGAATTTCTGCTGAACCGCATAGTTTAGATGAGAGATTGTTTTTTTAAAACTGTTTTTCCGTTAATCAGTTGTCCCCTTACGAAGGACAGTCCTCAGAAGTTGGAGCTAATGATTAGCGAGGTCTTATCTGTTCACGTGCGATTCCTAGAACTTTTTCGGGCCATCGAAAAAATGTCCACAGTCGCTAGGGTTTGAACCTTTGACTGGCAGCCAAACTGATTGAAACATCGTCACTTTAGCTACTCGGCAACCTCAAATAGTTGGTATGGCTTCAAAGTAATAACACAAGGATATACAGACTGAGCTCAACGGGTCAGTTTTGATGGGACCGATAACGGTGGAACGACTGATGAAATTTCAGAAGAGCATCGCCAATGAAAACATCTGTCAGGAACAGATCGCCAACCTTTCAGCGGTGTTCCAGAGAAGTGAGTGAGCACTATGATTGGAATATGGTTTTGATATAATGATAATAATAGGATGGGCGTTCTTATAGCTCATTTTGCTCAATAATTGAGTGTAATTTGTGAAGACCAGTTTATATCAAAATAACTCCAGAAGGTAAGTGAGGGTGGAGGTAGAGTTTATTGGGTATTACGAAGTAATAAAACAGTGATCATTTCATCAATTAAAAAAATCGATAATCAAGAAACTTTATAAAACAATTAACCTTTTTGACCATTCGAAATCCTTCTTTCCAACGATTTTCGAAGAATACTATCCTTGTAGAAGGAAACTAGTTTTCACGAATGAAATCCCTTTTTCATTTTGGGTTTATTTCAAAACAAAATTGAAAATACAGCATAACCTTACTATTCCTTCCATCAAAAAGCAAATCAAAGAAAACAAGACTCCGATTTTCTAGCTCACTGATCATAGACATTTCAGTATTTTGATCATTCCTTTCATGCGACCGTGAATTTTAACTAGCCAAAGAATCTTCAACATTGACCATAAAATAGAACTTTTTAGCGATTCAAAAGAATATACAGTGTGTCCTACTTACCATGCTCACCATGGGTATCTTTTTAATGGTGAGAGATACGAGGTCGGTTAAATGACACCAAATGTGGAGTTTATCAAGGCCAACTATAATGTGAAAAAATATTTTGATAAAATCTATTCGTTTTTATTTTATACGCAAGAAACAGATTTGGATCATTTTCATGTCTCCTCCGTAACTTCTTTATTTATGAAAATATTCGAATAGAAATTTCACATTCCCATGGCAGTTTTTTGATGAGATTTAGAAAAAAATATGAAATTTATATCAACTCTTCTAGAATTTGAGATATCAGCACCAAATTTTATTTTTCAAATGTAGGTCATAGCTCACTATGACTTAATTATGAATAACTTCTTTTTTTTTTACAGATGATGTGTCACAGTAATAGTTTTTTTGTTGATAACAACGCAGTTATCGTCATTTATACAAAAACAAGAACTATTTTGAAGTCGCCATCTTGAATTTATAAATTTTAACAAAAAAATCATTATCTCCGACCTCAAAAACCCCCACATACCAATTTGGAATGGAATCGGACCATAATCATAAATCTCGTCCGCCGTATTGGAGAAGCCGCCATTTTAATTGTTTTACTTCAATAAAAATTCCATAGTGGATTTTTCACTGGAATTATGAACATTTGCCAAATTTCAAGTTATTAGGACCGCCAGAAGTGGGTCAAAATTCACTTGCAAGAGACATGAAAATGATCAAAATCTGTTATTTGCGTATAAACAAAAACGAATAGATTTTATCAAAATATTTTTTCACTATATAGTTGACCTTGATGAAGTCCACATTTGGTTTCATTCAACCGACCTCGTATCTCTTACCATTAAAAAGATACAAATGGTGAGCATGCATGATACTACAAACGAATTAGATATGCTCACGCACATCTTCCCTCGACGCCCCTCCTATCGATGACGTCAGTAAGTGACAAAAGTAGTGATCAGCTGTATGTTGTCTTATGGGTAACGGGTGTTTTCAAAGTGTTTTTGCCTCATTTTGAACGAAAATGGTTATGTGCGCCGTTGTAAATTGTAATAATAATAACAATTTAAAGGTCAAAACCAAGTGCAGCTATTTTTCGTTTCCTAAAAATACGACTTTATGCGGAATATGGGTGCAAAGGTGTGGTCAGCGATTTAAATTCAATGTCACCAATGCCAGAATTTGCTCGGAGCATTTTCTAAAAGAGGACTATAGTTTGAAACATAGGCTGATGGACTTTTCTGCAAGGCGACCTAAATTGAAAACTTGTTGGGTATGCAGCAAGTATAATCTTATAACACTTGTTTTAATATTTCGACAAAGTTTATTGTCATTATCAGGGAATGAGTGTCCGTGCGGTTGTGTGCATAGATATTATAAAATATAAGTTAACAATTGCAATATACATATTAAAAAAATTAGTAAGAGTCTTTAAAGGTTGCCATCACCATTAATTAAACTTTTATAGTCGGAAACAACAATAATAAAATTCAAAAAACGTACAACATAGCTACCTATATTTAAAGCTTAAACTACAACCTCAGGGACACTCTTTCCCAGATGATGACGATAAACTTTGTCGAAATATTGGAACAAGTGTTATAAGAGCAGTATGCTTCCTGCATGCTGCGTACCCAACAAGTTTTCCTAGCTTTCTCTTAACTTGTCAGCAGAATTCACATTCGTAATGAACATTTACTTTGAGATTCCTGTGGGAAGTTCTTTCATCACAAAGTCTGCATTGTTGAACACATCTTCATATTTAATATAGTTGGAGAGTTTCTAAGCATCTAGACTTGGAGATTTCATCTTCTGTGACATGGATACATCACTAATAAATGCTGTGCAGATAAATCCATACTTTCCTTTCAACACCAAAATTATCCGCTGGGTCATTGTCTCCGACGGCGGCTTTTACTGATTACCATTATCAGTCTCAGATGAATTATACAGAGCATCTGATCCAACAAATCAATATTCAGTGTTTGCTTCACCCACAACAAATTTTGAATATCACTCATCCAAACTTCAATTACTCCTTTCAAAGTCTAAATACCAGCTGTAAAGGGGGCAGGTATATATATATATTGTACACAAATGGTACATTTTGTCTATTCATAGTACTCAGTAAATGAGAAAACGGATTTACTTGCACAAAACTAAAAAAAGCTAATGTAATCAGACGGTGTAATAAGGACCAAATTCGCATATTTGTCACTTACTGACGTCATGCGCGGTCGTGTCTCAATTGCGTTCTTCTAGTGAGCATATCTCTATATTTTATAGTATCATGGTGAGCATGGTAAGTGTGACACACTGTATAGGTATATTCTATTGACATTATCTTAATACATTTTTGAATCACCTTCAACTTCAACAAACGGGATTAATAAAGCTACGGCCATTTCCGATGAAACGGAAAGATCTACAGATTTCGTATTCATCTCTAAATATCACATTTGAGTTCTTCAATAGTTACTTACATTTTCGTGAATTGCATTGGATTATTTCTCTCAAAAATAGGGGTTCGCCATCTCTCATACTCACTAGGTATAGAAGTAATGCTTTGTGAAGCACATCTGGAGATCATGACACTGAATCAGAATCATCATTTTCCTTTCAGGAAAGTTTATGATTTTCATTCACGTCACAAATTATTGTGGAGAACTTTGTAGGTTGTTCGACTATCTGAAGGCCAAGTAGATTACCAAATATGCAACTTTCAAACACACCTAGTATATAGTTTTTCGTTAATTAAATTACTAAAATTGTTATATTTCCGTCAAACCATGATATATCGCATTTAATCAATTTTATGTACAGGTTTCATCGTCAATTCCCATGCAGGAGGGCTGAATATTTACTTTATGTTATTCTTTCTTGATCTTTCCAGTGATGAAGTAATAATAAATGCATGATAACAATAAATTATTCTGTTTAACAGGAAATAATGTAAAAATCTTTTCAACGGATTATATTGGTTTATTACCTTCAAAGTCTACCTGACAAATTACAAATTATCGGATTATCTTTGTCCAGAATACAGGAAGGAGCACAACCAAATATGAAACATTATACAACATCTTTCCCTTCCACCAACAAACGAATTGAACAGTCAAAACATAACAAAATCAACGAATTTTCTAGGAATAACCCTCCTTCGTTTCCCTTCCAGACTCACATTATCTTCCAGGTACTCATTATCACCTACAATCAAATCTCCTTCATCACTTGCTTGCTCTTCCTCAACCTATTCTATTTCTTCACCCAAATGATTATCATTCATGACATTCACATAAGAATAATTCAAGTTCTGATTGATACTGCACGAAGATTCTTCATCATCACTACAACTATAGAGGTTTGAAAAATCATAGCTATGTTTATTTCTCAAATGAAAACTATTCCTTCTAACAATATTTCCATTATCTTTTTTAACCGATTAAGATCTTGGAGTGTCAGCAACTTTTACAATTTTGGCTGGTATCCACACACCCTTTTCTCTTAAAACTACATCTTGGTCAACTTGATATTTTTCATCTTTCCTCTTTGCCTGTTTGTTAAATTATTTTTTATCATTCTTTCATTTATTTGTTAAAAAATATTTTTCAAATTCATAATTTACTCGGTTTGAGAAGTGAATCACATATCGGCAGTGGTGTTCTGTTGAAAAGTAACTGTGCTGGAGATTTATTCAATCCTGATACCGGCAAAGCTAAAGGAACGTCAAAACATTTTCGTAAAATTGTTCTCATTGTTTGAACAGCTCTTTCAGCCAGTCCATTAAAACAAAGATATCGGGGACTCGATGTTATAAATTGAAATGTCCACTGACTTGCAAACATTTTGCATTCAAACGAATCATAAGGCATATTATTATCAGCATTTACTAGGAACCCCATGAATTACAAATATATTGTTCAACGCCTCTATAACCGAAGTGGACGTTTTATTCTTCAATTTTGATAACTCAATCCACTTTGTAAAATAATCAAGAATTACCAAATATCCATCTCCATCATATTCCGGTATATCGGTAACTCCAAGATGGCGAATCAGTAAAGTTAGGTTTTGTCTCGCGCTGCTGAGAAATGCTGTTTTAACGAGAGATAAGTGAATAAATTTCATATTGCAGTTTTCAAGTTGTTAAAAATTGTTAGTGTGTAGTATTAGTGGCTGAACTGATTAGATCGAAGTTGGTGAAAGTGCAAACATAGGTATATCAACAAAACATTTTTTTTCTATTCTGCCTATCTGCTCTCTATAAACATGGGTCTAACAAGAAAGGACCTTGATGAAATCGCCAGAATAGTTGAACTGAAGATAAAAAACGACATAACAGATGACTATTTACAAAACATTACTGATAAAATAATGAACAATATACCACGAAAGTACGATAAAATCATAACAGATCTTAAATCGGACATCAACGAACTGAAAAAGAACTACGAAAAACTCACTCACAGCTGTGATATTTTAGAACAACAGTAGAGAATGAAGAATATTCGAATATTTGGTATTCAGGAAAACGAAGCAGAAGATCTGATTAGTGTAACTTTAAAATTTATTCATGAGAAGTTGAAGGTGAAAACAATCAGTGTTGAAGGATGTCATGAGGTGTCACAGAGTGCCCAGTAGGAATGTCAACAACGACCATTCGAAACCGCCTGCTGTTTTAGTACGGTTGAACGATATGACTGTACGTGAATCTTTTCTAAAAAACAGGAAACTATTGAAATCAACCGGTATTCCTATTCAAGAAGACCTGACACGACATAGAATTTCCTTTATGCAAAGTGCAGTTAGCAAATTCGATAGAAAAAATGTCTGGTTCCGCAATGGTAATGTGTATGTCAAACACAACGATGATGTTCGCCGAATTTATCTTGAAGATGATGTAACGTATGCCCTTTAGGGTTTTGGTGGTTATAAATATAATGATCAATGAGCAAGCAAAATTAGCGCTATCCCGTGGAACTCAATAATAATAATATTTTTTCTCTCAAATACATGCATAAACACGTAGGTATAGAATTTGTCAGAAAATCGTTGATTATTGTTGATTGCATTAAGAAATAACGTACCTATTTTAATGTGAACAGGATAAAAACTACAGAGAACACTGTGAAAAACCAGATATGAATGCAATGACCTATGAACATTTCAAATTGATACATTTGGAGATATTAAAAAAAACTGAAGAGGATTTAGAAGAGAGAAATCGACTACAAACAGACAGCGCAGAATGGCAACAAACCAGGAAACACCTCCTAACAGCTTCAAACTTTGACAAGATTTTCAAAATGCGTCAAACAACAAGTTGTATCTCTACTGTGGAAAGTTTATCATTTAACATATATTTTCCAAAGCAACACCTAGGAGTCAAAATAATGAAGATTGTGCCAAACATGCACTAGAAGGTCAATGCAACATTATCATAACCGCTTGTGGCCTTTTTGTAAATAAAAATGGCCATTTCTAGGAGCTACCCCTGATGAAGTTAAGGACAATAACAATTTGGTAGAAATCAAATGTCCATATTCAGCTAGGAATTCGAGTATGAAAGAAGCTGTAGCGCAAAATAAAATCAATTATTTGATAGACATGGGCAATAACGAATATAAATTGAAAAATAACCACAATTATTATTACCAAGTGAAAGAACAGTTGAATATATGTTGTGCTATTTTGCAGTATGGACACTGAAAGAGTTGGTGGTTATAAAAATAGATATCGATAGATTCTTTTTTGAAAATAACATGATACCAAAATTGAAACAGTTTTATTTCGATTGTATATGTTGCCTGAAATAATGGATCCTCGACATACCCGTTAACTGAAAATAAGAGACTCATCGAGGGGACTGAAAAATGAGGATGACGAAAATGATAATGGATAATCTGTTGTCTATCTCGTCATTATTTGAATATGACTCAATTTTCGTCGGAATAAAATATTTCTGTTCATAAAAGAAAAGCATTTGATTTCCGTACACATCAGTTTCTTTTATGATCATTGTAATGTGAATGAAGAAAAAAGAGTTTTCTGAGATTATTTCAATAAGTACAACGATATGACTGAAAAAACATTTTGGAATGGTCAAATATGATTGTCGTATTACAAAGAGAATTCTACTAACTTTTCAATTCATTTCATTGAAAATTTTAATGTAACTTTCTTTCATTTTTAAAAAACACTCAACAACTTTTATTCCAGTTCACTAAAAGGGAAGATTTTTTTTTTCGTATGACTTTATTCTGTAGATAACAGATTGAGGCTGTTGTACCTTGCGACCACTTTTTGAAAGATTATGGCAAAATCTCAGTTAAATTACGAAACTAAAAAGTGAAAATAGTTTTTCAGAAATATGACTAGTATGATTACCGAGAAAATGAACTTTAGTCTGAAAAAGTGTGGATTGGAAAAAAATCATAGTTTTCTACCCCGAAAACCCCAACATACTAATTTTGAATCGTATCGGACCATTATCACATATTTCGTCCGACATCTTGTAGCAGCCATTTCATTCTTTCTCTAACAAAAATTTCATAATGCATTGTCACCGGAATTATGAAAACCTAGTTGGTGAAAGTCAAGTTTCGAAGAGTCGGTTACGAACATACAAGTGGAAGAGGGGCGGCCTTGGCATTTGCGAGGCTCCGTGTAAGTAGATCTTTGCGAGGCCCTTGTTTTCTAGAATTTGTTTTAAAGATGAATTTTTAAGAGATATAAAAATTATTTTTTTTGATTGGAAATCAACAAAAAAATAATAAAAACAGAGATAGCAAATATTGATACTGATAGTGATAAAACTGATAAACTAAGGTGTATCAATGTCTTGAAACAATCAGAGATATACCGAATGAGCTACGTCCTTTTCAATTGAAATAATGGCAAGTGCTGAAAGCCGATATTGTATCCAGGTATTCCGCAAATATGTTTCAACAATTTTTAACTTCGAAAACCTTCTTTATGCATGCGCAACTGTTACAGGTGTTGTGGCAATAATTTCAGGACTACTCCGATAGTACGTTACATTTAGATTTTTTTTTTTCATTCAATAATTTCCGCCTAAAAATAATGTCATCGTCTCCTCGATATACATGGATAAACATTTTCAGTCAACAAATACATAAAAATAGTTTATTTTGTAATTATCTTCAGCAGATGATTCAGGAGCTTCATCTACCCCTTCGTAATCAAAGTTTCTTTTAATACGTCTACATCTCATGACTTTGAACTTTCTCTCAATATCACATTCATCAGCTATTTCTCTGGCTGTAACCTGTCACCAAGGATGACGACTGGAAACCGTTTTCCCGATAATCATCAAGCCTTATTGTAAATTCGTCTAGGTGCATTTTTTTGCTCTGTCATAACTTTCTCATATCTATCTTCCTAGGAATGTCATACTAAACGACAGGAGAAATTACGAATGTAGTTATTTTATTTTATATAGATAGCATTCGTTAACCAACTGACAATCTGTTGATATTTAACGGCCATCACCGATTCTAACTTGCAATCCCATCTAGTTTCGGAATGCGGTATTAGCGATACAAATATTTCACATGTAATTTTAAAATGGCCCACCTCTGACTCGAAACAGTAAACATAGTGTAACAAAGCAAAAAATGATGTTGCATGAACAAAAGAAGATGCTGCGTCTCCCAAGATCAGATTCCAGGTATGATTTTCACAGTCTATATTGCAAAAAATGAGCAAGTGGATTAATTGTAAGTATACGTTTCTGGACACCACTTTCTGTTCCGCGCATACTGTCTTAGTCCATTGTCGTAACCTTGTCTTCTGCAGTTTTGCAAAGATATAGCCAGCAGTTCTAGATCTTTATGTAGTTTCATCAACAGCTGTAAAGCCAATAAAATATTCTTCGATATTAGGAAGGCGCGAAATTCAAATAAACATTTTGCTACTTAGGTTGCGTGAATTCGCGAGGCCCCTGCAAGATCGAGGCCCCGGGCGGTTGCCCTGCTCGCCACCCCCAAAGGCCGCCACTGAGTAAAACTAATGACATTTTAGTTTTAAAAACTGAAGAACACGCCTAACTTCCAACATGGACTAAATAGTAGAAAATTATTGTTAATGTAATTATCCAAATGTAAAAAAAGCGTGGGTGCTTCGACCTGAATTCTTATATTACCAATTTTGATTTTACAATACCGAGCATTCAAGAGCTCAAGAGAACTTTTATCAAGCAAACCCACGCTTTTTTACATTTGATTTATTACATTCAACCCTATGCTGTATCGCTTCCTTTATGCCTAGTAGTTAGACGTTATCCCAACTGAAAGCAATTGCCATTAAGTTGAAATAACGCCTGACCGCTAAACATAACGGAAGTGATACAGCATATTGTAGTAGATTTATACTCTAATTAACTGACTAAAGTAATTTATTTAACGAAATACAATGATACAATAACACAATACTCTAATTTACATAACATCACGGAACTAGGTATTTATATTCGACTTTCACTTCACTGACTGCCCGTCTGTCCGCTGCGTAGTTCTTTTTATATCCGACGTTGACTTCTCTGAATGCTCCAGAATTTTCCATCGAATCGCCCAGACTCACCGCGGCGCCCAGATTCTTCTCGGTGCAAGCGCATCGACAGTCTCCCGCGGTTGGTCGCTAGCTATACGTGAGAGTTCAGGTCCGGCATCGCCCGCAGCTTCGCCACATTGCCCCCTTCTTAGAGATATTTCGTCCCGAAATGTCATCCTTGGAGTGTGTCGATATTTGCAGGATTCCCCATATCTGCATCGTGAAGTTCGATGAAAATAACACTCCACAGTCTTCATGTTAGGTCGTGGAATAGGATTACAACAAACCAAAATCTGGATGCCGCTGGATCGGAATATCGTCTCCAACATACTTCTTATAATTCTCCAATCCAGCCCATCAATACCACAGGATAATTTTGGGATTGCCAAGTCCACCAGATTCTGGTTCACCATCGTATCTCTTAGTTGGGTGAGGCTCCTCCAGACATCTTCATAGGACGGTTTGTCTTGGGAATGCTTCTTGGTCACCAAGTAGTAGATGTTCCTCTGGCCCTTCTTCAGTTGTAGCACACCTCCAATTTCTGAATTCTGTTTCCGTAGTGTCTGGAGTTGGCCAAATTTCTTGGAGAACACTACAGCGATGCCCCTGGACATTCGAAGATCTTCTGCGACGCAGTGTGCTAGGGCGTAATCGACTGGCACTTTGAAAAGGTCCCGTGGCTCCTCCCGAGTTACCCCGTGTGACACTTTCTGACCATTTGAGTATAAGGACATGAATTTCTGGAACGTCATCGCATCCTCTGGTGGTCTGAGGGTGCGGACTTGGTCATGATTTCCAGCGTAAGGGGCCAATCTGTTGAAATGAACGACCCTGGGTTTACCTCTGGGTGGCTTGTGGATTCGGTAAAGCAGGTCGTTTATCCTCTTGATGATCTTGTACGGACCTTCCCATGAATTCCGTAATTTCGGTGACAGGCCCCGGCGACGCATCGGGTTGTACAGCCAAACTAGGTCACCAACCTGAAATCCTCTAGCATCGGCATTGATGTCATAAGTCGCTTTCATTCGGTCGCTGGCACTCTGGATGTTCAAACGGACTCGTTCGTGGATGTCCTCCATTCGCTCCCGGAGTTTACTGACGTAGTCCTCTCCCGCGGTATCCTGTCCTGGTGGCATCCCAAACTTTAGGTCACAGGGAAGTCGCAGCTCTCGGCCCATTATGATACTAGCAGGGGTTTGGCCGGTCGACTCGTGTACTGCGGAATGGTAGGCCATCAGAAACAAATGGAGATACTGATCCCAGTCTCTTTGATGGTCAGAGACTACCTTGGACAAGTTGCGATTGATAGTCCTGTTCATCCGCTCAACCATTCCATCGGACTGTGGATGTAGAGCTGTGGTTCTCGTCTTGCGGATGTTCAGCAGTTGGCAGATTTCTTGGAACAGGTTGGATTCGAAATTTCTGCCTTGGTCCGAGTGCAGCTCCAAGGGGACACCGAATCGACATATCCACTCTTTCACCAAGACGTCCGCGACGGTGATGGCTTCCTGGTTGGGCAGGGCATAGGCTTCGGCCCACTTGCTGAAATAGTCCATTGCCACAAGGATGTATTTATTTCCATGATCTGATACGGGGAACGGGCCGGCGATGTCAATGGCGATTCTTTCGAATGGACTACCTACATTATACTGTCGCATCGGGGCCTTGGGTCGTGTCCGAGGTCCATTGCTGGCAGCACAAACAGCACACTTTCTGCACCAGTCATTGACATCAACTTGACAATTGACCCAGTAAAACCGTTGTCTCACTTTCTGCAGGGTCTTCGTCACACCCAGATGTCCTCCAGCAACTCCATCATGGATCTCTCGGAGTACTTCCTGTCTTCTGTTCTTGGGCACCACTATCTGACGTCTGTCCTCCCCACCATCTTCGGACTCCAATACACGTTTCAGGACCCCATTGTCCAGGGTAAGGGAATTCCATTGGGCCCAGTAGGATTTAACTGCTGGGGAATATCTTGCGATTTCCTGCCATGTCGGTCTTTTATTACTATTTTTCCAACCGATGACTAAACCAAGATCCGGATCTCTTTCTTGGTCTTTCTGGACCTCGTTGTCATTCCAGTTATTGTCAACTGCCGTGGTTCTACAAATCGCTGATTCCTTCTCTTCTGCTCGTCGGCAGTGTGAGCAGTCGTCTGGGCATGGTCTCCTTGACAGGGCATCTGCGTTCTTGTGGCCACTCCCTGCTCGATGTTCGATCTCGAAGTCAAATTCTTGGAGTCTTTCGATCCAACGTGCTACTTGGCCCTCGGGATTTTTGAACTGTAGAAGCCATTTAAGGGCTTCGTGGTCGGTCCTCAACAGAAATCTTCTCCCGTACACGTATTTGTAAAAGTGTTCTACTCCCTTGACAACAGCCAACAGTTCTCGTCTGGTGACGCAGTAGTTACGCTCCGGTTTACTGAGAGTTTTACTGAAGTATCCGATCACCTTCTCTTGCCCATCCTGGATCTGGGACAAGACAGCTCCAAGTCCCACGTTGCTGGCGTCCGTGTCCAAAATGAATTTTCCACTCGGAAGGGGATAACTCAGAATCGGTGCGTTGATCAATGCCCCTTTCAGCTTCCTGAACGAGTCTTGGCATTCTTCGGACCATTGGAATTTTGTTTGACCTTCCGTGAGCCTGGTCAGTGGTTTAGCGATGTTGGCAAATCCCAGCACATATCGGCGATAGTATGTGCACAAACCAAGGAAACTACGTAGTTGGTGTATGTCTTTCGGGATAGGCCACTCCTTCACTGCTTTAATCTTCTCGTCATCCACTGCTACTCCGCGCCCAGAGACAACATGGCCAAGGTAACGTACTTCTTTTTGGAACAGGTGGCATTTCTTGGGGCTCAGCTTCAATCCAGAGTTTCTCAGTCGCATGAATACCTCCTCCAGGTTTTTAACGTGGTCTTCGAACGATTTGCCAACTACAATAATGTCATCGAGATATACCAGACACGTCCTCCATGAGAGTCCTTTCAGAACCGTCTCCATCAATCTCTCGAATGTTGCTGGAGCATTACAAAGGCCGAATGGCATAACGGTGAAATGCCACAGTCCCGAGCCGATGGTGAAGGCTGTCTTTTCTCTATCTTCTCGAGCCAGTTCTACCTGCCAGTATCCACTCTTCAGATCAAGGGTCGAGAAAATCGTGGAGCCGGCCAACGTGTCTAGGGTGTCGTCTATTCTCGGAAGAGGGTAACTGTCTTTCTTCGTCACGTTGTTCAGTTGACGATAATCTACGCAAAAGCGTGTTGATCCGTCTTTCTTCTTCACCAGCACGACTGGAGAGGACCATGGACTGTCGGATGGTTCAATAACTCCATCTTTCCCCATATCACTGACTATTTTGTCAGCCTCTTCTTTCTTGGCAAGAGGAAGTCTTCTAGCTGATTGTCGGATTGGTCGGGCATCCCCAGTATCAATTTTATGTTGGACTACATTCGTTCGACCCCCTTTTCCTTGTCCGGTATCGAAGATGTCTTGGTACTTCTTGACTAATTCTCTCAATCTGGGCTGTTGGGCTGGTTTAATGCCCTTGGAAGAGATGGTAACCAATTTTTCCAGTTCCGCTGTCAGGTTGTTGTCTTGACTAACAGTACCGTGTACACTCCTGATCACAGAGGAAATTGACGAACAGTGCCCCAAAACAGTTCCTTTCTTCAAGGTCACTGGGTAATAATTGACATTCATTACCCTTACTGGCACAAATTTATCAGCACGCAACAAAGTCTTGCCTAGTGCAATACCTCGTCCAATTTTCTCATCATGAAGCTTGGGCTCGAACATCACCACGCTTCCATTGCTCGCACCTCCGTCCAAGCGAGCCTCCAGTATGGTCTCAGCCCTCTCGGGTACACTTACATCTTCAACCAGCAGAACACGAATCATCTCCTCACTTCTTCCATGTAGCACCAGCTCTTCTCCGTTCACACGTAGGACGCCATCTTTGAAGTTCAATTCAAACCCTCTGGAATTCATGATGTCCATTCCAATAATTGCGTCGTCCTCAATGTCCGCTACTAATGCCCGATGTTTCACTTTTGTGTTGCCTAGAATCAGTTCAATCGGTAGCTCACCATGTACAGTGGCCGGCTCTCCTGTTGCTGTGCGTAGCTTCCAGGATGTTGGTTCCATTCTCTCTGGTGTTTTAATAAAAGCAGGTCCAAGGATTGTCCTAGTCGCACCTGTATCCAGCAGCATTGCGCAAGGCTTGTTGTTGATGAAACCGTCTACAAAGGCTCCTTTGTTCTGTCGTTGGAGGACAGCGACATATGCGTTGTTCACCGGGGCTCTCTGAGTAATGGCCGACGATTGCCCCTTCTCAACAACCTTCGTTGGTTTCGACCTCTTGAGGGTTGGACATTGACTACGCACGCGTCCAAGTTTCCTACAGTTCCGGCATCTCACTAGTCTTCTCTCAGGCAACAATTCCTTCACCACCTTCCTTATGGCAGCTTCCAGGTTAGCAGGCTCCTGTGGGTCTCCTTCAATAACTCGGACTTTACTTTGGCTTCTGCAGGATTGCTTCGCTGCCTCAAATTCCAAAGCGCGTGCCAGTGCATCCACGAGATGTGTTGGACGAGCTAGTGTTAATGCTTGTCTCGTTTCCTGGTCACGAAGTCCATCTAAGAATGCCTGAACTGCTAGTCGTTCCATTACCTGTTCTGGTGTAGCTGGATATGCAAGGCGAACCAAGCGTGCAATGTCGGCTTCAAATTCCTGTAGGGATTCGCTTGACTTCTGGCAGCGGTTTTTGAGCTGTGAGTGGTATACATGTTCTAGATGAGTCTGTCCATACCGTAATTCTAGATGTTTGATCAGCTGCTCGTAGTCCTCTTGCTCTTGTGCCGTGAGGGTTTGTAGAATATTCGTTGCTTCTCCACGCAACGCCAGTGTTAGTGCCACAGCTCTATCTCCTGCATTCCATCCATTCGCCTTTGCTGCAGCTTCAAATTGTCGGCGGTAGTTTGCCCATGGTGTTTTTCCATCAAACTGAGGTGGTTTCATAGAGAGTTTTCCTGTTTCTGGACTGATTTTTACATCTTTCAAACCCCTTTGAACATCATCTAAGTTCAAACTCAGTTCCAGCATTGAATTTTCATTGACAGATTCTGTGGTGTGGGTAGTGTCATTCTGGTTTTCCAACTTACTGATTTTCTCCTTTATTTTGATGATTTCCGCCTCGAGTCCGCCTTTGATTTCGTCACTAATTGTTTCCTTCAATTTTCCCATCTCTTCCTCAATTTCATCTTTGATTTTCTCCATCTCTGTCTCAACAGTTCCCATTCTTTCTTCTAATCGGCTCGCCACGCCACAAAGTTCTTCTTTCATGGTATTCGAATTTTCTAGCAGCTTTTCTTCCAAATTTCTCGAACTTTCTTGAAATTCTTCTTTCAGACTATTCAAATTTTCTTGCAGCTTTTCTTCCAGATTTTTCGAACTTTCTTGAAGTTTTTCTTGAAGTTTTTCTTCCAAATTTCTCGAACTTTCTTGAAATTCTTCTTTCAGACCATTCGAATTCTGTTGCATTTTGTCTTCCATTCCGTCGAGTTTACTAATTATGGAACTCATATCTATTCCAGAAACTTCGAATAAAAACGTTTCTGGGTCCTCGCCCTCCTGGACTAATCCCTCTGCAAGTCTTGTTTGAAGCACGGCCTTTTTACCACTTGTGTCAAGTTCCCTCTCCTCCAGTTCTTGCTTCAATTCCGCAACCTTCAATTCAACCAGGCGAACTTTCCTCGAACACATTTTGTCTTAGTCTATGTCTCACAGTCTATTTCACGGGTCACCAGTCTATTATTATTATTATTGTCTATCTCACACAGTCTATTTCCCGGACACTAGTCTATTACTATTATTATTGTCTATTTCACACAGTCTATTCCACGGCCACCAGTCTATTATTATTATTATTGTCTATTTCACACGCGAAAATAATTGTCCGAAATACACAAACTTTCTACTTACACGAACACTCTGTATTTAAAGATCGCACTTCTAACACCAATGTAGTAGATTTATACTCTAATTAACTGACTAAAATAATTTATTTAACGAAATACAATGATACAATAACACAATACTCTAATTTACATAACATCACGGAACTAGGTATTTATATTCGACTTTCACTTCACTGACTGCCCGTCTGTCCGCTGCGTAGTTCTTTTTATATCCGACGTTGACTTCTCTGAATGCTCCAGAATTTTCCATCGAATCGCCCAGACTCACCGCGGCGCCCAGATTCTTCTCGGTGCAAGCGCATCGACAGTCTCCCGCGGTTGGTCGCTAGCTATACGTGAGAGTTCAGGTCCGGCATCGCCCGCAGCTTCGCCACAATATGAAGATTGACAATTATTTTTTACTCACTCAATGTTGGAAGAAAATCGTGTTCTTTAGTTATTTAAAATACAATTTTATTTTTTCACCAAAACATCGAAATCTCTGACCCCAAAAATCCCTACATACCAACTTTGAATCGAATCTGTTCATAATCACAAAACTTGGACCGACATCTTGAATTCATGAATTTTTACAAAAAAAAACATAATCTATGATCCCAAAAACCTCTACGTACCAAATTTGAAACTCATCGGGCCCTAATAACAAATATTGTCCGCCATTTTGGAGCCGCCATCTTTAATTCATGAATTTTGCCAAATAATTCAAAATGTACGATCTAAAAAACCCACACATACCAATTTTTAATAGAGACTGACCATATCACATATCTCGTTTGCCATATTGGAGCTACCATCTTGAATTTATGAAATTATACAAAAATTATAATTATAATTATAAACTTACGTACAAACAAAGATAGATAGACAGATAAAGCGTGTAAAAAGCCAAATTATGCACACCACAGAACTTCAATTCAGTGGCAAACAATACTTGGAAAAATTATAAGAATTTTAAAAAGTAACAAAACTTATCCGTCACCTTAAATAATTGAAGTTGGCCTTATTTTTGAATTGAAAAAATAAATTATCAATTATTAAAAATCAGAATATGCTGTCTAAAATTACCTGATACCACATTATGAAAACATAAGTGAGTAGGTACATAACATTCGGAGATCACCATTCAATGCAATGCAATAATTCAAATTATGAACTTCTTCGCCCTAAATATAAATTCAATTGTGTGAAAACTGCGATAAACTTCCAGTACAGGATTTGGAAATCATGGTGGAAGGGATGTGTCCATCTCCGCCCTACGCTCACGTCACGTTCCCCAACACGTTCCGAAAGTGATATTTTACGGAATTAGTAGGAACTTTCCAGGACGAGCCGTAAGCGAGTCCTGGACTCCCGTAAAATCACTTTTGGATTGTGTTACGTACAACATTTCTTTTTTAGCCATTTTGTATGTTAAAAAGTATATCGATGGATAATAACGTGTCAACTTTATATATAGACACTAACATATAAGAATCACTCTCATTAATTCATTACTTATGAATAATAATTACACAATTATTAGAATTGGACGCATTAGTAATTGTACTAGTTTTCGATATGTCGCCCTCGGCCTCGGCCCTTTTCAATATGTGAAGCTATGTGAATTTAGTTTCTTAGAGAATTTTCTACGTATCCCTCTGCTACATTGTATTTCCATCCTCCAGGTCTCTTCAGATTGGTTATACTACAAACACTTTTAGCTACCGATAAAGTGGCTGAGCTCCTGCCTAAACAGTGCCTGGTGTTATTTTTGGGATTTGTTAAATGAAAAAATTCAGCAATTGCGCAGGTGATTTTTTTCAAAAGTGTGGATACCAATAGGTTGCATAGTACATTTTCCGTTGTTATACTAGACAAATAATCTAACGTTGTGGTGTGTTTGCATCGACAGTCTCCCGCGGTTGGTCGCTAGCTATACGTGAGAGTTCAGGTCCGGCATCGCCCGCAGCTTCGCCACAATATGAAGATTGACAATTATTTTTTACTCACTCAATGTTGGAAGAAAATCGTGTTCTTTAGTTATTTAAAATACAATTTTATTTTTTCACCAAAACATCGAAATCTCTGACCCCAAAAATCCCTACATACCAACTTTGAATCGAATCTGTTCATAATCACAAAACTTGGACCGACATCTTGAATTCATGAATTTTTACAAAAAAAATCATAATCTATGATCCCAAAAACCTCTACGTACCAAATTTGAAACTCATCGGGCCCTAATAACAAATATTGTCCGCCATTTTGGAGCCGCCATCTTTAATTCATGAATTTTGCCAAATAATTCAAAATGTACGATCTAAAAAACCCACACATACCAATTTTTAATAGAGACTGACCATATCACATATCTCGTTTGCCATATTGGAGCTACCATCTTGAATTTATGAAATTATACAAAAATTATAATTATAATTATAAACTTACGTACAAACAAAGATAGATAGACAAATAAAGCGTGTAAAAAGCCAAATTATGCACACCACAGAACTTCAATTCAGTGGCAAACAATACTTGGAAAAATTATAAGAATTTTAAAAAGTAACAAAACTTATCCGTCACCTTAAATAATTGAAGTTGGCCTTATTTTTGAATTGAAAAAATAAATTATCAATTATTAAAAATCAGAATATGCTGTCTAAAATTACCTGATACCACATTATGAAAACATAAGTGAGTAGGTACATAACATTCGGAGATCACCATTCAATGCAATGCAATAATTCAAATTATGAACTTCTTCGCCCTAAATATAAATTCAATTGTGTGAAAACTGCGATAAACTTCCAGTACAGGATTTGGAAATCATGGTGGAAGGGATGTGTCCATCTCCGCCCTACGCTCACGTCACGTTCCCCAACACGTTCCGAAAGTGATATTTTACGGAATTAGTAGGAACTTTCCAGGACGAGCCGTAAGCGAGTCCTGGACTCCCGTAAAATCACTTTTGGATTGTGTTACGTACAACATTTCTTTTTTAGCCATTTTGTATGTTAAAAAGTATATCGATGGATAATAACGTGTCAACTTTATATATAGACACTAACATATAAGAATCACTCTCATTAATTCATTACTTATGAATAATAATTACACAATTATTAGAATTGGACGCATTAGTAATTGTACTAGTTTTCGATATGTCGCCCTCGGCCTCGGCCCTTTTCAATATGTGAAGCTATGTGAATTTAGTTTCTTAGAGAATTTTCTACGTATCCCTCTGCTACATTGTATTTCCATCCTCCAGGTCTCTTCAGATTGGTTATACTACAAACACTTTTAGCTACCGATAAAGTGGCTGAGCTCCTGCCTAAACAGTGCCTGGTGTTATTTTTGGGATTTGTTAAATGAAAAAATTCAGCAATTGCGCAGGTGATTTTTTTCAAAAGTGTGGATACCAATAGGTTGCATAGTACATTTTCCGTTGTTATACTAGACAAATAATCTAACGTTGTGGTGTGTTTGCTTGACGTTATGAAAAATATTTGCTGTATAAAGAAATTTCATTTTCTCCAATGACAACTCAGGTACTTTCTATATTCGATTTAGAATTACGAATTTTATCCACTGACATGATTGTCTCATCTGCTATATCTCCCAAATTCATTTTATAATGTTCTTCACGACGACAAGCCAAACCAATTATTAATGCAACCAAAAATTTAAAAAAAAAATCAGAACAAGGAAGAACAAGAATTGGATTCAATTATACAACCTAAATATTATCTCCAGCTTCTGAAAATAACTGAACTATTTTATCTTTATTCAATACTTTTAATTTTTTTAGTTTTGGCCACTGGATTTTATTTCAAGGAAAGCAATAACTTTGGGATAGCGGCAGTTCGATATTATTTTAAAAATTGATTATGGGCGTAATTGCTACAGTGGCGTGGTGGCTCTAAGAATATAGATTATATTCGGCCTCGTCTCGTAAATGAGAAGTGTAGTACCCTCACTTGTCACCGAATCTATCACACATTTTCAAAGCTAAATTTGACAACTCCGCCTGTTCCAGTACATCTATACACACTCCCCGTTCCGGTTCCACAGTCTTCATTTGTGTGCTGTACGAATTGCACGTAAACAACACGCTTAGCACAAGATGCCAAAACATAGAAGAAAAAGGCGTAATAGCCGTTCTTCTTCAGATGAACGGGAGAGTTTATTAAAAATTGTGAAAATACTTATCGACGTTTGAGTCAAGTGGAAAAAAAACATCGCCGTCAACATTCGAAGACACCAAGGTCTGACAGCAGTCACAGCGCGAGCAGCAATAGCTCTGTGCGTTTGACACGTAGAGGCAGCAAAGTGAATGGTGGCGAATCAGACTCAGATGAGTCATCTGGAAAGGGGGACAAAGAATTCATTGCTGCAGAATCTGTGGGTCAACAAGGTACGAACATAACAATTCATGAATTACCCAAGTGTGGCATAAACTGACTTATATGTCAATTACTGTTTGCGATGACAGTATTGCATCTTACTTGTGGGGGCAATATATAATGATGAGCTGCTAGTACCGGTTGTGATAGCAGCCTCGTACCGCTTGTGATAGCGATATTATACTGTTTGTGAACACAGTACTAGTTGTTTGTGATGACAACTGTTATTATTTGCGATAATAATTGCGCACTGCGAAGAGGAGATTGGTGCCAGCTTTAGAAATTGAACATTACAAGATGTTTAGTTGCGACATAAGTGACCAGATGAATAAAACTGTTTTATTTTTATTTCAAGTGAAATTGATTTAGAAATCCAAGCGAATTCAAGACCGGTTGTTGAGGAACCGGTAGCGGGGGCCGAAAATAATCCTTTGAATGTGAAATATTTATCAATTCTGGGAGATTATATTGTCTCTAGTAAAGCGTCTGCAGCACCCTTACAATGTGACATTGCTGGTCGTTGGTGTCATGTATTGAAAAATGGCCCCATTCCTGACACTAGGAAGGAACTGATGACAAAATACCCACCACCAGAAAATTGTGTTTTTCTGGGCCCTCCCCAACTAAACCCGGAGGTGAAGGCCGCTATCTCTGATTCGGTGGTACGTAGGGATACGCGTTTGTCTCAACTTCAAGCACAAATTGGTTCCGGGGTAGCAGCAATCAGAATTATTATCAGTTCACTGTTGAAAGATAGGTGGAGGGATTATAAAATACTTGTAGAGGCATTGAGCGACGCTGGCCGACTTTTAGCAGAAGTCCATTATTCTAAATCTTTGTCTCGGCAAGAACTCATAGCAATAAATCTCAATAAAGAGCTGAAAGATACTCTTACCAATACTCCTGTGGATGAGTGGTTTTTCTGAGGGGGGCTAGAGGACCGTATAAAAGCGGCTAAAAGTGTGGAGCGTTTCAGTCGAGAACTGAAAGCTACAAAAAAGACTTTCAACACACCAGCAGGTACTCTCAAACAGTTAAACTTCAAGTGTCCATCCCAGCAGCTTCAGGGAGTGCGCCAAGGTGGACAAAATTTTCGTCAAACTCCTCAAACTCCTCATTACAACCATCACCGGCGGGCACCGAACCAACGGTCGAGAAAACTAGAAAAACCCAGACTGACTTAGCGCCAGTATCACCCTTTAAGATTGGTAAACCAGCAGGTAGACTTAGATATTTTGCTAGCAGATGGTACCAGTGTATAAAAGATAGGCACATCATATCTTGTCTGACTGGTTACAGTATACCCTTTATCAAAAGACCCAAGCAAAATATTGCACATGTTGAACGAAAATGGTCAATATCCGGATTCCGACTAATTAAAAATGCAATAAAGGGTTTACTGGAGTCAGGTGCCATTAGCAAAGTCGATCCATGTGAGGTTCAATTTTTGTCACATGTATATCTCGTTGCGAAACCAGATGGCAATTATCGTCTAGTCTTGAATCTCAAACGACTCAACGAATATGTTGAGCTGAACCATTTCAAAATGGAAAACAATAAGACTGTGGCTTATCATTTAGTGCCAATTCAGGAATGTCATAGAACATATTTATGATTCAGATTTGACAACTCTGTTTTATCAATACAATTGTTTACCATTTGGTTTGAATTGCGCGCCACGGGTATTTTCTAAATTGTTGAAACCCGTCATGTCTTACCTTAGAGAAAGAAGTTACCTTTCTGTCATATACCTAGATGATATTTTATTGCTTGGGAAGTCATTCACAGAGTGTGTACAAAATGTTTCGGCAACTGTGGAGTTTCTGAAATATTTAGGATTCATAATAAATGACAAAAAAAGAAATCTCAATTCAAGCAGGGTTTATAGATACTTGGGGTTTCTGAACAATTCAGCCAAGATAACTATTACTATTCCCAAGGAGAAACGCTCTCCTGTAATGAAACTATTGCAAAAATATTCAAATCGAAGTGAATGTAGGATAAGAGAATTTTCAAAATTTCTTGGGTCCCTAGTTTCTTGCTGCACCGCAGTCAAATACGGGTTTCTGTATACCAAGTTGTTCGAACGCGAGAAATATTTGGCACATAAGAAATCAAACGGAGATTTTAATGCAGACATGGAAATTCCAAAATCTCTGACAAATGAGTTCATTTGGTGGACTGATAACATACCAAGAGCTATTAACTTCATCCGCTCAGACTCTTACACAAGTGAAATTTTCTCAGATGCCTCTACCACAGGGTGGGGTATTTATTGTGGGGAGACCTGTACTTATGGCTTTTGGTCCGAGTCAGAGAAAGAAAGTCATATAAATTTTCTCGAGTTGTTTGTTGGCAGTATTTTTTGGACTGAAATGCTTTGCGGATAAACTATTAAACTGCAGTGTCCTCTGTCGAGTGGATAACATAAAGGCTTTAGCCTATATTAATCGGACGGGAAGTGTGCAATACCCCAAATTGAATGATCTTTCTCGAAAAATTTGGCATTGGTGCATTTTCGCATCATACATACGATCCAAGGATAATACAGTGGCAGACAAAGCATCTCGTCAGTTGAAAATTGAAACGGAGTGGAGCCTTTCAGATTTGGCATTTGAAACATTAATTTCAAAAATACAGCTTTCTCGAAGTTGATATTTTTGCAAGCCGAATCAATACGAAAAGTGAACAATTCGTAGCCTGGCTGAAAGATTCAGAGGCCATGGCAGTAGATGCTTTCACCCAGGATTGGAATGCATTTTATTTTCATGCGTTTCCTCCTTTTACCATGATTTTGAGGGTTCTACAAAAAATAATTGATAATAAAGCGGAAGGGTTTGTTGTGGTCCCTTTATGGAAATCTCAACCGTGGTTCCGGTTTTTACATCATTACTAAAATCTGAACCTATAATTTTTGAACCTAATTTAGATTTACTTTCTTTCGGCAGAACTCCTCACCCAATGTGGAACAAACTTTCCCTGGTAGCCGCAAGGTTATCTGGGAAGCACTCCGATTGAAAATGGTACCACAAGAATCTTTGGAGATCTGCATATCATCTATAACTGATTCGAGTTTAGCACAATACAATTGTGGTTTAAAATTATGGTGGGAGTTTCGTTTTTCCAAAAAATGTGACCCATTTGTTGTTTCAGTAGTAAATGTTTTGGAGTTTCTAACACAACAGTTTGATGATGGAGCATCATATAGCTCCCTCAATTCCTACAGATCGGCAATTGCTCAAATAACAGGGCCTGTCACAAGATTTTCTCATAAAAAGATTTTTTAAAGAGTATATAGAAAGATGCCAGCACTTCCCAGGTATGAAAATACTTGAATTATTCTCAATAATATACGCAATCTAAATAATAGTAGTATATCACTTGAAAATCTTACTCAAAAACTGGTTATTTTGTTAACGCTGGCTACAAGACAACGTATCCAAACACTAGCCCTTATAGAAATCGCTAATATTCTCATTAATAAGGAAAATATAGAAATCCGAATTTCCAAAAGAATCAAGACGACGGATCGTTATAGAACTCAACCAATTCTGAAACTGCCCTTTTTCAACTCTGATCCCAATGTATGTGTGGCAAGAACACTAATAGCATATTTAGAAAGAACAAAGGATTTTAGAACGGAGTTCTGTAAATATTTGCTAATAACGGTCAAAAGACCATACCATGATGCCTCTAGTCAAGCCATTGGAAAATGGATTAAAAAATTGTTTGTCAAAAGTGGTTTGGATACAAATATTTTTAAGCCACAGAGCACTCGCCATGCTTCCACATCGGCGGCAGCCAGAAAAGGTGTAAGCTTTGACACAATCAGACTAGCGGCAGGATGGTCCAAAGAATCCAAAACATTTGCTATCTTTTATAATAGACCCTTAAGGTCAGACGACAATTTTGCCAACGTCGTTTTAAGTTGTTCCTAAAGTACATTTATAACAATGATCATTAGAGAAATGTGCTCTACAATATGAATTACCCATAAAGTTTAATATTGTATGACCACATAGTGTTGCAACTTACTTTAAACAACTACACTTCTTATTTACGAGACGAGGCCGAATATAATCATAAGATCAAACGAACTTACCAAGTGATGTTCGATCTTGATTATGTGAAGGCCTCGTCGAAGTAAATAAGTCCCATCCCACCCTTTTTCATGGACCCCATATTGCAGTTGCAACCACTAACTTTGAAATAGACTGGGGAACGGGGAGTGTGTATAGATGTACTGGAACAGGTGGAGTTGTCAAGTTTAGCTTTGAAAATGTGTGATAGATTCGGTGACAAGTGAGGGTACTACACTTCTTATTTACTTCGACGAGGCCTTCACATAATCAAGATCGAACATCACTTGGTAAGTTCGTTTGATCTTATGATTTTCCGTTAAATAAGCAAGAATCAACTCATCGTCATTTCATAGTATGCACATTTTTATCATTTTTCTATTTTTTAATAAATTGTAGACCAAATTCATACCTCTTTCTTTGCTTTACCGGCACTTATTCATAAGTAGCCGCTTCAGCAGATTCACTAATCTTATGTGGAATAATTTCAGCCTCACTTTCACTCCGATCCCAATGTTTTGGATTTGAAAAGAGGAAAAACCACACTAATGTTATATAACAAGCGCTGTCATAATAAAATACAAAGTTCATGTTAATGTCATACATACAGGGTGGGGCACCTAAAACGAAACATCAAATATCTTCAAAATGCATATGTTATGAAAAAAATTGCAAAAACACGTCGATTTTCACAACCTCAACTGTTATACCTCCCCTCCCCCCTTGGTCGATATTAACCAAACAATTTGAATTGGTAAAGTATTAAGTGTGATACATCATTAAAAAGGTAATTTCATAAGGAATTCAGTCATGTCAATTCTCGCTACCTAACTATTTATTTTGGCGCCCTCTTGCGGGAAAAACAACTGTTCTATATTCCAAATTATGATTCTTCATTTGCGAGCTAATTTGACACAAATTCGGTGACAATGCATTATGGAATTTTTTTGAAGAAAAAAACGAAAATGACGGCTTCAAAATGGCGGACAAGATTTGCCATTATGGACCGATTCGATTAAGAATTTTTATGTAGATGGTGTCTTAAAAATGGCTGACGAAATTTGTAATTATGGTCCGATTCGAATCAAAATTAGAATGTGAGGATTTTCAGGTTCGGAAATTATGATTTTGTTGTCATTGCAAAAAACCAAGATGGTGGACGAAATTTGTAATTGTGGTTCGATTCGATTCAAAATTGGCATATGGGAGTTTTGCAAGTTTCTGGTATTACTGAAATGAATTATTTAAATTGATAAAAAACTTTTATACAAATGCGCTAAAATTAAATAATTTTTTTTTGGATATTTGACGTACGTCACTCTGTGCGTAACATAATCAAAATTCTACTGCGCAAGAATGCTCATTTTGTACTAGTGGAAAGCTTTTGAATTTGTTACGCACAGAATAACCTACGTCACTCATCTGGAAAGTAATATTTTTTCTCGTCATATCATTTGTATAAAAGCTTCTTTATCAATTTTATTCAATTCTGTTTAGTCATGCTGAAAATCTGTACCTAAAACACCCACAATTCAAGTTTGATTAGAATCGGACCACAATTACAAATCTCTTCCGCCATCCTAAAGCTGCCATTTTGTTGTTTTTTTTTTTCAACAAAAATTCTGTAACGAATTGTCATCGCAATTAGGAACACCTACCAAAGTTCAAGTTGATCGGACAACTAGAAGTGAGCCAAAAGTCAGCTGCCGGATTTGTCCCACACATACATACATACACTAACCAACAGGGCAAGATGAAAAGAAGTTTACAATAGTAAATTCTACCAAAAATTTTATTTTCGAGACGGCTGCAGAATATAGCTATTTGTATATTCAGAGCGCAAAGTGATTGATTTACGCTCGACAGAGTTACCGCGCGACGCGAAGCGGAGCGCGGTAATCTTTGGAGAGCGGCAATAATAATTTATGCTCGAATACACACATGATTTTTTCTACAAACGCAGCTCTTAGACATAAAAACGATAAATACTTCATTCAACATATATACAGTGCGGCTTTTAATAGTCCACCCCTTGTTAACTTTTGAACGGTTCGACATAGAAACATAAAAAAAACGTTTCGAAGGTTTCACCAATACTACTTTTTGAAATAAAAAAAAATAGTGATTGCAAGATAGGGGGCGCAGGGGGGTCCATCAAGTAAAAATTTTTAAATGGCATGTGGGGTCAAGTGTCACATCGTTGAAAAGAGAATTCAATTCTCTTTACAACCAACTAAATATTTTTGTATTTCGGTAATATTTTTTTGTAATTCAAAATCGAAATATCAAATATAAATGCGGATCTGAATACTACTCATACCTCGATAAATTTGACCAATGAAACCAAAATTTTTTGAAGGATATTACCGATACTACTTTTTGAGAGAAGAAACATTGCAATTACTCGACAGATGGTGCTGGGGGCACATTAATTTAAAAATTTCGAAAGGTATAAAAATCGAAATTGGGAAAAAAATCATAAACAAAATTAAAAAATATTTAGATGGTTGTGAAGATAATTGAATTCTCTTTTCAACGATGTGACACTTGACCCCTCATACCATTTAAAAATTTTGAGTTGATGGGCCCCTCTGCGCCCCCTATCGTGCAATCACTATTTTTTTTTATTTCAGAAAGTAGTATTGGTGAAACCCCCGAAATAGTTTTTTTTTGTTTCTACGTTGAACCGTTCATAAGTTAACAGGGGGGGGGCTATTAAAAGCCGCACTGAATAGGTACATAATATTATGTATATGAAAATTTACACTCAACAGTAATCCCAAATGTATAAGCTATCCAAATATCCAATGATTTACATCTCTAACACAACGAAAAAAGGGAAAAAACTTGCCTAAAAAAAATACCGAATCCCGAGATTGAACTCAAGCCAAGATCGAAAACTAGTTTAGTAGGAAGCATCTCTAACCATAACACCACCACAGTTCATTAAATTATTTCGAATTTCTTATGTTCAATTTCTATCATGCAAGAATAGGTTCGTGAAACAAACTTACTTTCGATCCGGGTTGATTGGACAAAAATTGCGATTTTACTAAAATTTCTTGTATACTGTACAGTAGAATTACTTTTTTTCTAGAAAGCAGAACACTATAGAATTTTACCAAACAAACAGAAAAGAGGTATACTGCCACGAATTTTATTCAGCTTCAAGCTTTTATGATGGCAACTATGCTGTCAGAGGGACAGAGTGGCTCGCGACCAATTCAACGGGAGTGAGTCAGACTACGTTTATCTGGACGATCTCTATCCGCTTCAAATTCAATAGCATTGAGTCGAGTGAAACCACCCTTCAGTTTATATCGCAATATTCAAGTGGATCGAAGAATCCTATTCTTCAATCCGATTGAAAAAAGCTAACTTCACACCAAAATGTCGAATTTCGTAACCTTAAATTTCTTGTGTTCTGCGAATTAAATCACGAATCGTTGTTCTGTGGATCTGTGGTTTTCATTTAAACCCTTCTTATCCTTTTCCAATCCATGAGTCCCAAAATATATATTTTCCTTAATCTTTTCTTAATTATTATTTTGCTCTCCATTTTGAGAAAGACAATTGTCAATATAAACACTAATCTGAATTTGGCTACTTTTACCTGTCATTTGTCAATTTCAAACTCGTTTATCTCGTAATTTCACTTCTCTTCAAGGCGATCGGTTCGGTCCAATCCTATATTTTATGGAATTGACTTGAGTGATTCAATCCAATCCGAACACTGTATATATCAATTAAGTGAATCGGATCCAGTCAAGTCAAACCCATTTTGAGCGGATCCAAAGTTGTGAGATAAATGTAGTCATAACAAAATAAATTGTGATGGGATGGAAGAATGCGGCCCCAGATATATGAACTCAAGCTCATCCTACAGATGATTTATACTGATTACCATATAACACGAACAGTATTAAAAAGTAAAGTTACCACACTCTGAATGATAAACAGCGTACTGTTTGAAGAAGTATAATCATCATTAATATGAAAAATCATAGTATCGAAATGGTTGTTACAGGTACCGTACTCACACAAAACTACTAGCTGAATAAATACCAGAATATCATTAAAATTGTAGTGGGTGACCTTACAACTGGTCCACAGGTACATATCAATGACCAAACATGTTTCATTGTATGTTGTATGTTAGATTTAATTCAATACCCATCGTGGTCTTAGCCAGGGGAGTAGTTGTTTTCTGTCAGGTACTTGCCTTAATAAGCCTACTTAGTAGGTGTATATGGGAGTAAAGGGTTCATAATCGGTCGGCAACGACTGTTCGTTATCAAACGATCTCCCGAAGAGTTCTGTTTTCTTCATATAAATCTCCCAACCCGGAGATTCGGAGTGTTCTTCCTCTGCTCGCTAGGTGGAGCGGCCTAGAAAACGCTTTATCGCGTGAACCAGAGTTAACCACGCAACAAAGTGTGTAATGGTTTGGACGGGGAACAGATGGCTTTAGTGCTGTCTGTGTTGACCTACCCTTTGCACTGATGATAGGCAACAACCTCGAAACTAGTATGCAGGTGGTCACCCTGTCCAAATCAAAACATAATTCTGCTGTTTGGTCACAGAGGACACTTGCAATTGCGTCCTCTGATATTTTGAGGAACGTTGCACAAGTATCTGTCACATTTAATTCAATACCCGTCGTGGTCTTAGCCAGGGAAATAGTTGTTTTCTGTCAGGTACTTGCCTTAATAAGCCTACTTAGTAGGTGTATATGGGAGTAAAGGGTTCATCGATCGGTAACAAATGTTCGTTAAACGATCTCCCAAAGAATTCTGTTTTCTTCATTAACAAACAATGTATCCAATGTCATAAACAAAATACATCTACCGCTGTGGGTAGGAGAAAATAATCCGCAAATGTATGGTGCACCTTTCCTTGTAGCGTTCACACATTAGCATTGGGTTGAAAACTATGCTATAAAAAGGGTCAGTAAACGGTAGGATACTCAGTGCTAGATCTGGTACTTGGAGTGCCAAGTCAGGTCAACTAGAATTCATGATGGCGGAATCGACAAGTGATGTGAATGTGAACTCCAAAATAAGACCTTGTAAAAGGTGTCAAAAAGTTGCCCAAAGTGGTTTGAAATGTGTTAAATGTGGTATTCTGTTACATATCGGTTGTTTGAAGTTATTAAAATGCGTTGAATACATAGAAAACAACAATGTGTTGTGATAATCTCCAAACCAACTTGCAAGATGAACCTGACAAATTCTTCGACAGTACCAGTGATCTAATAATCGAAAACGCGAAAACAATGGAAATAAGGTATTTAAAAACTATTATTGAGAAAAATAATCTATTAATAATAGCTCAACAATTGACTATTTCTGCTCTACAAGAACAAATGTAACTGATGCAAATATAGAACAACAACTAACCAATGCCATCTACTTCTGAACGCAGGAACAACCCGAAGGCTGATGTTGAAGTTGCCTTCAACAGTAATACAGCGTTAGAACGGAACCGAAATCACCTCAAGCGTATTGTCTCTATCACAGAAGAAATATATACCAAAGACTCTTTTTCTGACGAAGCAAAAAAAAGTTGAGAAATGACACAGATAAGGACCAAGTAAAAAGAATAGAACCCAAACAAGGGAATTCCCAACTGATAAAAACAGATTATTCACTTAACAGAAGACCCTTTATCAACTGTGGGGAAGGGCATAAACTCGGGATAAAATCGGGAGGACTAGAGTCCAGTTTTGCCTAGAAGAAACAGGAATAAAAATAGAAAAGGACAAATGATCGTAGGTGATACCAGGGATTATGAATCAGTTAAGGCTGTACCAAAATTTATTGACCTACATGTAACCAGACTGAAAACCGATACGACCGAAACTTCCCTCTCAAATTTACTGAAGGAAACCTTTCCTGAAGTGAGTTGTGAGCAGATTTCATCCATACATCCTTCGATATATTCTTCTTTTAAAGTCAGTCAGACTACTAGCCAGTAACTTCAAACGAGCCATGGAACCAAAATTGTGACCTCATGGATCTTATGTGAACCAAGCAGACTATGGTGATTCATATTCAGTTTGTCACATCAATATTAGGAGCCTAAGAAACAAAACTGACAAATTGGAACTGTAAGTAGAATCACTCAACTTTCCTGACATAATCTGTGTTTCAGAAACATGGTGCAGAAATGATGAAATTTCATTGATTAATTAAATTAAATTAAATGGGTATTTCTTCCCGTGTAATAAATGAATAAATTTGGAATCTTATCAGCTAGCTGACTACTTTTGCAGAGACACCATTAATGGTGGAGGAGTCGAAATTTTCGTCAGAAATAATGATAATTTTAAAAGTTTTAAGAAATTGACTTTTTTAAATTCTAAAAAAATTTTGAATTTGCTATGTGTGAAGTGAAATTATCGAATACTTGCTTCTATTCTAGTGTGTTGTACTTACAGATCACCGACAGTTTTTACTGAATCACTGGCAGAATTGATGACTGAAACATTAAAAGACAAATCTAATGCTTTGACATTTTTTGTGGGGACTTCAATGTTAGATTTGACCATCCTAATTTTCGAGAAGCACGCTTTTTGGAGAATTTATTTCTATCATTTGGACTCCAAAATGCAATTCATGAATAGACACGCATCCAAAATAACCACAAATCCACAATTGATAATATTGCACTGTTGATCACAGTGCAATAAATGCAGAACTACAATCAAAACACCTCCCTGCTACTAACCAATGCAATATTTCTGCTCCAGATGCCAAACCCATTCAAGTTACAAAGTTCGATGTTATGAAAACAATAAAATCATTCCGTGTTGGTTGTGCTGGTGGATTGGACTCCCTCAGGCCATCTCACATTCAAGACTTGTTGAGCCACACTTCAGAATTTTCGAAAGATAAACTCTTGTCCTCACTAACATCCCTATGTAACTTCATGCTGGCAGGTAAAGTTAACTCAGACATTTGTCCCATTCTGTACGGAGCTACAATTTGTGCAATTAAAAAGAAATCTGGTGGAATCAGACCAATCGCCATTGGATTATTTCATCGTCGCTTGGAGGTTAAGCTTGGATGCTTAGACGTACGTGATCGACTTGGTGAAATATTTCGTTCTGTACAATTTGGATTTGGAACACCTGGTGGTTGCAAAGCTGTTGCCCATGCTTCTCGACAATTCATTAATCATCAACCAAACCCATCATATAAAATATTTTTGAAATTAGATTTCAAGAACGCTTTTAACTCGATTCACCGCAACATCCTGTTAGATGGAATGAAAAATAGGATTTCCAATCTCTTTCCATTTCTGAACCTATGTTACCATTCTGAAACTTTTTCATCTTCCGGTGATTGCCCATGTCTGAAAAAGGAGTTCAACAGGGAGATCCTCTGGGTCCTGCTTTATTTTGTTTGACAATCCAAAAATTACCTAAATCGTTGAGTTGTGATTTCAATTATTGGTATTTGGATGATGGCTCTATAGGAGGAGATATCGAATAAGTGCTTGATAACTTACGCACTGTCATTTCCATGCCCAAGAAAGTAGGTTTGGAATTGAATTTCAATAAATGCGAAATGTTTCCTTTGACTTCTTTGAAATCAGACGTATTAATGAAGTTCACCTCCCTAGCACCAGGAATCACATTCAAGGAGAAACCAAACTGGATTCTTCTTGGTGCTCCGATATCTGATGAAGTACCTGTATGTCTCATTGAAAAACAGAAGGCACTTTCATTCATCACTTCTAGAATGAGTGATATTTCAACACATATTGCATTTTTTATTCTGAAAAACTGTCTTGCAATTCGAAAATTATATATTTTGAGATCTAGCCCAACTTGGCATTGTAATGAGCAACTACAGGAATTCGTCACTACTTTGCGAAAAACACTGGAACGAATAACGAATAATTATTTGCAAGACAATACTTGGCATCGAGCATCATTACCAGTTGAAAAAGGAGGCTTGGGAATACGTATGGCATCCTCTATCGCACTTCCAGCTTATTTGTCATCTTTCAGTAGTGTATCTCATTAAGTCAATGTGATATTACCAGATTCTTCTTCAAACATATTCAACCATCTCTTCGTGGAGGGAGAGCAAGAGTGGATTTCCAAAACCAATTCTCCATTACCTGAATCGACGAAAAATATCCAAAAAGTTGGGACCGCCCACTTATTGAATTGGTGGCTTAGGATTTGCTTGATTCTGCTATATCAGCAAAAGAAAAGGCTCGAATCAAAGCAGTTACTTCCCACCAGTCCGGTGCTTGGCTCATAGCTTCACTTGGGTCTCTTCTAGACAATGAATCCTTCAGAATAACTATCGGGTTACGACTAGGATCTCCTATTTGTATTCCTCATACTTGCAAATGTGGTTCTCTTGTGGATGAGAAAGGAACCCATGGACTAAGCTGCAAATTCAGCGCAAGGCGTCAATCCAGTCGTGACACTAATCCCATGGAAGTTCGGGAAACCCGTTGTTTGGGATTTTACATGCGTTTATACGGTTGCAACATCACACGTAATATTCACTTTCAATTATCCCGGTGCAGCCGCGGTGAATGGGGAGAAAATTGAGAGCCGAAAATACCAGAATTTACTTTATATTTTTTATCCTATTGCTGTTGAAACATTTGGAGTGTTTGGTCCCAAAGCTTTCGAGTTCATCAAAGACGAATAACAGAAGTGACTAGTGATAGACGAGCAACTTCATTTTTGATCCAAAGAATCCGTATTGCTGTTCAGAGGGGTAATGCCGCTTCTATATTGTGAACTATTGCTGTATCTCGACAATTAAACGAGTTGTATCTGAATCCCCAAAGGACGCTTTCATCTGTGGAAAAGTCAGATGATTCACTAGGTACTTGATGGTGATTTGTCGAAAATGACACCATCTTCCAAATCGCAATCCAACTATTCATCAACTCCCTATCGCACCGTTCCAGTGAAAATCATCTCATTAGAGAGCGAAGATCTGATAGCAGCATGAACAGCTCAAACTCCTTCTGGCCTGCAGTTGATATTAATGTCCAGTCATCTGGTCTCATTGGGTTGATCAATATTGGTAATACTCGTTTTATGAACAGTATTATTCAATGTTTATCGAACACAAGATAGTTATTAAACACCCACATATCTGAGAGGGAGCTTTAATCAAAGCATTTGCCCAGGTGATCAAACGGAAAAACCGATACCCCATAAGGGAAGAGTTAGATGAGAAATTGAGTGACAGTGAGAGGGCTCAAGAGTCATGGTCAAGATACATAAGAACGAACAATTCTAAAATTGTAGTCAACTTCGTTGGTCATTGTGGTCACTGTTCAGTCTCTTTCGATCCGTTCTGGGATCTTTTCCTCTCAATACCACGAAGACGAAGATGTTTGGATTCATTCAAAAAGGAAGAAACTTTGGATGGTGACGAGAAGCCGACATGTGCGAAGTACAAAGAGAGAAGGAAGTGCACGTAATATTTTAAATAATTCCCAATTTGGATTCCAGACTGGCAGAAACACAAATGACACTATTTTTCATTTTTTGGAAAAGGTATAACTAGGGATGAATGAGGGCGCAGCAGTTGGGGAGTGTTCTGTGATTTGTCAAAAGCCTTTGACTGCGTCAATCACGGGGTACTGCTCCAAAAGCTACACTGTTATGGATTTAGAGGTGTAAGCTACAATTGGTTCGAGTCATACCTCTCTGACAGGGAGCAACTTGTGAAAATGAAAGAGACCAATTCCAAATTATGTAATATTAGGAGTGACGTCCCACAAGGATCAGTCCTTGGTCCAGTATTATTCCTATTATATATATATATATATATATATATATATATATATATATATATATATATATATATATATATATATATATATATATATGACTTAGCCAGTATTAATATACAGGGGCAATTCACAATGTTTGCTGATGACACGACACTGATCTGGAAGGATTCTAATTTTGAGATACTTAGATCAAAAATGGAAGATGATTTGAAGGTGGTAAAACACTGGTGCGACTCAAGCCATCTCTGCTTCAATGCAAAGAAAACTAGCATTCTAACCTTCAGACACATTCAGGAGCCGCTTATATTTGACACTACAAACTTAGCAAACTTTGTACCAAATTTTTTGGCATTGAAATTGATAGTAACCTAAAATTCGATATCCACATCCAAAGTCTCAAAAAAAAACTGGCTTCGGGCTGCTTTGCAGTGAGAGTAGTGTCTGAGGAACTGGGTTTGCCAATGAGTAAGGTGACATACTTCTCTCTGATCGAATCACACCTGCGGTATGGTATTGCATTTTGGGGTTATTGCAGCAAACAATTGTTCGATTCTGTTTTCGTCCTGCAGAAACGAGCAGTCAGATTCATGTCCAGAGCTGAATACACCGACCACTGTAAACCGTTATTTATAAAACACAAAATCCTGACACTAACCTCCATTTTTATACTTGAAACCCTATGTTTGGAGCATAAGCACAAGTCTGTCTACGATACTAGGCGCACTCAAACAAACCATAATACTCGCCAAATAACGAGAAAAAACTTACCTCTCCCCATCCCCCGCTTAGAACTGACGAAAAAATCAATAATGTATGAGAGTAAAAAAATATATAACAATTTGCCACCCTGTTTGAGAGAAATCTCCATACACTATATTTTTCAAAAAAGAATCAAAGAAATACTCTTGCTCAAATCCTATTATACCCTACAGGAGTTCTACGATGATGCTCACTTTCTTGTGTTGTGAAAAATGTTTGTATTTGCCAACTTGTTTTAGGTACTAGAAATTTAACTACAATATATACTCACATAAGATTATAGTAAGCTATGTAAATAGAAATATTTATACGATGATGCTCACTTTTTGTGTTGTGATAATTTTTTTTTGTACCATTTGTCAAATGTAATAATATACCTACTCACATTAGATTATAGAAAGCTTTGTCAATAAGAATATTTTTTCTTGGGCAATAAAGTCCCTATCAATCCCTATCAATTCATAAATTCCCTAACATTTCAGTAATTCATTTGAAACAGTTTTCTTCAACAGAAAAATTTCAAGGAAAATTGATTCTTACCATTGATTTTCCTTCAGAGGGATTGGATATGAGTAATTATACAGCAGAAAACGCAACCCCTTGTCGATATAGTCTGTATGCATTATCAATCATAGTTGGACTACCTATAGCGGACAATACACAGCCTACTGTAGGCACCCGTATGCGAACGCGTGGCATGAATATGATGATTCACGTGTGACTCCAATTTCAGCAAGATCCCTGGTGAGCGGAGATGCCTATGTTCTTTTTTATGAGAAGGAAAGCACTAAATTGCCGCTTTCAGATCATTCCTAGTTTCATTTTATGTCTAATTTGTATTTTCATTGTTTTTATATTGTATTAAACACAATTTTCATGAAACGTAGAAATGAAGTGTTGATTCTGAAATTAATGGTAATTATGAAATGTCAGTTGTGAAATAAAGTGTCGACTTTGGAATAAAATAATTCATAGTGATACATATATCTGACCATTTCATGCAGATCATCTCTCTATATTTGGACATTTAGAAACAAAGTAAGCCAACAGTCTATAAACGTTTTTTTAACAAACAGGAAAACAAATAAATTCCAAAATGAACTATCAAAGGTCGACTGGTCATTTTTATATTACGATGACTCTACTCAAAACAAATTTGAGTTTTCCTAATTCTTCTATGGAAAACTTTCTATACTGTTTTTCGTTGGAAAAATCTTCACCAAAAAGCAATAGAAGTGGAAAATCTTGGTTGCCTACAGAAATAATCAACGAAGGACACTTATTGAGAACTTTATTCAGAGAATATAAGTTCACCCAAAATGAAAGTATGCATCATAAATATAAGTCTCTAAAACGAGAACATGGTAAGAGAATTGGCGAATCAAAAAAAGCCTATAACAATAGTTTGTTTCATCAAATAATAAATCAAAAACGTCATGGCAGATGATAAAAAATTTAATTAATATAAACAAGCCCACTAAACTACCACAGTTTTTAACTGACAATACGAACAAACAACTTTGCAGTCCAAATGAGGTTGTTGGGAGCTTCAATAATTTTTTCACCAACTCGATAAAAAAATTAACGGAAGAATGATTATACCTAATATTTCCAACACTAAAATAAACCTTTGTGTTCAATTGAGAAATAGCGGAATGGATTACAAGTGAATGAAAACACTCTCGGAGAAGCAACATTATTATAGCAATTTAGGTATTATTAGTGTTTGAAATTCATTGAATAAATGCAGAAGGCAAATAATTGTAAAATGCATGTAAGATATGATTGAAAATTTCGAAATACCCTGAAAAGTTATTATTAAAAAAATAATCGACAATATATGGACAAATCGGTGAAATAATGATTTCAATAATATCATGAAAGTTCTCAAGATATTTGAATTTCCATTGATTTTCACTACTACGTTACACTTCTTACTATATTGTTCGCGCAACTTATACCTATCTATGCTGCTGTCCGTGCATTTATTCGCATGCGAAAATGAAAGTTCGCAATCAAATGAGTTTTCTGTCGGATTTGCAGTACTTCGCAATGCAAAGTATTTCGCAATGCAACTCGACGCATATAATCGAAATGGAGCAACATATTGAATTTTTTGGTAGGAGACAAAATGAAGTCTGAACAAAAATTGTAGAAGTCAACATGGAACACGACCTTATTCAATTGGAAGAAAGTACATGCAGAGCACCTACCAAATAAATTCTGGATCTATATATACATCGACCGACCAAGTGTATTATAATGACATGTTAACCCGCTTCAAAATCATAAGCTTCTAACTACTTCAACTCATTTAATCCATATTAAGTTTATGCATTCACTATTTGCTAAATACCTGTCTGAATTTTTTCAGAATAGTATCCGTAATCCAGTGATGTATACATTTTGAAATTATGAAAGATACTATTTGTTTTTCTTTTTCCACTACTAGTATTCATCCGTTTCGATGATGAAAATATTACGTAAATTATGCGATTATTTTCGCTTTGGTGTGAGGCTTCCTCCGGAATCCGCGTTGAAATCCGATGCGGATGGTCTGTCACGAATCCGCTGCGAATGATTCGCGTTGGTTTGGAGAGCGTTTCAAAGATCATAACTTGGCAGCACCTGTTGCATGAATATTCAATTAGACTCAACAGTGGGAGCTGTATAGATTCATAAACTGTTGTTTCGGAGTCTGATGCACATCTCTCAGGGTTTTCCACACGAGTATAAAAAGATGTTACTCTCCGGCACGCCAGAGCTTATGACATAGTGTGACTATCATCAACTATGTAGATCACTAAATCAAATCAACAGATTAGAACATTTCGAAACGGAACAAAGACTTCAATTAAGTGAAAAAACTTTGGATTAGAGCTATATGGAAAAATAGATATCGAAAATTAGTAACACCTTTCAATCTCGGTGTTCACGACTATTGTGGCGCGTTAGTTGGGGTCTAGTAGCTGAATTTACTCTCCTGTTTATATTGATATCCCTTTATTCCACTTGTGTTCAGTTACCTCGAGGTTTTCGAATCAGATAAGCTAACCATTGTGTTCTATGAATTTCAGCATGACTTACTGAGCTGTAAAGTTCAAATAGAAGTTGCCCGTCATTCTCCATGACCTTTTTAACATATTACATATCCTGTTCCATTGTCAGTCGGGAACCAAGACAGTGTTTCCAAGCAATATTCTAGCACCCCATATTGTCATAAAAAACACAAAATATATCGTATCGTATCGTATCGGATGGTTGGAAGTGAAGAATTAAATAAGTTTCTTCCCACTGTTGATAGTTAGTAATGCTCCTAACGGTATTCTGTATATCTGAACATGTTCCTTTCGTTGATAAATACTTTGAAAAATGCGTTGGAGAGACTGCTCAAATAGGGAAACGCTGTGGATAATTTTAAATTATTTAGTCATTGAATGTCGGCTGAAGAAATCAATAGGTGAATTAAAATACCAACCTTTCAAGGCGAATAAGTTTCTACTCCATAGTGGATCAATTCCATCTGCAACAAATGGCCTATGATCGGTAAAATGTTCAAAATCCTTTATAAGCATTTGTTTGATCAGTTCTGGATCCCTCAGGAATATAATTGGTGTATAGAACTGATACAAGCCACAATATCTACAAAATATATTTCTAATACAGTTAGAACTCAATTTAATTACTTAGCAAATTAAAGTCTATGCAAGAATAATACAAAACCATACATTTTGTTGGGAATCATCATTATGATCAGCCATGGAAAATAGGAAAAAGAAAGGGGTTGTTATGGATATAGAAAAATAATAATATATTTTTGATGTTGTCAAAATACAAAAAATAAAAAACATTATCCAGTTGTTGAAATAGTTATTTCTGAACGAAGTAAGAACGTTACCAATTGGCGACGAGGATGGGATAAAGAAATATACAACGTCAGTATGCCAAACCAGTCGGAATCCAGTCTCACAAGTCATTCCAGTACTATGATGAGGAGTACGTACGGAAAAGTACGCGAGTTTGTCCCAGAATCTGATAACTGGGATATCTACGAAGAACAGCTACAATATTATTTCGAAGCTAATGAAATAAGAGATTCTTCTACCAAAAAAGCTATCCTTCTGTCCACTAGCGGAACTACTTTATTCATGACAATTCGATCCGTTGCAGCACCAAGTCAAATCAAGGATTTGACCTATGATAATATCGTTGACTTACTGAAGAAAAGGTATAATCCCCAGCCGAACAAAATCATTGAACGCTTCAATTCAACCAGAGAATCCAAAAACCTGGTGAATCGATTTAAGAATTCATCGCAGCTCTTCGTAGTTTGAGCTAGTTCTGTGAATTCACAGATTTAGATGTTGGTGATCGGAGTGAAGGACGAAGCCCTACAGAGACGTCTTCTCGCAGACAGTTCTCTCACTTTCAAGAAAGCTACAGATGAAGCACACACTAGTGAAAATACCCAGAAAAATATGATTGATCTGGAAAATAATCATGTTTCAAATTATATTAATAAAATACACTCCAACCAGAACTCATCCAGGAATTCCAAGAAGACGATTTCGACCAAAGAAAACCCACAGAAAAGCATAGCCCCGATTCGTGTCGTTTCATCAACTCTACGTGCAATTTTTGTGGAAATACAGGGCACATATTGAAGGCATGTATCACAAAAAAGAAATCTAGAATACTGGAAAGAATCAAAGTTTGCATAGATTCCCCAAACGAAGTGAAGCGACACACACAATCGGAAGTGAAAATGACCAGAATGTAGTTCATATCGATGAATACATCAATTATCATAACAATTGTCAACGTGACAGAGTGCCAGCATTCAAAAAAATCGTAGAAATTGAGGGGCATTCTATCGAAATGGAAGTCGATTCAGGTGCTGAATATTCCATCATCGGTGAAACAGAATTCAATGAAGTTCTACCCCACAAGAAGTTGTACAAGTCAAATATACAACTTCACACATGGGGCCAACAGAAATTGCCAGTGGTCGGTGAAGTTCCAGTGAAGGTAAAAAACAGCGAGAATATAGCCAAATAACCTATAATAGTGATAAAAGGAAATGGACCTGCATTGGTAGGAAGAAATTGGTTCGATTTTCTGAATATTGCCATTCCAGATTCAATCCTGAAAATCACAAATTCAGTTCCTGTCCAGCTACAAAGTTACAGTGAAGTTTTTGCCGATAATTTAGGAGGATACAAAGGTGAACCAGTGAATATTCCAATCAAAGAAAACGCTATTCCTATATTTTGCCGTGCCAGACCAGTCCCTTTTGCCTTGAGAAAGAAAGTTGAAAGAGAAATAGATCTCATGGTGAAAGAAGGAGTATTGGAACCAGTCAAGTATTCTGAATGGGCATCACCAGTGGTACCCGTGTTGAAAAGTGATGGAAGAATTCGACTTTGTGGTGATTATAGAAGTTTTTCCTTTGCCCACGAATACAGAGGTGTTTTCAAAACTTGCTGGTGGAAAAATTTTCACGAAATTAGATTTGGATCGAGCTTACACGCATGTTCGAGTGACAGAAAATACGTCAAAATACTCATCGAGGATTATACAGGGTGACCAGATTACCGTTTGGAGTATGCTCGTCTCCTTCAATTTTCCAGCGGATTATGGAATCACTTCTCATTGACATTCCAGGAACTGTTGTTTATCTTGATGATATACTCATAACAGGATCATCCGATGAAGAACATTGGTTCAGAGTGAATCAAGTGTTGAGGAGAATACAAGACCAGGGATTGCATTTGAAGGCTGAAGAATGTCACTCAGCTGTCAAAGAAATCATTTATCTTGGATTCAAAATCGATTACTCCGGTATCCATCCAACTGAAGAAAAAATCCAGGCTATCCAGAAAGCACCAATTCCAGAAAATAAAGAACAACTCCAAGCTTTTTTGGGTTTGATCAATTTTTATGAAAGATTCATGGAAAATAAAGCTACATTATTGCATCCATTACATAATGTACTCCAGAAAAACGTAAAATTTAGATGGACTGAACAAGAGGAAGCCAGTTTCAAAGCAGCAGAAAATTTTTTGAGCTCAGATTCTGTTTTGGTACACTACTCTCCAGATTTGCCCTTGATTGTAGCGGGAGATGCTCCACAATATGGCATTGGTGCAGTGTTGTCTCATCAGCTAGAGGATGGAACCGAGGTGCCTATAGCCTAGGCATCCCGTACGCTCTGAAGAATGAAAGGAACTTTTCTCAAGTAGACAAAGAAGCTTTGTCATTGGTATTTGCTGTTAAGAAGTTCCACTAGTACTTAGCAGGTCGTTTTTTCACGTTGTTTACTGACCATAAACCTCTGATTGGTCTTTTCAACCAAGAAAAACAGATACCTGACATTATTCCACCCAGATTGTTGTTCTCAATTCCTACCGATACAAAATCGTTTATAGGCCAGGAAAACATCATGGTAATGTTGATGGGTTGAGTAGACTGCCACTTCCTGCCGTAGAGACTGATATTCCAGAACCTGCAGAAGTTTTGTTGATAGAATCTGAGGATAAGTTCATTTCTTCAGAGAAAATTGCAAAATTATCCAAAACTGATCCAGTCATTTCAAAAGTAATTAGTTCGCTAAAAAATGGCTGGAACTTAAATGAAGATTCGAAAGATTTTCATATCTACAAACAACATTGGCAAGAAATGTCAGTTCAACGAGATTGCTTATTGAGAGGGAGCAGAGTGGTTGTTCCTGATAAAATGAGGAAAGATGTTTTGGACCTGTTTCACCAGACTCACCTTGGCATCAATCGTACCAAAGCATTGGCACGAAGTTATATTTGGTGGCCAAAAATAGACTCTCAGATAGAAGAACTAGTCAGATGTTGCAGAACCTGTCAAAATAACCGAGAAATGCCAGCTAGTGCACCAGTTCTACCATGGAGATATCCAGATGGACCTTGGCAAAGAATTCACAACGATTCCGCCGGACCAATCGATGTAAGAATGTTTTTCATCCTCATAGATGCATTTTCCAAGTGACCGGAAACTTTAGTAGTTCAGTCCGCATCTTCGAAGGCAGTGTTTGATATTTTAAGAAGATTGTTTTCTACACATGGATTGCCAGTCAGCATTGTTTCAGATAATGCCAGATGTTTCAAGTCTGAAGAGTTTGAAGATTTTCTGAAGAAGAATGGAATTCGTCATATATGTTCTGCTTCATACCACCCAGCTACGAATGGGCAAGCAGAAAGATTAGTCAAGACTTTGAAACAAAATTTATACAAATTTGATCCTAGAAAAAATTTCAATCACCAACTTTCAAATCTGCTTTTCATGCTGAGGATAACACCGAGTACGACCACTGAAAAGTCTCCATGCGATCTACTGATGGGAAGGAAAATAAGATCAGTACTAGATCTCATTCATCCAGGAGCATATCCATTGAACGTGCATAATAAACATGAAACTGTTTTGGACAGGATTGTTCAACAGAAAACATCTCCAACAAGAATTATAGAGAAAGGAGAAAACATTATATATAGAGACTATACTTCAAGTGACAATAAATGGGTACCAGGCATCATACAAGAAGTTGAGGGTCCAAGAAACTTGACAATACGAAATGAACAAGGGAACCTAGTAAAACGGCACATTGATCAAGTTTTAAAGAATGCTAATGTTCCAGAAAAACAAACCACTGTGGCAGAAACATCTTTACCATCACCTATCATCGAAGAAAATACTCCAAATCATGAAGAAGTATTTCCTTTTTCGATACCTACTTCAAATGATGAAACACCTTCAACATCTGAAATAGTACCAAACTTGGACGAATCGACGATGCTGAGAAGGTCCTCAAGAAGGAAGAAGATGCCTGCTAGATACTATCAATCATAAAGATTGAGGGGGAAGAAGTGTTGGGAATCATCATTATGATCAGCCATGGAAAATAGGAAAAAGAAAGGGGTTGTTATAGATATAGAAAAATAATATATTTTTGATGTTGTCAAAAATACAAAAAATAAAAAATATTATCCAGTTGTTAAAATAGTTATTTCTGAACGAAGTAAGAACGTTACACATTTTATTCTTTTCTACGTTTTTATTTGCTACTTTTCTTGTCCGTCCGTCTATTTGTTTGTTTGTTTGTCTGTAAGGAACAAATTATCCAATCGATTATAAACTAAGATGAATCTTGAAATTTTAAACGTTCAGTAGCTCAGAACTGTATGACAATATGATTATTGCGTATTATATTGAAATATAATAATGATACAATTGTGTATCTGTTCGCTACAAAGTTTGCAATCGATTTTGACTAACTTCAGATAATGTTATATTGTTGCATAATATGTTGATGATATAATAATTATAACTCTCATGTACTCTCGGGACCGGAACCGGAACGGCCGAATATTTCAGCAGTGGCTTGACATAGATTTGATGGAGATTATATTAGTAGTGCCAGACCCGAAAATGATGAATGCAACGTTGCCAGATTTACAGTTTTTCCTATGGATCCCTTAACTTTTTTTTTTAATGTAATGCCATGTTTATTTTTAGCGCATTCGATTTGTCGTGTTCGAACTATTATGACACTATGATATCAAATTCTCCCAATTTCAGTTAATATGGTAATTCAAGATTTCGTTAACAAATATCACAAAATTTCTCGAGAAATCGTGGCGATATGACAATGAAAATTTGTTTGCAAGTCTGATCTAAAAATACCATTTACACGTTGTCAAACGTCAAATCTACATGTCGTTTACACTAAATCATTTTAAGTATCTTTTTATATTCCCTTTTCAAATTTTGCGCATTTTATTTGATCCCAAAAATTAACAATTGTGTAACAAATCAAACCTTATCAAAATAATAAAGTACTAGCTAATGAAAAAGCACTAACAAACAGGAAATAATACCAAACTACGTAGGTAGTGCAAATATCTCGTATTATTATGGTAATCATTAAACTGAATTGTGTTAAAATAATCCAAAGACAAACATCAATAGTTCTTAGTCAACTCAACGAGAAAATGAGAAACTTAACGTATTAAGTGTTCAAAATGTTATTTGCAAAATAATAACCAAGCATAAAATAAAATTCACATGTAGTATTATTCAACTCTTCTGGAGTAATAAAAATCAATTCGTATAGAATTGTTTCCCTCAGATGATCTAAACCTATAGAGGTCTATTTTTGTACACTATTTCTTTTAGATGTCACCAATGAAAAAACTTCATAAGGGTCATATTCGGGGAGCGTGATTGACATTATATCGGTCCTCTTCGACTAATCTATTTTTTTGTGAATACCTCGTCCAAATATTGTCGAACTTCTCGTGTAAAATGGGAAGGTGCCCTATCTTGTTAAACCATATCTGATGGATGTCAATGTTTAACTCTCGCAATTTAGGAACCACGTTTCTTCTCAGAAGTTGTAAGTATTTTTGACTCGTGAGGTTTCTTTCCATCAACAAAAATGGTCCAATAATTGTGTAGTTAAGAATCCCTGACCAAACGTCAATTTTCTGTGGATGCTGCGTGTGTAATTCTTCCATCCAGTGAGGGTTGGTTCTTCTCCAAAACCTATAATTGGACCTGTTTACCTGCCCATTTAAACAAAAAATCGAATCATCACTAAACAATATTTTGTTCTTAAAATCTGGATAATCGTTAACTTTATTCATTATGACTTCAGAAAACTCGATACGGCGGTCAGGATCATCTTACAAAAGTTATAGAGTGTACATTGATTTGTGAAGTTGCTTAACTTTTCCGTGACGGGGCCCATAGAAATTCCATAGTCGCCGGCGCGGGGTAGGAGTGCCACCCCATTCTAAAATCGTACTTATGAGTGAGATTTGAAGGAATTTGATTAAATTTAGGTTATCTTTGAAAAGATATTATACTCTAAAAATTAAACATAACATAGATAATGAACATTGCACGATATATGAATGGTTTATAATAATTATTATCAGTTTATTTTTCACCACATTCGCCATATTCAGGACACAACACTTCCTTGCGTTTTTGCCTATGAATTACACAAATTAAATTTTGCAATTAGTACAAACGATTTTCTCGTAGTTCGTCGCAAGTCAAATATTTTTGTTTAGCCATGGGTAATAACTCACAAACTCACAAAAACGTAGGATATTAATCGCACCTGTACGTCTTTTCGGTCATTGAACTCAATTTGTCAAATAGGTACCTCACTTGCACCGATTTGTTACGTGTGACGCATACGCGGAGTAGATGAACATGGTGAGCAAGTTGAAACATTTGAACCGGTGGGGGGTATATCGCCTACCCCAACGCATAAATCTCTATCTAAAGTTCAAAATATTCATGATACCTACAATATTTAATCACTATAATGTCGGTACTGAATCGTTTGAGGATTAGCTATTAGTAAAAGCACGATCCTTTTTTCTAGCAGAGTTACAAGAAAGAACATAAAGTTGGGGTATGCGGCATACCCCGCCCCGATTCTCTTCTGAATATAAAAGGATATTCAATTTATTGTCATCCATAGTGGCCGTTTTAGGCCTACCAGTTTTTGGAATAGTCTATACATTCCCTATCTGTTGGTATTTTTTATAGTTCAAACAAACTGTAGATTTCTTGATTTGCTTCTCTGGATGTACAGCATTGAGTTATTCACAAACTTCTTTATAACTTCTCATTTCATCGCCGTAACCACGATGGATCAATATTTCAATCCAAAATGAATCGCCAAGGCCACTTGTTAATTTATTCCTCATGATTTTAGCTAAATTTTATTAGAGTTCTGTTAATATCGGTTAAGTAAGTACATAACGTACGAATTTTTAGAACTAAGATATGATTCAAGATTCGAACATAATCAATAAGGTTTGATTTGTTTCAGTTAAAAAATGTTAGTTTATGGTATCAAGTAGACTGCGCAAAATTTAAAAAGGGAGTTTAAATAAATACTAAGATTTAGTGGAAACAACATGTAAATTTGACAACGTTGTGAATAATATTTTTAGATCAGTCTGGCCAACAAATTTTTAATGAATTAATTTTCATTGTCATATCGTCACGATTTGTCGAGATATTGAAATTATGTGATATTTTTTAACGAAATATTGAATTGCCATATTAACAAAAATTAGGGGAATTAAAATTTGATATTATAGGGTCATTCAACTGTGAATCTGGCAACGTTGCAAATATTATTTTTAAATCCGGCATTACTGATAACCCCTGTATATTAAATTTCATAACATTATGTCAAGCCGTTGCTGAAATATTCGGCCGTTCCAGTTCTTTTGGGAAACCCTTATTATATTACATTCCACGAGTTAGCTGATGCTTTTTCAGAGTAGTTTTTTCAGCAATATCTGAATGGTTAGTAAGTTGGTAAATTCATCTACACATTTTCCTTGAACTGCTCATGGGTATTTTTTCATTCATTGAATGTTTTGATGAACGGAGATCTTCAACAGTATATAATCCATCAATTCATGAATGAATAATCTTTACAAATCAAAAGTAATTTCTCAAGAATCTGCAAATTTGTTTAGCTTCTTTCAGTTGAGGAGGTACTTACCTGAAGCCGGAATATTCGTTGTATAATTTCTGTACGAATATTGCAGCATTTTCACGTTTGAAAATGCCGAAGAGATTGAATATAAACTCGTTTGTAAGCGAGCTTTGCTGGACTCCTTTATTCTTCCAAAAATACAGGGGTTTTATTGCAAAATAGTAAATGAGTAATACAAACACTGGTATCCACATTATAACGAACCACATGATTAGTTACCTGTAAAAAAAATTAACGTTGAAAATTGATGGTTACTAGTGATGAAAACTACTATTATATAATACCAATTCTGTGTTATGAGATACCCTGACCAAAATCAAACCTGGTTCTTCTGTTTTACTAATTCCAGAATATATTGGTATTGTTGGCGGTTCGTGAAGAATGATGCTCTGTAACCAAATTAGCCTTTTCACTGCGCAATTCCTTTACGCCGGCTCCTACTCCATGCGGCTTACTTTCAGGCAACACGTATATTCAACTCGACTGAATCGTAATTGTACGTTCGGTGCAGTGAGCTAGCTATAAGATTGTACATATTCTAACCATAAGTACAATGGACCCAGACCGTTTCATATCTGGCATTGAAATATGCCTTGTTGCGTTTTTGTCGGATATTTAGGACCATATTTGAAAATTTGTGAAATATTCTACGTTATCTCCAACACTAAAAAACTCAGACATATGAAATTTTGTACACGTTGAATGCTCCCTGAGCTCAATTAAATAGGTTTTTAGAAAAATTAATTTCAGGTCTGGAATTGTTTTTTTTTTTAGATTTTCATTAGTTTTTTAAAAACAACAACATTGAAGTCGCATCAGACAATTTTTATTTTTCCTACTTTAAAGCTCAAGGACAATACAACAGTTGAAAATAAATTAACGGAAGTTTTTTGCAGAAAAAAATGTAACTTTTAAAAACAGTATAATATTATTGGATTCATATTCTGCTTATGACTAAGGCGGCACTACATCGATAGCACATCATCATTTTTCAACAAAAATAATAATAAAGTAATTTCAATCAACCGTTGTAATTTCAGGCCTTACTTTTTTCACATTTTTATTGATTCTGTAAAAATAACACCCTGTAAGTGAGTTGAACAAATTTTCTTTTTGCCACGTCAAAGATGATGATACTAGCCAAATTAAAAAATATATATTTGTAATAGAAAAAAATTATTTGTTTGAAAGTGGTTGACAATGTATTAGTGTTAGTAGAATTCTTTTGGACTTCCATTGTCTAGAAACAAAGAAAATAAATTCTTTGCATGTTTGAGTCACGACGTTTCAACAGTTAACATCTACTGTCGTTATTAAGTGTGTGAATGCGACAAGATATCTCGAATACTTATTATATAGCCTGCAACTGATGTACCTGCTATAAAGGTAATTATGATCTTCGCGGGGTATCTCTCAGGTCATCAATGTTAATTAATGTGTAACAAAGACCTTTTTTGGTGAGTGTTGTTATTGATGACCGATTTCGATAGGTCTTGAGTGATGAGTGGCTTCCACACATTCCGAATCTCTATGCTCGGCTGACTCTATGAACTTTCTCTTATACCAATGCTGTTATTTGTGGATAACTTCGGCTTCCGACCATGCGATGCTGTGCTGATTAGTTCATACGTGATCTACTGTTCCCGACTTCGCTGTCTAAACAGCGAAGTCGGGAATAGCAGATCACGTATGGACTAATCAGCACAACATCGCATCGTCGTAGCTCAAACACATTCAAAGAAATTATTTTCTATGTTTCTAAACAATGGAAGTCCAGAAGAATTCTACTGAAAAAACTATTAATTTTGAAAACAGTTCAAACGCAAGTAGGCTTTGAATTCGCTTTAAAAAACAAATGAAAAAATGGGTGACAGAAGCTGGGGTGTCCATCTTTGACAGTTTGGATTGGTTATTGAGCACGATATCATTTTTGCATACGGATATTTTAATGGAAATACCAGAGCAGCAGTCAGGTAGTACGGGAGATTATTTCCCGAACCACCAAACACTCAACAACGGTTTCACGCACCTGCGAAATACAGGGAAATTTCCTTCTGGTAATGCAGAATGGTCGATCAAAATGATAAGATAAGTAAAGTACCCAGCGACTATCCAACATTTTTTACATTTCTCAGTCCACAGTTTTCAGGACGTTGAAGAAATATCTACTCAATCCATATCAACCTCAACTGGTGCAGAGACAGCATCCGGGAGATAATATTCCACGTTTGCGAATATGCAGGTGGATCTCTGCAAACAGAAGATGCATGGCATCACTCGATAGAAGGTAAGGGCGTCTTCCATAGCTCACACAAGTCTCTCGAAGACTTCCGAGGGTTGCGCGTAGGAGTGCAATGGATTGACGGAAATAATAATTTTAACAAAAAAATTGTCAGATATTGTGTCGCGATGAAGCCCAGTTCACGAGAAAAAACATAAATACTTCCAGAAATAATCACAAGTGGAGACATGAAAACCCATATGTAATAAAGCAAACTAGATCTCAAGTTAGATTATCTGTCTACCATCGGTAATAAATTACTTGGTCCTCAATTTTTGAACGATAGATTGAGTAGGCAGGTGTACCTACCTTGATTTTCTGGAGAATGTTCTTCCTGTTCTTCTGGAAGATAAGGAAGTCGATGTGAGTGATACGAGATTTCAACACGATGGAGCAGCACCCCATTCCACCAGGGCAGTTAATCAGTTTCTCAATCAAAATTTTCCCAATAGATGAATGGGACGTATGGTGGGCCGATTCCCTGGCCGGCGAGATCACCTGACCTTACGCAGCTAGATTATAATCAGAAGGGAGTTTTAAAAAGCATAGTCTTTGAGGTAGAGATCACAACAAGAGAACAGCTACGTGAGTGAATAATTGAAGCACTTGCTTCACAGAAAGGCATCCAGATCAGATAAGAGAAGTCGTAACGAATATTATATTGCCGGGTGACGAATGGATCGCATTTTGAAAATAAACTTAAATCAAATCAAGTCTTTTTTGAGAAGTGTTTTATGTTATTGCTATCGTTCAGTCAACTTAATTAAATTTTCTGTAAAAAGGAAGTTGGTATTTGTATATCTGTAATTGTACTTACTCTCCGTTCCATTTTCCACAATTACAGTTGTGGAATTTGACTGTAAAACATTTTCATGTATTTCTAATGTTGACGGTCAGCAGCAAACTTTAAAAATTGTCCCGTAGAAAAATAAAACGGAGTTTAGCTCCATCTTTCATATTTCAGCTGCCATCTTCATTTGATACGACATTCAAGGTTTTGTTTCACTTGCAGGATAGAAATCAATTACCTAGTTTTTGAATATTTTACGTTGATCTTTTTTAAAAAATTCTTCCCAAGAACTTAGTATTAGCCATCTTCCAAGAAACCAAGAAATAACTGAGTGAGGACCTGTAATATCAATTTTATTTTAAATGAATGTTTTGTCCGATGTAGTGCTGTATTAGCCATAGTACAAAAACAAAACGCGAACAGAAATGAATACTGCCATGGAATTTCAACGATTGATTGAATAATACTTCATCTGGAGTAATATGAACTTTCCTTATGAATTCTGTTGAAAAATGATGATGTGCTATCGATGTAGTGCCGTATCAGTTATAAGCAGAATGTGAATCCATTAAAATTATACTATTTTCAAATGTTTAATTTTTTTCTGCAGAAAACAAAAACTTCCGTGTTCAATTTTTTCCAACTGTTGCCTGGTATTGTCTCTAAGCTTTTAAGTGAGAAAAATAAAAATGATCTGATCCGGCTTATAGGGTGTTGTTTAAAAAAAAAAAAAACCAATACAAATCTACAAAAAGAAGCCCGGACCTGAAATTATTTTTTTCCACTCCCATTCTGTTGAGCTCAGGAAGTCTCAGTGTACCAAATTTCGTTTGTCTGAGTTTTTCTCTTTTAGAGATATTTACCGTAGAATAATTGACTTATTTTCAAATATCGCCCTGTATATCCGTAAAAACGCAACAGGGCATTTTTCAATACCAGATATAAACAGACCTTGGTCCATAGTACTCATGGTTGGACTATGTACAATTCTTTGTGACTCACCCTGTATACAGTGAGCACGTAAAGGTTGGAAAAAATTCGTTAAACGCCTAATATGGCCATTACGGAAAATAAGCTCAGACATGTCGATTTTATTTTTCAGTTGCTCATTTTTTGTTCTAATCGTATTTTTGATGAGGTCATCACTGTACGAGTAATGACGTCATTACAATTTTTTTATTGGTAGGGTAATGCCATTTTGATAATACTGTCAAAAAGATCGCCTTTTTCTGTGTACCTATGGATGTCATATTTTTTTTGATGTTACACAACCAAGAAATAAAATATATTTCATTATTCATAATAATGTAATATTAAGTCTGTTCTTTTTTTTTGGTTTGGCATCGACTGCTATGGTCATAAGCCATGTGTTCTAGATAGGCCTTATTACAAACTCCATACGCCACCTTAGGAGCAGAACTGTTAATTTTTAACGCAACGTGTAGGATTATTCCCAGCCGACACGAGCTTCATTCATTCAGATTCAGATTAGGTCTGTTAACTTAGGGTATTCCCACAAAAAAATCTAGTGGGGTTAGATCAAGAGATCTAGCTGACCACTCTGAAAATCCTCGTCTACGATCGAAATCATTTTTATTAAGTTCATGAATCATATGAGAATTTTCTTGAAATGATGGTAATACATAAAATTGTTGATCTTCCGTAACGCTTGGATGACCTTTCGTATAATTAACACCGACATTGTCAAAATTTCTAAATTTTGCTTCCACTTTGCTCGCTGTCGACCGTGTAATAGATCTATAGGCATATTTATTGTTAAATAACTCACAAATCTCAGGTTGCGTACAGGTCTTATCTCCAGAACCAAACATCATTAAAATCTCTTTGCGTTGCTTTTCGCTTTTCGCATGGTGTCGATAAGTTATTTATACCAAAAATTCGAACAGTGATGACGTCATCAATAATATTAATAACCAAAAATATGCGCAACTAAAAAAGAAAATCGACGTGTCAAAGCATTTTTCCACAATGTTCATATCAAGAACTAAACGAATTTGTTCCAACCTTTACGTCCTCACTGCATACGTTTGGAAAAGTGAAAAAGTTATAGACCGAGGGATAGTGACAGATTTTTGGTCACGATTTTACTCAGTATGCCTTTTGGAGGACAGTATTTTCCACATATCATCATGATAATAATGCATGAATCAAAGAATCGTCTTAGGTTCTTCATATTTGTAACCTGATCTTAGGTACATATTTAGCCAGGCTAGCTTTTTGATTTTCGGAGGCAAGGGCGTAAGTCGACGTTACTCGATGGTTCCCAAATGGTCCAATTTGAGGCAAAGAGAATAAGTTTCTTATTAATTATGATCTTTATTGGACGCCATCTACAGTGTTAAATGATTTCAAAAACTTATTCCCAGGCCAATCTCTATAGAAAGACCGTAACTATGCTGAAAGAAAGATTCAACCCAAACTCCAAACAAAAGACACATTAAAATATAAATATTTAATAATTTTAATAGTTGTCTATTATCTAATAGATCTAATATTATAATGATAGAATCTTGAGATGTAACCAACCAAAAGAATGGGTTCTCTAAGTCGCGATTTGAGAAATTATAACAGTTTTTATCTTACCTAGTCCGAATGCATTCAAACCTTACACAATTAAACATTTACTGAGGAATCACGACTTTGATTTTGTTGCTCCCTTTTGATCTCCATAAATGATTGTTTCCACGGAAATCTCTAGCGTTGGGTCTGCTTCAATATGCTCTCCGGCTTTACAATACCATGGCAGGCTTAACAATACCATTACAGGTTTTATCATACATCACAGGCTTTACAGTACCATCACAGGCTTTACAATACCATCACGGGCTTTACAAGATCATCACCGGCTTCACAATACCATCACAAGCTTTACAATACCATCATAGGCTTCACAATACCATGTAAGCTTATATTACTTTGTTGAATTGGCCTTTAAATTTTAATTGGCCGATTAGTCCATATACTGTCTAAAGTATTTCGTAAATTATATATTAATGTCTTTGGTAAATTATCTCTTAAAGTCTTTAGTAAATTCCTGGCATAGCTACGGCAAAAAGAAAAGGAAATTTTAAGACGTGCTTTTACAAAAAAATATGTATTTGTTCAATTCTCGTGAAGCGGGTAACCTTCAATAGATCTCTACATAACTAGAATATTCATCTCTCATTTGTGTGGTCCAGCAATATTATGTAGGTTGCCAAAATTAAATAAACTCAAAATCAACCTCCAGCGAGCTTCAGCGTTACCAGGTCAGAAATGGACTAATGGTGTTTCAAACACTTCCACACACATAAAAATTACTTCTCAACTTAACAAATTCAAAAGTATTGAATCGATTGTCTTGAATTGATATAATATCGTTTCTAATCAAGAAAATTTGGTTATTGTGATCAAATCGAAAGTTTTCTTTCAAAACTTCAATATTCTTGAGCAATCTTCTAATTCTGAGAAAATATTCTTGTATTGAGAGAACCAAAGTATTCGTCAAAAATTTTTGTGTGTTTCAGTATAAAATATTCAATTTTCTCCTTTCAAGATAATATTATTCATACTAATATTTCCTTCAAATAACATTTCTGATGATTTCATTTTAAAATTTTTCAAATACTCAAGAGTAATAAACATTTCTGCAGGGTGAGAAAATTGGAATATTATTTGGAGTAATCGACTATTCTTCAATCTGGTTGTAAAAAAAATCGAAATTTTTCGATGAATTACTCAACACTGCAACCTATTTTTGACCAGAACTGCCTTTGTCATTTCGAAATGAAGGAATGAATTTGCGAAGGTATTCACTTATTAAAATAATTATGACATTGATTGATCATCAAAAACTCATGAAAATAATCATTCATTACAGTACGCATGTACAAAAACAGGTTTTGATTCAGATTTTCATGAACACGAACAAGTTTTCGAAATAATGCAGCTTTTGTTATTCCAAGAATATAATTATTCTGTTATATATAATCGATAAAATTATTCTTTCAAATGGAGAATTTGAAGTTCTCAATAGTGGGTAATTTCTTGGATAGAGAAATCATAATTTCTTAGAAAGAGAAAATGTAATTTCTTGGACAGAGAAAACGTATTTTCTTAGAAAGAGAAAATGTATTTTCTTGGACAGAGAAAACGTATTTTCTTGAACGTAATTTCGTGGATAAAGAAAGCCTAATTTCTTGGACATAAAAAAGCAAAAATGTTTTGAGGTGATCTTCTTTCAATAAATTTCAAAGTTGATAATAGTGAAAGTGGTCAATTCCCTGGAGAAATATAAAATCAGTTTCTGAGCAATTGAATATTTGACGAGAGTCGAAACTGGATATCATATTTGAATCCCAGACACCTAATAACATTGAGAATCGGGTCAAAAACAAGGAACTACGATGAGTAACTAATATTGTCAATAATGTTCATCATTTTAGTAATCCATTTTATTCAATTTATGAATTGTCCATATTTAAAGAAATGTTTGGTTATCGAATTAAGAAATTCCTCACAAAACTTTCTTGGTTCAAGAAATATTAAGAATATATTCTCTAACATCAACACAGGATGTTCTTTTCAGACCAAGAAATGATATGTTCTCAAATTGAATTATTATTCACAATACTCAACTCAAGAAATTATTTATGTTATATTTTCTTAATTCAATGAACACACAATTTTGAAATTGTTTTCGTTTGTTTTCGGCAGACATCGGCAGACATCGATGCGATGAACTGCTATGTGTGTCCTTTTCAGCCATTTCACCTTGGTGTTTGAAACGTGGTAGTTCTTACGCATCGGCCGGTAAATAGGTTAAATTATTTTTCATCATGAATTGACAACACAGAAAAGAGTGGGTGTGCCTAGAGAATGTATTGTGGATTTTAGGGGTAAGTAAAATTATTGTTTTTATTTAATTCAGAATATTCCTATAAAAGTTAGCTTTGAAATGTTAAAAATATTATAATTACTTGAATTCTAAATAAGATGATCCATCATTCAGTCATAGTTTACAGTACAACCGTATTTCAACAACAAGCCCAGTTTTTTACTTAACAGACAGTAATGAAAGTCGAGTCACTAGTGCCCCTGGTATTTTTCATGATATTTTCTTATCAAGCCATGTATGTCAGTTAGTGGATAAATTGCAATTTCTGTGATCAAACTCGGAACAGGGTTGTGTTGGAGACCAGTCGTATCTAACGTATCTATCTATGTCGTATCTATCTATGTCGTATAACCACATTCATAATTATATGATAGCTCCTCACATTTGAGTTTACAGTGTTTTGTTCGGTGTATTTTTAGGTTAGTCTTTTATATAATTCAAAATAAAGAAGACAGATATAATGGGAAACAAGAGTGAAACTCGATGGTATCTAGCGAACTAAAATAAATTCCATTTTTGAAATTAAATATACTGAACAAAAAAATTTCAGAAGATTTTGTCTACATAAACTGAATTATATAATTTATTCAGTTATAACGACAAAGTTGATTGTTTCATAGCAAAAAATTATTTATAACCAATCAAATGCATTTTCTTGTTTTGACAAGAAACGTTGTTGATCTGATCTGTTTTTTGTTCTAAATTCACAGTGTTAACATCCTTATCTCAAAAACCGCAGAAGATGCAAAACAGGGTTGAATGAAGCAAAAGTTACGTTAAAAATGGTTCTTGAACACCATAAATATCTTCAGCAAAAAAAATTATAAAAAATGTGTTTGCAAGTTACCTCAGTTAAGAAATATTGAAACAGTGAACAATGAATTTTTAAATGAATTTCAATCGAGCTACAGAACTGAAACCAATTTAAAATTGTAATTCGAAAACACTATAAGCACACTCTTTTTCAATACTAACTGTATTTTCAAATTATTATTTCAACTGCAATTTTTTATTTTGACTTACATGGTTATGTTCAGACATTTTTACACCTTGCAACTCTTCTCACAGTAATGTATTTTTACGTATTTTTCAACAAGAGTCGTTGAATATCACCTGTTTAATTAAATGCGAAAGATTCGGCAATAGTCCGATCAGTGTACTGGAGAGTGAAACATTTAAATCGAATACTTTTTACAATATTGAAATTCCTCTATCTCTGAATTAATTTCAATACAGTAGAATATGGGGCAAATTTCTGACAGAAAACAACTGCTTCCCTGACTAATATTATGACGGATATTGAGCTACATCTGAGAGATAATAGATTTTTTTTATGTCGGGCGTGGCGCAGTTGTGAGAGCGTCCGACTCTGGGCCATAAGGACCGGAGTTCGAGCCCCAGTTATGGCTGGGATTTTTTCAAATCAAATTTAACCTTTTGAATTATTAAAATCTCGTAGCTCGACTGGGGTGAGTAACAAGGCCTACCCAGCAGAACACATAGCGGCTAATTACCATAGCAGTCGATTCCACTATAAACACCAAAGGAAAATAGGAAAAAAATATATTCAATGTGCCTGAAGGAAGGAAATATTTATACTTAGATAAGTAGTTGTCAGTGAGAAATATGCGTCATGTATTTCTTTTTTTCATGATGATAAGATCTAATGGGTCGAAGAGCTTGTGAGGCCGCATAGCCTGTACAACTCTCCTACAATATTGCGAACTTTGTGGTAATTATATTATTATTAAAATTTCTGAAGTTCCAGTATGGAGTATGTCATAATTTGTACCGCATTTTTTCAAAAGCCGCCATGAATAAGTTCATTGATTCTTCAATTTAATGCGTTTTCTGTTAAAGTCTATTCGAAATATAATATTATTACCTATAGACTTGTAGGGATTTGCAGTAGTAATATTTCCCTATGCATAGAAGAATTATTTTCGATTCTGTAAATTATTTAAAAAAATAGATTTTCTGTTTCCTTTGCGTGGTTATCTTCACTCTCTTGAAAATTTTACTTGAAAACTAAGGAAATTAAAGCCTCAGTATTTTTCATACCCAACAGGAAAAATACTGATTATAATATTATTAACAAAGTCATTATCATGTTCATGTGTACCTCAGAATTTTTCATGATTATAATTTTTCAGCAAAATGGAGATGTTACTGCAGTGGAGACAAGGAAGCATAATATACAGGAAAACAGACGTACGTACAGCCATATTTGTTAGATATATAGTTTAAGGTAGTATTATTTAGTACTAGTTATGGTGAAATATCAATTTGATTCATGTTTAAAAGCCTTCAATACCTCGTCAAGGTATTTCATGTATTTCTTCCTATTTATCATTATACTATGTTTTTTTGGATTTTATTGAATGTATTTCCTTAACTTATTGATTTTGAGAAAGTAACGAGCTATTGATTTAAATGTATAATTTTTGTCTTGATATTTCATAGAATAAGGTTACTTTGTGATATCTTAGAAAGACTGCTACAGTATGATAATATAACTGTCCTTGATATTTCACGTTTTCCTTCAAGCCTCACACCTTCAAAGAATATTTTCTCTAACATCAACACAGGATGTTCTTTTCAGACCAAGAAATGATATGTTCTAAAATTGAAATATTATTCACAAACATTACTCAACTCAAGAAAATATTTTGTTATATTTTCTTAATTCAATGAACACACAATTTTGAAATTGTTTTCGTTTGTTTTCGGCAGACATCGATGCGATGAACTGCTATGTGTGTCCTTTTCAGCCATTTCACCTTGGTGTTTGAAACGTGGTAGTTCTTACGCATCGGCCGGTAAATAGGTTAAATTATTTTTGATCATGAGTTGATAACACAAAAAAGAGTGGGTGTGCCTAGAGAATGTATTGTGAGACAAGGAAGCATAATATACAGGAAAACAGACGTACAGCCATATTTGTTAGATATATAGTGTAAGGTAGTATTATTTAGTACTAGTTATGGTGAAATATCAATTTGATTCATGTTTGAAAGCCTTCATTACCTCGTCAAGGTATTTCATGTATTTCTTCCTATTTATCAGTATACTATGTTTTTTGGGATTGTATTGAATGTATTTCCTTAACTTATTGATTTTGAGAAAGTAACGAGCTATTGATTTAAATGTATAATTTTTGTCTTGATATTTCATAGAATAAGGTTACTTTGTGATATCTTAGAAAGACTGCTACAGTGTGATAATATAACTGTCCTTGATACTTCACGTTTTCCTTCAAGCCTCACCTTCAAAGAAATGAGTACACTAATGGCCATCGTCGAAAATCATATATTGCTATATTTCTGCAGAACGTTTTCCTTCCTCAAATACATTTACACTTATTTTTCCTAGGTATCTTTGATAGTTTTTCAATTTACAATTTTCCGCATTAAAAATTCACTAGTTCAGCTTTTGCAAAAATGCTATTTCTTAGATAAAAATGATAGAAATAGAAAACAACCCAAACTATGTCACTGGACGCACCTTTCGTTCTGGAAGAACTAGGTTACCATGTTCCCTCACTTGAGGATAATCATCCACGCTATCTAAAACATAACATTCTTTCATAAGCCAAAAATTATTTTTTCTGTACAAAAAAATCTCAACAGGATATAATTTATTCATGAAATAGAAAACTACCCAAACACCAAATTTACGCCAATTTCACTCGACGGTCGTTTCGCAAGAGCTGAAGGCCTCAGCTCTTGAAGATGCTAACTTTGTTGGCGAAACGCGCGTCTAGTGAAATTGTCGTAAATTTGGTGATTTCGGTAGTTTTCTATTTCTTGAATTAATTTTCTCCTATTGAGAACACTTGTTTTCTTATTCAGAGAAAATATTTTTCTTATGGGGGAATGAAATGTTTCATTAGGAGTACATTATTATCTTCGACTAAGAGAACATGATTACTTCTTTCAAAACTTTTGATTTTTTAAATTCAAGAAATTGTAAATTATCAGAAAAAGAACAATAACAGTTTCAATAGAGTAAACACGATTACTTCGCACAAGAACTTTTGTTTTCTATACTCAAGAAAATGTAGAAAACGTATTCTCTTTGATGAAAACTAGTAAATGCTAGTACAAAGAAAATCTAATTTCTTGGACAGAAAAAATGTAATTTCTTGGACAGAGAAATCGTAATATGTTGAATGGAGAACACGAAATTTCTTAGATAAAGAAATGAATAGTGTATGCTGATTTTTTGTTTCAAAGTAAATATTTTTGATTCGAGTAAATCGCAGTGAAAAAATAGATTTCTTCGAATAAAGACACATTTTATAGATTATATATAACAGAATAATTTTCTTAGGATAAAGCAGGCTGCTTTATGTTGAAAACTTTTTTTTGTGTGCATCCTCTCCAAAATTGATTTTAATTAAAAAAACATTTCCTTTTATTGTTGCCACAACTATCAATTATTATACGCATGTCACTGAACTATATCAAAGAGACTAGCATTCCGCAATTTCAAAAACTACATAAAAACCATAACGAACATAGTTATATCTCTCTCTCTTTCTCTTTTCCATGAAAGTAGAACTTTGTGTAAACAAATTCAATGTAGTTAGCCCTCTTCGACAAATCGAATCGTGTAATAGGAATAAGAACTGTAGTCTGAATGTAGTGAGAAGCGCTGTCATCTAAGTGACATTAACCATATTATTGTAAACATGTAAACATACCTTTTTGTTAACCACACAATTATGGATTTAATTAAATCACCAGAGATATCCGTGGGAACCAAGAGCTGTGAAATTAATACAATTATATTTCATGTGAAATAGGATGGTATGTCTCTAGGAAACTTATTACATGTGGTGATCGAATGACAAGTGTTTGGAAATTTCACCTTGTGACCTATTTATAAGAGGAAAATAACTATGTACCGTTGTCATCGTTACAATTAAAAAATAATAATATTTTCAAACAATAATGTGTTTCGGTACGATTCCAATCATTCAGCCATGTGTTTTGTAATAAATAATATATTTGAAATACTCGAAAAACTATTGGCATTCCATTAGGATGGGCGGAAAATATGTTTTTTCAAATAAAATTTCACGTGACCATACCAGCCATTCGGACATAACCTAACGGCCTGCCAATGGTTTTTCGAGTACTTTAATTTTATTATTCCATCACGAAACACATGGCAGCCTGATTAAAATCGTACCCGAATAATAATAATTATTATTATTTTTAATATGAAGAACGTACGACGACTCTTTGATTCATGCATTATTATCATGAGGATATACGAACAATACTGTCCTCCAAAAGGCATACTGAGTAAAATCGTGTCCTAAAATATGTCACTATCCCCCGGTCTGGTAGGTATACTGTAATCTTCTGCACTCCCAAAGCATTTTGAGGAATTTGGGGATTGGGGGTTGAGTTATACCTCTTTACAAACTCTTTTCAATTCTCTATACGAAAGCAAAACTCCTGACAAGAATATCTACTCGAAAAAAAATGGCTATACATAATGTTGAAACATTCAAATGGGGAAAAATTCGAACAGAAAGATATTAACGAGTTCTAGTAAAATCATCAAATATTATTGGGAGAAGTTCTCTGTTCCTCAAAATGACAGATGGAAATTCAAATGACGAGTAAAGGATTATTTTACAATACTATGTGAAAAATAGAGATAGAGAACTATTGTGTTTATAAATAGAGATTCAATGATTGAATTTCTGATTTACATTTTTTTCATGCTTCCAGGTTGTCTAGAAAAAAGTAAAAGTTTCTGATTGGTCAATTCATTTAGCAACAGCTTATCGAGGAGCTACATTTTGTACCCTTTCACTTATTCAGGAATACGGAGTTCAGGGAGACCTCAATTTTATAGCAGTCAAGAATTGCGACCCATGTTAAAATATGGCCCTGGTTGAAGGATATGTGAAACAAATCCACAAATAATTACTTTTATTACTATTGATCTGATTAAATTGTTTGAACGAAAAGGAATTCAAACTATTTGCATGATCGTACATAAAGGCAGAATACACACCCATAAAGAGAAAGTTCAATTTAAGTAATCATAAAAAAAATCCGTGAATATGGGCATTTTTGTAACGTGCTCAAAGTTTCAAAAACAAAGCCCATTTCCACAACTAATTTTGAGTTATCCTTCAATCCCATGAAAGCTTCAATGTAGAAGTTCTTTGTTATTCTTATATACACAATATATAATTTTTTAATTTTTAGTGCAACGGTATCAAGAGGTTGGTACGATTGCTGCTTGCGTATGTTTGCAATCCCTTCCCGCTCAGCTGCTCAGCTCGTACCCAATCTCAATAGATACAGGTCTACGAAAATTATTCGACAGTCCGATTTTTTCGATTCATTATGGCGTGTTCCGTAACTTTTTCCGAGAATGACGGGGGAACGAGCCACCTACCAAAATTATTTTTCACTGTAGTTTTCTTCGTCCGAAATTGTCTGAGATTTTTTGAATTCCTATGCCTTCTCTATCTAGCCTTCCGAGGGGCAGAAAATAATATATATTTTTAATTAAACTATTCTATGGTCCGACGATTTTCACTATTTTTATAAATTTTTTCATTTTATTTCTCGTGTTTCGCAACTTTTTTCGAGAAGGACGGGTCCGAGCCCCCAATCAAGATTTTAATGCATACTATTCCATGTCCAAACCCATCTCAATCTAGTCGTCAAAGGACCAGGGGAGTAACATTTCTCGAAATCAATAAATCTGACCGTCCGGTCTTTTTAATTATTTAAACGATTTTTTTCGATAACATTTTCGTGAGTTTCCTTTCAATATGAAGGGGGTTCGAGCCCATCATACCAACACTTTTTTTCCGGCGTAAGTTTTGAATTTTTGACGTCCGAAACCGTTTCGAATTCCTATGCGTACACTATCTGGCTATCTTACTTTCGCGAATTTGCGAATTTTTTTTCGAGAAGGATGGGTCACGTCGAAAAGTTCTCCTCTCTATCTAGCCTTCACGTTTATTATTCACAGTTATGTATACCAAACTACATGGACTGTGCGTCTCATACAGAAAATACAAAATTTTGTCACAAAATAAGTATATCATAGAGATGCATGTTTACTGAAAATGAAAGAAAAACGATCCATTCACATTTGTTGCTTGGTGTCTAATGTTGTTGATAAAAATAGTAATGAATAAAGATCAGAACTACTAACGACACGCAGTGACATCTATGATAGGAATACATGAAATAATGATAATATTATATACCAAAACACCGCACAGAGTTTTTCAAGAATTGCCTGTTACCAAGCTGATCACTTGTACCAGTGAAACAGAACCCACTCAATAAGTCATTCAAAATTTAACTAAGAAACCTTATTGTTGAACTGAAATTGGAGCCTTCAAAATTGAAATTGTTATACTCAAATGTTGTGCAATTGTGTTGATTCTAATACCATTATTCAAGTCATAGTACATATGAAGGTATGCTATGCAGTAATATGTACCTTCTATGACTTACGCATATTATAGTTGTTACCTTCTTGTATTTTACTACAATGAACGTAATTATTATTATAAACAGTGAAGTAAGTATCCAAAGCCATCTCAAGAAGCCAAATTTTCATGAAAAATTATTGTTAATACTACTTGGCGAAAGACCATTTTTCTAACAATGAAAAATGCATCAATAATCCAGTCAATATTAGTTAATGATCTTTCGTCAAGTACTGGAAAAAGTAATATAAAAAAGCAATAATAATTTTTGTTCTTTTGTTCCTTCATTAACTTTATTGAAATTGACTGATAATGAAATAAAGTACTCACCACACTTTTGAAACAAAATAGGTCAAAACAATATCTTAATACCTATATAAGTATTTTCTATTCACATAATCTTCGTTATCGATATAAAAGTGAGGGTGATCTGATTCTGGAGACGAACAATATAATTCAACTGAAAATCTACAGTGACGCTCTGAAAATAGAAATGACGTTGTTTTGGATTCGTGATTGCTATCTGTCACCGTTTAATTGAGAAACAGATGGCAATTGAATAGTTCAGAGGCGGAGGAGTAGATATGAAAATGGATATTAAAAATGTTTGTGAAAACGTCACTTACATGATAGAAATAAATGAAATTGATGGACGTCAAAGAAATCAATCAGAGATGCCACACATACCTTTTCTTGAACATAGAACACAAAACGGAAAAGGTACGTTATATTCAAGATACATAGAAACCCTGGTGTGATCTCTTATAGCTGTGAAACCGACATACAAAAGTGTTAAGGTACGGCCTACTTGATTCGTGATATTTTTACTGCGTTGATACCGTTTCACCTCTTTAGCACACAGATGGCGGCAAAATTACAGATTCATGATGACGCTTGGACAAGTGTCATGTTATGTAATTTTCAATATTGAATTTTATTTGTTGTGATATTCATTAACCAAAATTTGTAAACATTAAATTTTCAATAAAATAATTATGACTCAGTACTTCGGAATGTCGGAAACTCGGCTATTTTCGACTTAAACGCCATCCATCGACGAATGAAGCCAACGGTATCAGTGCAATTACAGTCTCAACAACTTTGTTGAAACAAAAGCGAATCGGTGATAACACCATGGTTTCTATACATCTTGGTTATATTAATAAAAAAGTACATCAAATCAGTCAAGTGAACGTCAACATTAATTTTGGGCCGATGTTATTAATACAATGAACGGTCGTACGTAAATTTTCTTGTTGATTAAGTTATGACTGCTGTACGTTGAGTCATAATAATGGTCGGTTATCAATATTACGAATGGATTAAAATCAATTTATGGTTGTTGTACATTGAATCAATGAACAGTGAACATGGATCTATGATCACTGTTTATTAATATTACGAACGGTAAACATTAGTTTATGATTGATGTACCTTAAATCAATTAAAGGTGAGCATGAATATGTGAGTGCCAGTCAGTTATCAATATTACGAATGAAAGACTTTTTTTATGACAGCGGTATATTGAATCAATAATCAGTAAGCATGGATCTATGGTCGGCGGTAATTGATATTACGAACGATAGACATCAGTTAATGATTGTCTACGTCAAATCAATGAAAAATGAATATGAATCTATGTTCGCCAGTCATCGATGTTACGAATAAAATTTATTGGAATTTAGTAGTAATAGTCTTCGTCAAAGAAAATGTTATTTAACAGTAGTACGGTCGCTGTGGGAAATAATGTAATTACTTTTTTACGTATAGAATAATAATTTTTCAATTTGAAAAAACCCAACATCGATTCGAAATTATCTGGTACGTCCACCGATTTGATGTGCCCTACTGAATGGTGAAATATACATCTACAAGGAGGTTGCAAAAAACTGGATGTTTCATTATGATCCAATATTTTTAAATTTTTGTTAAAATCTAATTGTATTAAATAATAAACTTAATAAATCTTTTTTAATAAAGTCAACTAAAACTTTTTTGAAATGACAAATAATACACTAAAAAAAAATCGAAGACTGATAAACTCAGACTATATCTAAAATACAAATATTTACTCACCATATACAATTTTTCACAAAAGTTATAAATATGGTAATTTCCATTCCAAATAATACTGGGGTACCTATTAATCATTTCTGGGATAGATTATTCTGTCATTCCAAAATCAATAGAAGGACAGGCAAAAATGCAAATGTTGAAGTTTGTCACTTTTTTAATAACGAAGTGGGGTGGGAGCAACTTGTTCTTCTACTGATGGAGAAAGCTTCACGTACCAAAGTAGTAAGTGTTTTTTTCGATATTGGGTAGTATATTTCTGAATTTGGGACAAAATTCAGGGGTGTGAAATTTGTACAGCATTAGAAACAATCCTTAACGGCACTTTGAAAACTTGTTAACAGTATCATTATCTATGTTCAGCTTTGTGGAAGGTTAATACGCCAGAGGAAGATGGCAAACATCTCAAAAAGGTTTTTTTCAAAATAAAGACGTGCTCATTGCTTAATTTGGTTTTATTGTAAAACAGATTCACTGATCATATGAACCTTGGGGCTCTCAAGGGAGACCTCATGTTTATAAAAGCCTTTTTCTAGCAAATTCAAGAACATTTTGCTTTCCTGTGGAAAGTCTGAATTCAATAAATAATTTTAATACATATATCGACAGCCTTAATGATTTGAAAAAAATTGTAGCGAATATCGTCAAAGTAGACACATATGCTTCATATATTGGAGATGTCATCACCAAGGCTCAATATACAGGGCTGAGTTACCGTTTTTTTTGCTTTCAAGTGTATTATGTGCTCTTCAATTTCTTGCTGGGTTCTTGCCAGTATTATTTTTTGAGCATAACTTGGTCGATGGCACTAAATATCCATGGAGAGCCCATAAAACTGACGCAAATTTACCATATATGAAAGATACAATTGAGTACCTAACCATAAAACCAAAAAATTGATAATGAAAAAAAAAATTTAATGTTAAAATGTATTTATCAAACAACTGCGGTCAATAGCGGTTCGTGGTAAATGGCCAAAACACTGAAACTACAATAATGTTCAAAAACGTTCAATAAATAAAGAGATACATTGAATAAACCTACAAAAATATTCAGAAAAATTGTCTTTCGGACTCAAATATTTCGAAAATCTGCTTGATTTATGGTTATGGAGGGTATGAAAGGATTTTCAAAAACTAGGAGCTAAGAAGTTAATTTATTTATCAATCTCAAAATTGTTTGTATTAGTACACGAGATTATCCCAAAATTTGTCAATACATTAGTTTTCGAAATATTCAATAGGGAATCTCCTGACTGGTGCAAAGCAGAACAAAGTTCAAGTAAAGGACGGAAAAGATACTTTACGAATAAGTTATAAACTATCATTGATGTTCTACAAGCATAACACTAAAAATATCTTTATTCAGGGTGTTTTAATGAAATCGATTCTTTACTTTTTTCAAAGACTTCCTCTTATTGTTCGAGTTAAATTTGAACTTACTCTCATCACAATTATCTTAAACAGATTTTTCCATCAGGGTTTTGGCAGCTCTATCCTTGATGTGTCCGTCTTTCTGCAGGAATGCCACTATGTGGGGAAAACTTTTCTCACAATTGTTTAATACTAACTCCCCACTTCCAAAAGCAATATCGTAATCTATATCAACCTAAGAACAATTCAATAAATAATGTGTTGAAAGTCTTATGAAAATAGGTATTTTCCCAAGTTCGTAAAGATGAGGGCAGGAAAGACATTTCATGCGCATTCATTGAGAAAAATTATAAATCTAATTACAAAAAAGTATAGATGTGAGAATATTTCAACTAGGATAGAAACTTCCATGCTATGTATTATAAACACGAATTACATCGCCCGTTCCCGTGTGAACTGCTGACTATGCTGATGCAGAATCTCGCGATTCCAGGAAACTGATGCGCTAGCATTTCTATCTTCATGGGAAGATTCATTTCATTATTCAGATATATTTTTGCTCTCATACTGTAAAGACGTACTTTTGTCAAAAAATTTATTTTTTAAAAGATGACTTGAACCTGGACGAACTTCACTCAATAAAAACAGCGATAATGGAGAACGAACCGGTGATATCCTTCAAAGACGTAGCACATATCCCAAGTTTTTGGACGATGTTTATATACCTAGTCCAAATATCAATCTGCTTATACATTGTCCAAAAGAAGATTGGTTTCAGAGGCTGCAAACCCAAGGGATCAGACCACCAACAACAGGAAATCGAGATGTCTAGGGTTCAACTTCCTCGCTAACCCTCCTACGTTGAATCTTCAGGTGGAGGAATTACATCGCCCGTTCCCCTGTGAACCGCTGACTATGCTGATGCAGAATCTCGCGATTCCAGGAAACTGATGCGCTAGCATTTCTATCTTCATGGGAAGATTCATTTCATTATTCAGATATATTTTTGCTCTCATACTGTAAAGACGTACTTTTATCAATAAATTTAGTTTTTAAAAAGAGATTTTGACGACCGAAAGTTATATTTCACGAAAAACATTTCTGTCCTAGTGCTGAGGAGTTCTTACTTTGACTTGTTAGTCAGGAAAATGAAAATAATAACTATATATGTGGCTTTTCCACGCCTTCGTATAAAATATATATTTCTTTGATGTTTTGTACTGCGGTTGATTGTAACTTAACTCTCGGGTGAAGTGTCTTTCCCATGATCGATTGTAAAACCAAACCCCACTCAGACACAATCTCCTGAGGAGAAATCAACTTCGCATTTCTTATGACATACAAAATTTTGACATTGAATCTGAATTTTATGAATCGTTTGTTGATTCATGAATTTTTCTCAATAATTTCTCAAAGACTTACCAGGCGATATCAATATGGTTTTTTGTAGAAGGGCCATTTTAGAAAAACTATATTTTCCACAAGCTTTCCAGTGACTGTCGAACTCTTCGGCTGATAGGTTTTCGTACTTTAACAATAACCAGTATGTAACGAACTTATTTTCTTTGAGAAATCAGCTGGATCGATTCAGGCTCTCTATCGCCCGGTATAATTTCATTCTGCACATCTTTGAGCGAAGACAGCCTGGGGATCGGCGTGCGCTTACTCGATATCACAGGGAGCTTTACTCCCGGGTATTATATTTAAGTTGAATTCGTTGCATCAGCTTGAACTTGGCATTACAGGGAGCTTTATTCCCGGGTATCATATTCAAGTTGAAAAGCAGTCCCACCTTTCGCGTTTCTAGAACATTCGAAGTTTTGTCTGCTAAGCTCACTGTTGTTTGTGTATTTTACTCCCGAGTGCAAAGTTTAAAGTTCTAAGCTTTCGATTTCTGAATATCTCGTACCTGAAGGTGATTTGAAAGTCCGCCTATGTATGCTACTAGAGCTTTAACCCGAGCTACAACCCGAGCTTCAACCCGAGCTTTGACCTGAGCTTTAACCTGAGATTCAACCCGATCTTTAACACGAACTTTCATTCGAGCTTTTACTCGAGCTTTAACCCAGCATTAGTTGGTATGAATAAACGTCATTAACCCATCAACGGCTAGCGTTGCTAAAGGTCAACGCGAATTCGAAGTAGTACCATTGTCTCCATCTATTAGCCAATTGCGCAAAGTCAAGCAAAACAACTGTTTTCTGCTTTCAGATACATTGAAGAACTCACACATGTGTATTGTTTTTGAACTACGTTCTGTATTTTATTGTAAAAACGATTCAAAAATATTTGTTTTCAAATTTGTGAATAATGATGGACTTCCGCCTAGAGTAAGTACAATAAAATGTAGTAAATATTGACTAAAATGAATATATCTTAGGATACTTATTGTAAGGTAATTTTTTGAGGTTAACATACATAGTTCCATTCGACAAATTTCATTAGTCCAGTTGTATGAGCTCAAATAGGCATTATAGCAACGCCTAGCCACCTATGGGAGCAATATTTGTGTAAGTGTAAATAAATTTGTCTTTCTTTTCAGGCAAGGTTTTACGTTAGAACAGGCACTAAATATGGCATATAGTGATGAAATTATTACTGTTCAAGTATATATGGAGCCGCCTGAACCTAATTTTCTTACAGACGAAGTTCAGGAGACGAAGACAATGGAGCCCTAGTAGATAATCTAAATAGACAGCAACTTCGTTCACATGTTGACATTGTTTCACCAGACAATGAAAGAATATATGGTAATGAAGAAATTGCTATGGATGGAAATCTTCATAACGAAATTGAAACTGGAATTGAATTCTCAAGACCTGGTAAAGATAAAATCACTTGGATAAATGCCTATATCGTACCAAGAAAAATCGATCTTCCAAAACAGGATTATACAAGATTTCGTGACCTTACGTTTGTGGAAATTTTTGAAAAGTTCATTGATGATGATATAATGTTTTTAATGAAAGACTCAACCAGATATGATCTTTTTGTAAATAAAGCAGATCCGAAAATTTCAACAGCAGAAATGAAATGTTTTATAGCAATTCTATATTTGACAGGCTAGTTACCTGGGCGTGATTTTCATTTGAGATTCACGGGAAGATATGAACAATCGTATGGTATGCCAAGCTATTAGAAGATACAAGTTCAGACAAATACTGAAATTCTTGCATTGTACGGATAATACAAAACATGATTTGAACGAAAAAATGTGGAAGATTCGACCGCTCATGAATGAGATGAAAGCGAATTTTTAAAGAAACTGGTTAGCAGAAAGAGATTTAGATTACGACAAGTCTATGATAAAGTATTTCGGCCGTCATTCATGTAAACAATTCATACGCGGCAAACCGATCCGTTCTGAATATAAGATGTGGTGCCTGAATACTCCATCAGGTTAATTACTAAACTTTGATATCTGTCAGGGAAAGAATCCTAACGGTAATGCAGTGTACGAAAAAGAATTCGGAAAATGTATAGCGCCACTAATAAATACGATAGACGAATTTCCTTTACCGATGAAAAAATTACCCTTCAGTTTCTACTTTGATAATTTGTTAACGGGCTTCAATGTTCTGTACTACCTCAAAAACCAGGGGTTTGACGGTACTGGTTCTATTAGAGATAACTGAGTACCACAGTCGTGCCCTTTGCCTTCCAAGAAAGAATTCAAGAATAAAAGAAGAGGCGAATTTGAATCGGTGTTGGATAAGTAAGATGGCATTATAGCAGTAAAATGGTTGGATAATCCCCAGTGTCGGTAAGTGTCTACTTGCCACGGGGTCTCACCAATTTCGCAGGTGAAACGATATTCTCAGTCTGAGAAGAAGATTATACAAGTAAATAGACCTTCCATAATCACAGAATATAACCGCTTTATGGGGGGGGGCAATTTCTTGGATGAGAATATGAATAGGTATCGTATCAGTATAAGAAGAAAGAAGTGGTGATGGGTAATATTTACCTGGCTCTTGGATGGATGCCTCGATGACAAACGCTTGGGATATAACTTGAAAGGCTAAAAAATAATTATTTCACAATTGGAATAAAGAAGAGAGATTGTGCAAATATAGCTGAAAAGATATGGGGTTGCACCAAAAGCTACAGGTAGACAGTCAACATCTCAGTCGAGTGCTACTTTACACCGAATATCGGATGATATCAGATATGATGGTAAACACCATTTCCTGGTTCTCTACCCCGACAAAAAAAGAAGAAGATGCGCAGGAGAATGATGTTCGTCCATCGTGCGAATCATTTGTAAAAAATGTGACATAGGGCTTTGTTTAGATTGTAATTTTATATTTGTTTGACTAGCGTTGCCATATGGCAACACATATGTTTTTTAAAAAAGTTTTTTTTTAACTTTTAAGCAATGAAAAACATATATATATATATAACGAGAAAATTTATACCTACTGATAATTTTGTCTGAAAAATTAAATTTTGCCGTTGAAGGGTTAATTTCCATTGGCATTTTATTTATTGCATCTGAAAGCAGCAGGTACCGAGGAGTCAAACATAGCAAGGGCAATTAAAGCCCACCTTTCTGGCCGACAGTAAATAGGTCGGTACCGTAGCGACCCCTGGAGTATTACATTCTTCACTGAAGCTGCCCGGGGTAAGTGGCCTTCCTACATTAAACAGAGGTGGCGCCCGAGAATTCCGAAACCTGGACTCGGGTGTCAAAGTGATCCGTAAAGCACAAAGAGCTCTACAAATTTGGCGCCCAAAGCAGGGACATTTTTTATGGTATGCCGAGACACCGATTACCGTCGAGTAAAAACCGATTTGGAGGAGATATAGTTGGTCAGCGGAGTTAGACGCCGAAATCTCTTAAAAATGCTTCCGGTGGTGGAAATACATCAAAATCAGCCGATATGTCATTTTGGACATATTTTCAACATTGGCCCAAAAAGAGGTATCCTAGTGTGCGACACCTCTTTTATTATGTTTTCAGGTGCGCCGAAGCGATTTCCTTCACTAATTCATTGATTGGAAGCAACGTTGCCGAGCTAGGAGCCGACGAAGGAGAAGTAAGTGCCTGACTGTGAAGCTAGCAAGACGTAAGTTCTCCAAGTACCAAGAAAAAAAATGTCTGACAATGAATCCAGTGCACCAGACAGAACCCACAGTTGTAATCCAGAATCCACCGGGAGTTAGCAAACCACCAGACACCCGAGTCAGGTGGATATACCTGCTGAGGAAGGATGAACTGGACGCCGAATTGCACAAGTTTCGACTGGTGACTAAAGGCACCGTAGATGAGATGTGTCGACGACTAGCCAAGTTCATCCAAAAGGGCCGATCTTCACCTATTCCGACCACTATGATGCCGTTTGTATTCCCAACTAAGTTACAATTCGAATCTCGCAGTGTGTTTAGTTCAAAGATTCGAACTTGTTTTTGGTGATTAGAACCTCTAATTGACTTGTTGGATTACCAAGTCACACTCTCAATTACACCTGATTAAAAATACTTCATTCAACTAATGGTTTTATTGAAGAGAGCTTATAGTAACAACAACATCTAAAGAATAATTCTAACAACACCTCTTAAACATGATCAGCTATTCATAATAATAAATAAGATGATTCAGCAACCCGAACATATTTGATCGGAGAGATAAAGTTCGGTATGAATGGAAATTTCCAGTACGAAGAAGGACCATCGGCAGGAACAGAGTCAGCGACAATACTTCGGTAGGGAATCCAGGCGCGGCTTAGCTATCTGGTCTGGTAGAACTATATGGGCCGGCGTCAGGACGATACGGTACCATATATGTAACTCCTCCCTCTTTAGATGCAAACCTAGGGTAGGCTAGGTGCTGCAGCTTGTTGATCAACAGGACTTCGTCGTGGAGCAAGGCGGTAAGGATAGCAAAGGCGATAGTAACATACTACGCCGGCTATTGTGATAATGCATGCCGTGATGCAAACAAGGATGATAGCCCAAAGTGGAAAGGTATCATCCAAAGTTGCAGAATTTTTTGGTATCTGGAAGATTTTTTGGGCTTGGAGAGTGGCGGTGAGATGAGAAAGCTCATTCAAATGTAAACTTTTCAGTTGAATAGGTGAAGTATGATTTGCTATTGATAAAAGATTCAAAGGAGGGAGTTGAAGTAGGGTAAAAGGTTGGAGTGCTTCATGTCCATGCTGGAAAATTTCATCTTGAATCTGAACAGAACACTGGTCCGGCAATGTGATGATGTAGCTTCCAGGTTGTAGAAAGTGATGTACTTCAATGGAACAGTGCTCGCTAACTGGTAGAGTTATCGGTGTGGTGAGCAAAACGACATTCGGTGTAACCTGATGAGTGAGTACAGCGAGGGTAACAACCGGATAGAGGGTGCAGTTGGATGCTTCGTTGGTGGAGATGATGTTCTGGATACAGTTGCTCCCCTGTTGTAGATTGTTAGGGCAAAAATAGACGTCTTCTAATATTTCGCATGGTGTGTCCAAGAATTGATGTAGTTCACTTTTAAATAGGGTTTATCGGGTACAATGATTTGGTTTTGGCTGGGAATTGGAAATATGAAATAGGTATGGAAAGTTTTTGGTTTTAGAATAGGAAAATGTAGCAAAAATACAATTTTCTCATCTGAAAAAACTAACTGGATACCCAGAAATGCATAATAACTATGTTGACTTTGGAATTGAGGTAATTGATCCGTAGGGCATAAAGTATCAATGATATCATTTAATGTGTATAAGTTATTAAGTGAAAGAAATGTGGGATGAACTCTATTCATATGTGCGAAAGTGATAGCATTTACAATTTGGTTTAGGTGGAGATGAAAAGCTGTCAGAGAATTTATTAATGAAGACATTATGTTATGCCAAGTTTGGTATCTTAAGTTTTTTGCAAAGGCGACAGAAAGGATTTCCAAATCATCTTGAATTGAATAAAGCGTCGCGTTAGTCAAAGTCATGAATTGTTGCATCATCGTAGTCTGTTTATTGATTTTGGCCTCAATCAAATGATCACTTGTCTGAATGTGAGTGAGGATTGCATTAATTTTCTCACCATCATGATTATCTAAGGTGCCAAATAACCATTTGCTTGCAGTACCAATGAAATTGAACAATCCTTTTTTGTGAATCTTGTGTGGAATAATAATTTTCAATAAATTATCTGACTGAGAGTGTATCATTGATTGCCTCAATTTGGGTATGGAAGGTATTTTGAATGTGAATTAATTTTGTTGTATTGATAAAGCTAACGAAAGTATGTTTAGAAACGATTATTTTAGAGTGCTGTAGCTTGATAGGTATAATTGGGTTTGTTAGTTTTTGAACAGAACCATTAGTTATACTTGTTTGATATAAAAGGATTGAGAGAAGTATGAGTTTCATTCTGGAAAGAAAAGAAAAAAAAATATTATTTCTGTTTTACTTTTCGTTTTTTAATTCCGTGCTTGGAATATCGAGTTTGGTCGGTTCTAACTTTATTGTTTGTTTGAGCAATAGCTCGTATCTTTGTGTATTTGTTTGCTAACTTATCTCTAGGTTGTTCTCTGATATAAAGTTGATCGTTTTCTGTGAATATGGGGGGCATGTCTCGTTTTTGATTAGTTTCGTCCAGTTGTTTTGCTTTTTTTGTATCTAGTTTTTGTTTAACGGTTGAATATAGTTGTTTGAGCTTATGATGATGTTCGGTAACGTATTTAGTTATTATATCTCTTTCTTGTAGGTCAAATGGATCTTTGGAGCCAAGATGACCGGTTACTATTTCAAAAGGGGTAAATTTAGTGGTGGAATGAATGGAGTTATTATAATGGAGCAATGCGTATTTCAAAAAATTTTGTAAAGATTCTTCGGGAGATTGACACTTTTGAGTACGAATTTGTTCTAAAAGAGTGGAATGAAATCGTTCGATGTATGACTTGGAATTTGGGTTTCTTGGGGTAGTGAATGGTAATTTTATGAAGTTTGCAAAATTCTTGAAAAATATTGTTATTGAATTCAGATCCTCCATCGCAAGTGATTCTATGGGGGATGCCGTAATGTGATATAAAAGAAAGTAATCCATCAAGAATATTTATCTCGTTTATACCAGGGATTGGATATGCTTGTCCGAATTTGGAAAAAGTATCTATTATGGTGAGGAATTTTTCTTTTGCTATGGAAAGGGCATCAATGTGTATTTTTCCAAAAGGTTTATTACCTATGGGTATAGCTTGAAACTGCAGAATCGGAGGTGATCTGTCATATTTGTTTTTTTGACAAATATTACAGTCATTAATAAAATTTGTGACATCTTGAGTCAAGTTGGCCAATAATAATTGTTTCTGATCGAATCAATAGTAGTTTGGATTCCTCTATGGCCAGTTTTGTAAATATGGTGATAGTGGATTTTGTCAAGTCTACCTTTTTTTTACATCAGTAAAAAGTTGAGAACACAATATTATTTTTGATGTTAATGTGTCAATTTTAGTCTGCATGAATGAAATGAAGATTTTTCGTGATTTTTGTCATGGAAATGAAGGAAGTATGTCCCTGATGTGGTAATATTGAGAAGGAATTCCTCAATATCTTCTTCCAGGAATTGTTTCCGAACTGTAATATAAAAACGTTTGTTTCCAAAAATGTTTTCTTGTGAGCATAGTATCGCTTTGTTTGAGTCAACAATTTTCATGATCACTTGTTTTTTATGATAGTTGAGTGGTTTGTCAGAATATGGAAATGTCAGAAGAGGTGCCTCTTGCGCGGAGTGTATTGTGGTAGTATGACATTCTAGTTGACAGTTTTCAGAGTTTTCTATAAACTCGTTTATGGTTTCATTAATATCACCGGCTTCTCCTATGACAGAGATATTGTCATGATAGGGTGGATTTCGTGATAGGGCGTCGGCTACTATATTTTCTTTACCTTTGATGTGTTCGATTTCAAAGTCGTACTCGGGTAATAAAAGTTTCCACCGATGTAATTTAGAAGCAGGATCTTTCAAGCTTGCAAACCATTTTAACGGTTTGTGATCTGATCGAATTTTGAATTTGTTTCCAAAGAGATACGGACGGAAATACTTTATTGACCATACGATTGAAAGTAGTTCTTTTTCTATTGTCGAGTAATTAACTTCTTGAGGATTTGAAGTTCTACTTGCATAGCAGATTGGTTTATTATTTTGAAATAGAATACCTCCTATGGCATATTGTGAGGCGTCTGTGGTCAAAGTGAAGGGTTTTGTAAAGTCTGGGTGTTGTAGTATAGGTTCATTGCAAAGTAATTTTTTACAAAAGTTAAATGCGTTTATAAAGTCAGGTGTATGTTCTACCCGTTTTCCTTTTCTCAGGCAGTTTGTCATTGGTTTTGTTATCTTCGCAAGATTATCTATACATTTTCTATAGCCCTAAAAAACTCTTTATTTGTTTATGAGTTTTTGGAATTGGAAAATTTTGTATTGCATGAATTTTTTTTGGGTTTGGTTTTATACCATCGGCTGTGACTATGTGTCCCAGAAATTCGACAGATTGTCTCAAAAATTCGCTTTTGTCAGTTTGAATTTTTAAATTATGTTCAAGTAACTTTTTAAAAATAAGTTTCAAATTAAGTAAATGTTCATCAAGAGTGGATGAAAAGATTATAACATCGTCCATATAGACAAGACATATCTGATTAATATACTTTTTTAAAACTTCATATATCATCCTTTGGAAAGTGCTAGGAGTATTCTTCAATCCAAATGGCATACAAAGGAATTCATAGTGCCCTTTGTCACTTGAAAATGCTGTTTTTGATATACTATCAGGATGCATCCGAATTTGGTGAAACCCGCTAGCTAAATCCAAAGTGCTGAAATATTGAGCTTTACCAAGTTTGTCAAGAAGATCATCGTTTGGTATAGGGAAGCGTTTTGTAATCGTTTTTTCATTTAATTTCTGGTAGTCAATAACAATTCTCCATTTTGATTGACCGCTAGCGTCAATTTTTTTTGGTACTATCCAGATTGGGCTAGACCAAGGTGAGGTGCTATTTTGAATAATGCCATCATTTAGCATTTGGTATATTTGTGTATCTACTTCTTGTTTATGAATTTGAGGAAATCGGTATGTTTTTGCATAGACCGGTTCATCGTCGGTAGTGCGAATTTTATGAGTGGTTTGCGTAGTCGAAGTCGAAGGTTGGTCTGGTTTTTGGAAAACAGTATGAAATTGTTTACATAAACGTGTCAGTCTAGTTTTCTCGTCAGAATTTAAATGATCTAGACGAAGTAAGTGATCTATTTGGAGAGAGAGTCAGGACAGTTATTAAAATTATTTAATTCGTAATCATAGATAACTACATTTTCTAAGGAATGTACTTCGCGAGGGGCTTGAAGTGAATAATGTACGTCAGAAAAATTGTAATTATGAATTTCGAGCCCAGCATGACAATTTTTTATTGTAGCAATACATTCTGGAATAAAGCAATTATTAGCAATTTTTGTTTCAGGAATATAATAGGTTCCGTCTGTCGTTACGTTTACAGGTATCTGAGTGGAATATATTTCGTGAGCACCGATAGTAAGATTGTAAGATGAATATTCGCTCGGAGAACACTGATTAACTTTTATGAAAACATTATCTCGATATAATATTCCTTTCTGAATACTCCAATCAAATCCCATAATTTTTAAATCCTTGAAACTTATAATGCCATCAAAAAATCTATGAAAATCAAATAATGTAAAAGAAATCTTGCTATTTGAGTGAAATTCTGCAAATGCGGGTAAGGTTGCAACATATTTTGTATTTTTCTCTCCGCATGAGGTTTGTAAAGAATTTGGTTTTATAAAAATATATTCCGAAAAGTATTTTTGTGCAATGGCTGGGTTCAGTATTGAAATATGACTTCCTGAGTCCAATAATAGGTGTAATGGTTGTCCGTCAGGTAATGCTATGGAAATAAAGGGTAGAATTCTCTGATCCATGACATTTATTTCTAGATTACCGTCCTTGAAGAGGCTTGTGTCAAAAAATTTCCGTTTTCTTGATAATCCGAGTTTCCGGAGTCTAGAGTTATTTCCCCTGAGTCAGTGTAAACTTCGTCAAAATTTTGGGTAGTTTGGCTATAGTCATTGTCAAAATTATGTTGATATTCCGGTTTCACAATATTCTGAAAGTCATTGGTTTCATCAAAAGCGGTAGTTTCGTTAAATGGTGGGTCGTTAATTTGATGTAATTCTTCAATTTGAAATGTTGGTCTAGATTGAGGAGTAAAGTAATTACTGTGTCTCTGTGTAAGATGTTGTGGTAGTCTAGTTGTAGCGGACATTGGGGTTGGTTCATTCTGGGGTTGGAAATTATTTTTTGGTTCCCAAACGTTCTGATTCTGAGGTGGTTTCCCAAATACCTGTTGGTTAGTGAATGCTTTTTGTTGAGGGATTCGATGTGGTTGAATATTTATTGGTTGACTTGGAAATTTGGGTTGAGAACTAAAGGTCTGTGATTGATTGAACTGTGGTGGAGTTTGTTGGTGAATTTGAAATGATCTTTGTGGCTGAAAGTGATTTTGAGATCGTGGAAAATTTTGTGGAAAAGCGGGGGCTCTAATATTTGAATTTGGAATTGTAAGTGAACCAGTATTATTTCGATTTTTATTTTCATTCATTAATGAGGAAAAATTTTCTTCTTCTATGAGATATTGTAAGGCTGTTTCTAGTGAATCAGGATTCTTCAATCGAACTCCTGTTCGGAGATGTGCAGGTAAATGTTTCAAAAAGGTTATCAATACGTGTTGATCAACATTAGAAATTTGCGCAACTTTTTGTTCCAGGGTCATATGTTCATTATTAATTGATGCGAATAATAAGCTTCTAGTGTACTGACAACGCATGCCAAAATTTATTGTATGGCGATTCTTTGAAATATGGTCTCAAACTGTGTAATTCTTGAAGCAAACAGAAAAATGATCTCTGGTCAGAAAAAGATAATATCAAAAGTTTTTTTATGTCATCCCATTTGGTTAATTGAATTCTGCTGGAAACCAAGACCCCTTATCATTCAATTTTGTTATTATGGCTCTGAGAATGAGTTTTTTGATTGTTTCATCAGCATTTGCGTATTTAGTGAAAATTTCGTCACAAAATGCACAAAAGTTATTCAGTTCGCATGGTTCGCCTGAAAATATAGGAATTATGTCCAAAAATAATCTAAGTTCTTGATAATTGAATGCCATATTTAAAGTGTTTGATTCGTTAGAAATTTCTTCGATAGAAAAATTTTGTATAATTTCGGAAAGATTTTCAAGTTCAATATTCAATTCAGGAACAGTATTTTGTTCACCTTTGTATTCGCTATCAGAATTATTCAATATTTGCCTAATTTGGTTTCTTGCGATTTTATTTTCTTTCGCAAGGTCTCTAAATTCACGAAACATAAAAATATACTACAGTGAGAAAATTATATTATGCATATATGAAAGGAAACAGTGAATGGAAAATGAGAGAGTCTTACGTTCCAATGTGTTGGATGATGATTGGTTCTCAGCTACTATATGATGTGTTGAAAGTTCTATTTTCTTTCACCCGTGAGAGCCTGGTTACCCTGGGCCTTCTCAACTAGGTTTTTCTTACTTGCCAAAGGTGTCTTCGGGATATTCGTTCCGTCGGGACTCCTGTTTCTTATTTCCTAAAGGTGTCTTCGAGATATCCGTAGCTTCGGGCACCTGTTCCAGCTTCCAAGACTCCGGCAGTCACTTTCCAGATTTGTTAGGCACGATGACTTCGTTTTCTTGAAAACCAGCTTGGATAATTCACAAATCCCTTTTAGTCCGCAAGCCCTCGTACAAAATCTTAGGTGAAAACCAGCAAGTTATAACTTTGTATACTGTTTGAGTATGCAGAGTCCGACATGATCTCGCAGAGAGGAAACCTTGATAGTGGTAACTTTTCCTTTGGCTTTCTGAAAAACATGTCAATTTCGCATATACGGTAAGGTGCAAATGAATGGAATAAATTCATTATTTCTGAATATAAACATATTTTGGAAAATTCCTCGAACACGTCGATTTTCTTTTCTGATTGACCGATTTTTGAACCCCACCCTAAATATATAGGGTTATCCGCATTCGAGTAAAAATAACTTTTGTGATATTTTTAAATGGGACACCCAGTGTATTTTTCCATATTTGGTTAGGGATTGTCATTACAAATCCAGTGATACCAGGCTTGATGGGATTATGTCAAACGACTGCGGAGATATGGGCAAAAAACTTTCTCGTATGTCTAATGAGTATGACTGAGACTCCACACGATTCGGAAGGTCAAAAGTCTCTGTCGCACTCATTGGGCATATGAAGAAGTATTTTGCTCATATCTCCGCAGCCGTTTGACATAATCCCATCAATCCTGGTATCACTGGATTTGTAATGACGATCCCTAACCAAATATGGAAAAATACACCGAGTGTCCCATTTAAAAATATCACGAAAGTCATTTTTACTCGAATGCGAATAACCCTATATATTTTGGGTGGGGTTCAAAAATTGGCCCATCGGAAAAGAAAATAGACGTGTTCGAGTAATTTTCCAAAATATATTTATATTCAGAAATAATGAATTTATTCCATTCATTTGCACCTTACTGTATATGTAACGTAATGACCAGCATGTTGTTTTAAGTTGAAGTGATAGATATATACTAGAAGTAATCTAAAAAAAATTGTCCGACAAAAAGTTTAGGTACTTCTAGTTTGTCCGCCATGCTAAACGTGTCATTTTCACGACTTTTAGGTTGGCGACAGCCAGCAATCTGAGTATTCTAGGAGCATACAATAATTAAATGAGATTTTCAATGGCACCATTGTCCGACAAAATTAATAGGGATCTTCAGCAGTCCGACGCTCCAAAGATGTCGATTTGACGACAACAATGTTGGTGATAACCAGATTGGACTGTTTTGCCTGTCCGACAACAAATGTTGAAATTTTGTAATTTCAATATTTCTCGCGATAGAAGTAAGAATTCAAAATTATATAAAAATACGATGTTGCTTTAAAGTTTATTTTTTAACTTGAAAAATAAATAAACATGAATTTTTATAAAAAAAAAGAATCATTCGTCATCTTCTTCTTCCGTAGATTCCTCGCTCTCACTCAAAGTATCACTTTCTTCGCTTGTCTCCGATTCTGACTGTGCTGCACTGGCAAAGTGAACGTCATCTAAATCTATATTAAGATCGAAATATTTATACAGTGTGTCCAATTGAGTCGGCACCAAATAGAAAACTTTTTGATTATCAATTTTAGGAAAAAACGTATTCTTCATAAATAATTGTACATGGTCTTTAATCTAATATAAATAAAAAAAATAATAATTTTTTTTCCATATGATGCCGACTTAATTGGACTATATACAGTGACCGCCAAAAAGTATGTACCAAATGGGAAAAAATTTTATTATTGGTGTATTGGAAAAAATATTCTAGGGAAAAGTTTGTGCATGTCCGATAACCTAAAAATCGATTTTGACACATGTCACGTGATCGCTAGAATGGCGGCAAAATGAAAAAAATTGCAATGCAAAGGCAAAAAAGGGGTAAGATGACAAGATATCAAAAAAAGTTATTTGAAAAAGTCACTTAGAATTCAGTTTTATACACATAAACGAAGTTTCAAGAGATAATTCAAAAAAATGGAAAATAGCAATTTTTTAAAAATATTTTCCCATCTATTTAAAAATATTATTTTTTTTTCTTATGAATAGCTTGACTATACTGAAACATTTGCATTTTAATGATAATGACAAAACTTTCTCATTTTCTCCACACCAGAGGGCACTAAATTGAAAAAATGGGAATTTGTCAGAACCCTTGCTGTTACATCGGTTCGTATCTAACAGTTATATCCGAATTCCACGACCATTGTGATGACATGACACTCCCAAAACATGGTAATTTCCAGATTATAATCAAGTTCCGATAATAATCGTGCATGAGCGTTTCACTTCGCACATAAACTTGAAAATAGTGCGTCAAATTAAATATTCTTAAAGTTTATGTGCAAAGTAAAACGCTCATACAGCATTATTATTGAAACTTGATTAAAATCAGGAAACATGGTGTTTCTAGATTGCCATATCAACACAATAGTCTTGGAATTCTGATATAACTGTTAGATATGAACCAATGTAACAGCGAGGGTTCTGGCAAAAACCAATTTTTTTAATTTAGTGCCCTCTGGTGTGGAGAAAATGAGAAAGTTTTGACATTATCATCAAAATGCAAATGTTTCAGTATAGTCAAGCTATTCATAAGAAAAAAAAAATTATTTTTAAATAGATGGGAAAATATTTTTAAAAAATTGCTATTTTCAATTTTTTTGAATTATCTCTTGAAACTACGTTTATGTGTATAAAATTGAATTCTAAGTTACTTTTTCAAATAACTTTTTTTGATATCTTGCCATCTTACTCATTTTTTTGCCATTGCATTGCAATTTTTTCATTTTGCCGCCATTCTAGCGATCACGTGACAAGTGTCAAAATCGATTTTTAGGTTATCGGACATGCACAAACTTTTCCCCGGAATATTTTTTCCAATACTCCAATAATAAAAATTTTTCCCATATGGTACATACTTTTTGGCGGTCACTGTATACCGTGATTTTGAGAAAACATACGTACCAGAAGACAATTCCCGGAATGAAGGGCTTTAAGGGCCGTCATACCAATGATGGGCATACTTATTGTCAATAATAGTCCAACCACAGTTTTCGGGCTCTAATTCAGTTGGTGATTTTAAATGAGCATTGCACCAGATGCTGCTTACATATATATGGTTCTTTTAATTTGCTGAAGAAGCGTCTGTTTAGTTGGTGGTAGAGATGAAGCATCGTAACCCTTGAGATTTTTTTATAAACCTGTTCATTTGTATGTTTGGTTTTGTATTTTTTCAAAAATTTCAAATCGCCCTTCATTAACGTCATCTTTCGTTGTTAAGGAATACATGCGACAAACGAATTCTTCCAAGTCTTTAAATTGAAAACTATTTATTGTCAAATGCGTAGGGGAAGTAGTAATTAATTCAATAAATGCCTCTTGAATTTTTTTGAAATCATGAACGGCATTTTCTTTCCCTTTTTGAAAAATTACGGGTTATCGTCATTTCCAGTGAGTATATGACAAACAGCAAGTGTCCTACATAAAGCATCACCTAAATTTTTATAGATTTCATTAATATTCAGTAATACTTGCTTTTTACTGGTACTCATATCAATTGTAATTTTAACATCAGCCTTCAAATACTTCATATTTGCTAACATTATAACAGGAATGTCTGAATCTGTGCAGTGAACACGAACTTGAAAATTAGAATTCAGTTGACAAATATGGTGGATGATCTTCGTGTCCGCTTCTTCATGACAACAAGATGAATTCAAGTCAACTGTTCAGTTCATTTTATTGTTGTCAACTTGGAAGACATAGCATTTGTCATAGTTCAGTTTAATGGTTTTTTCCTGACATATTTGTTTTTCAGAAATAAACAGTCTGTATATGGCTGTGTCAAGTCACCGGTCGGACAAGGCACGCGCGTTCAGTATGAAGTATGACGATGAGTCGGACCGATCAGATGATTGAAAATATTGGTCACATACAAACAGTTCTAATTAGGTCGTCAAGTCAACCAAATGACCGCGCTGGTCTAATCATATTGACTCAGCCTATGTTTACATGCCTAAATGTGTGGATTTTTGTACAGCTTGGTGGTTTTGGTTAGTGTTAATACATAAAAAGTAGAATTTTTATATTTTTTGTCAGTTTCCAACAAATTTACCTACTTTATTGTCGGACAAGTATATCGTTGTCTTATATATTCAATTTATTTGAAAAAAAAAGTCAAGACAACATTGCTGGTTATCACCAACATTGTTGTCGTCAAATTAATTAATTTTGTCGGACAATGGTGCCATTGAAAATCTCATTTAATTATTGTATGCTCCTAGAAAACTCAGATTGCTGGCTGTCGCCAACCTAAAAGTCGTGAAATTGACACGTTTAGAATGGCGGAAAAACTAGAAGTACCTACACTTTTTGTCGGACAATTTTTTTTTTTAGATTACTTTTAGTAAATATCTTTCACTTCAACTTAAAAACAACATGCTGGTCATTACCTTACATATATATGCGAAATTGACACGTTTTTCAGAAAGCCAAAGGAAAAGTTACCACTATCAAGGTTTCCTCTCTGCGAGATCTTGTCGGACTCTGCATACTCAAACAGTAGACAAAGTTATAACTTACTGGTTATCACCTAAGATTTTATACGAGGGCTTGCGGACTATTTGTTGAAATGTGAAAAAAATCCTCTGCCGACTGCGCCAGTTACAATTCGAATCTCGCAGTGTGTTTGGTTCAAAGATTCGAACTTGTTTTTGGTGGTTAGAACCTCTAATTGACTTGTTGGATTACCAAGTCACACTTTCAATTACACCTGATTAAAAGTAATTCATTCAACTAATGGTTTTATTGAAGAGAGCTTATAGTAACAACAACATCTAAAGAATAATTCTAACAACACTTCTTAAACATGATCATCTATTTATAATAATAAATAAGATGATTCAGCAACCCGAACATATTTGATCGGAGAGATAAAGTTCGGTATGAATGGAAATTTCCAGTACGAAGAAGGGCCATCGGCAGGAACAGCGTCAGCGACAATACTGCGGTAGGGATTCCAGGCGCGGCTTAGCTATCTGGTCCGGTGGAACTATATGGGCCGGTGTCAGGACGATACGGTACCATATATGTAACTACTACAATGTTCGTCACGATACCAGCCGCAACACCACCGACCGTCACCGTGACAAATGCTGGTGGACAGACCATGGAAAGCTTACTACATGGAACGTTAGTAGGAGTCCAGTCTGTCCAGCCCCAGCCATCACCGTCACTCAGATCCACGCTGCCGCCCCTGAGGACTAAGGACTGGTGTCTATCTTTCGATGGAACTCAAGACCCCGCCGCCTTCCTGGAAAGGATAGAAGAGATCCGTGAATCACAAGTCATCCCACCAGACCGCCTCCTGAAAGCGATGCCTGAACTGTTACAAGGAATGCCCTCATTATGGTTTATGAATAACCGGACAAGATGGGCTGACTGGACAACTTTCTGCTCCGCCTTCCATAAGTTCTTCATCCCAGTCAACTACCTTATCGACTCAGAAGTAGCCATCAGCAGAAGGGTGCATCATCTTCAAGAAAGAACCATGGCCTACGTCACCGATCTGCAGACACTAAGCCGACGTCACGGAGGAATGACGCCAGAACAAGAGTTGAATTGGCTGTACCGAAACCTTCATCCGGAATTTCGATGCCAAATCCGAAGATCCGATTTCACAGATGTTCAGGAGTTTGCTGAAGTCACCAGAGCGTACGAGCTGCTTCGCTCAGAGATCGAACAGGCCCAGAGAGCAAAACGGTACCGTAGTACTAGGACAGATCCGATCACAACAATAAGACCGCCCCTGTATCCAGTAAACTGTCAGACAACCCCTGTAGCTCCAAGAGTGACTGCACAAGGCACTGTTTCAGCGTCAAGTAATACCGACAACCGTCCCCACACAGGACGAAGTGATACCGTGACTCAATCCGCCACTTCACCAGCTGAGAGGATACCAGAATACTGGCGATGTGGACAAATTGGACATATCCGAAACCAGTGCTCACGATGCAGACGAGATGGTGTGGCTTCCCAAGGCTGTTCGTGTTTGAGGTCTGGAATTCAGGACCAGCGTTTCCCTGATTCAAGCTACGAACAACACCAACCCCAACCTAACCCGACTCTAATAGCAGCCGTAGAACAGGAAGACGACCTTCCTCATATAACCGTTATGATTCCAACAGGAACTGCAAAAGCCTTGCTGGACACTGGAGCAGCCAAATCTTATGTGGGAGATCACATAGTCAGCCGATGGAGAAGACTGGGATTGCGCAGTACGGAGACTCCAACATGCTCCGTCAGAATGGCTAATGGTCACCATATTCCTATGGAGGTTACGTACCACACGGACCTAACCATAGGAACGACAAGTAGCATTGAAAGTTTTGGACATACCCGGATTGTCACCGAAATGGTTTTAGGTATGGATGTGCTCAAGAGACGCCTTTTCCGTATGGAATTAGATAAGAATATATGTAGACGGGTCAGTCATTCCGACAGATCCACAGCCTGTACCGTGTAGCCCTATCGGTATGATCAAACCTGTGACATCATGGCCGTCACCACGACTGTCTATGCTACCTGCACCTATGACCTAGATCGAGAGCAAACCGCTGCCCGTTCCCAGCCGTCCTCCGCACATTCCCGTTATGACCGTCATTTGAATCACTCGGTTCCGCCAAACCGTTTCAACGATTCCCAATGTCTTTCGCTTTCGTTAGATAACCATTTCAACCCCACTAGACCCGTCAGTACTCGCTTCGTTCACCGGAATACTTGGGAATGCGAGGAGGATGACGACGACAGGAACCACCAGCAAGATAGAAGAAGATTAGCCGAATACAAAACTAGTAGACCTGCTCGCTGCCAGATTGAAGGAATTCTGCTGCCGGAATACCTACCCGTGGAGAAAGATCTGTGTTGGAAGTGAGGCCAGAGTGAAGACGAAGACACCCGTCGGAGTTGTTTTGTAGTTATAATGAGATTTCGTTTTGTTTGTGACAGGCGTACCTATCCATAATACAGGGTTCGGCCATTTGAAAGGGTAGGCACCTGATCGGGATATTTGTATATTTTTTTTTTCAGGAAGTTTTTTCCGTAGTCCCTCCAAGAGGGTTGACTTTTTGATTTTGTAGCGCCTAAGCATATCAAAAAAATGTATGTTGACAATTTTGTTTTTCCTGAGGTGGGAAGGGTGTGTAACAAAGTTACTCATTTTCTTTGAAAAATCAGCTGGATCGATTCAGGATCTCTATCGCCTGGTATAATTTCATTCTGCACATCGTCGAGCGAAGCCAGCCTTTGGATCGGCGCGCGCTTACTCAATATACGTAGGAACGGATGGGAAGTGTGACGTCAGCTCGAAGATATAAAACTAATGAATTGTCGTCTAGGCTGGACTTCAGGGTTTGTGGGAATTCGAATTTTACTGTCAGATTCCCGGCTAGCCCGAGTCCCTATAAGCCCAGCCAGACGCTTCACACTAGAGTCGGCCATCTCGATTGGAAACGGCCTCGACTCTGGGAGGATGTTTTTGTTGGAGAAAGGAATTAATTTAAAAACTGAAATGAAGTCTTGTTAAAGATTTTTGATAATGTTTGCAAAGGCTCGAACGCGAGACGAAATAATTACTCCAAAGGTACAGTTATCCAGCTTTTCCATTTTATTTAATTTTTATTTCGATATAATCATTCAGCTTTTTAATGAATCTCTCTGCTTTTTAATGAATCTTTCTGTTGCCATGTTCATGTTGTTTTTTGAGTATATGTCCATCCAACATTCTTTTTCTAGTTGTTTGCGAAGATTCTTGTAATTGATAAAAGCCTTGAAACTGTTTTCATAAGCTTGCTTCTCCTCATGGTCATCAGGCATTTTTATTCTCAGACATATGGGTTTATGGTCCGTGATATGGAAATCGACAATAACTGGCTCAAATGAATCAATGGGTAATGGGTAATTTTGTTCGTAGGAAGATTTGGTCTAGGCAGGTTTTCATTCTTGTTGGTGAGGTTATGCAAGGTATGTAGTCGTATTCTCCCATGACATTTAGATATTCTTCTCTATATCCAGTATCTTCAATCAAATCTATATTATATTTATGTCGCCGACTATGAGGCTGGCATCACAATTGAATTTATATTTTTTCAAGTACCGTTCTAATTCAAGGTTGAATTCAAATGAGCAGAAGAACGGAGAGCTGTAGATAGCAATTATGTAAATTTTAGTGCCCCTATACATCAAATGAATTTGCATTGTTTTTATTTGCCCTAGAATCTGAATTTCATGGGTGTAGTTGATATTATTATATATATATATATATATATATATATATATATATATATATATATATATATATATATATATATATATATATATATATATATATATATATATATGTTGATATAGGGGTAAATATCGGTACCAAAACGGAACTGAAGAGGTACATATGAGGACATTTGGCACATACGGGCCCGGTCCCCGTAATTTTATAGATATAGTGGTTATTATCGGTACTGGTCCCGGTAATTTTTTTTATGTGTAACGTATTTTAAGAGGACCTTGTTCATCATACATCAAATGTTTATTAGTGGGACCAGTATACATAATGAAAGCCGTTCGCATACTGATATGAGATTTGATTTTTTCAAACGATAGTCTAACGTCTTTCGTTTAAGTCGCTATCGATAACTTTTTCATTGATGATGCAGTGGAGAAGTATGATTTTCGTGGTATTGGTTGGAATATCCAACAATTTTTTTTTTCGGAATTCTTTTTTTGTTTTATTGAACTCATAATAACCTATACCTAAATGAACATAGGTCTATTCAGCTTCGGAATAACTTCGTGTATTTGAGCTTGCACTATCATTATTGTTAATTTGCGATGTCGATTCATATAACAATATCGTTTCTTGATGATAGATATTCTGAACAATCCAGGTTTTATAAGACGTTTCATTGTCGGTGCTGATATGAATCTCATCTCAGATTTCGATAAGAGGGAAACATTAATCTTGCTACCTTTCAAATTTGTGAAGAATTTGCTTTATTAATATCGATATATGCATATGCATATGTGAACTTCGGAATAACTTCGTGTATTTGAGCTTGCACTATTATCATTGTTAATTTCGTTAACTGCGATGTCGATTCTTATAACAATATCGTTTCTTGATGACAGATATTCTGAACAATCCAGGTTTTATAAGACGTTTCATTGTCGGTGCTGACATGCACCTCATCTCAGATTTTGATAAGAGGGAAACAATAATCTTGCTACCTTTCAAATTTGTGAATAATTTGCTTTATTATTCTCAATATATGCAAATGCATATTATGTGAACCATAGAGTATTTATGCTCTAGATGCAAAATTTCAGTAATTTCTCAATTGGATATTAATAACGGATCTCCATTGACTTTTACTTGAGATCGAATTTAATTTGTGGCACTTCATTCGTCATTTATTTCGTTATTTGAGATGTCGATTCATGTTATAAATATTTATTCATAATGTTATTCTGAACATCGTCATGAACATGAAGAAACCCGGACGTCCATGAATGGAAACTCATAATAACCTATACCTATAATAAGTCTATTTAGCTTCGGAATGAATTCGTCTACTCGAGCTTGCATGTGATTGTAGTTAATGTCGTTAACTGTGAGGTCGTTTCGTAAGACAATATCGTTCCTTGACGATATTCTGAACAATACAGGTTTTATAAGACGTTGGATTGTCGGTGCTGACATGCCCTCTCAGTCACTAATAAAATGTTCCCATAATCGCCTATAAAAATGCCAGTATATTCCACAATTATTTCCAAAAGTAATATATATTAAGTTATTACTGCACAATAAATATCCTACAGCAGTTTCAGAACCAAAAAAATCCTCTTTTGTTTTTCTTTAAAGGTAGATCTCATTTCAATTCAGATTTCGTTAAAGGGTGAACATAAATCTTGCTGCCTCTCAATTTTGTAAAGAAATTGCTTCATTAATCTCGATATATGCATAAAATGTGCTTTGAGAACTTAGAGGATATAAATGATGGCTACTATTGAGTATGTATGCTCTAGATATAATATTTCACTAATTTCTCAATTGGAAAATAATAACGGATCCCCATAATGACCATTACTAAAATGTACAAATTTACATGGCTTTGAAATCGAAATTATTTCGTAGACTGAAGCTTGCACTTCATTCGTCATTTATTTCTTTATTTGAGATGTCGATTCATGTATTAAATATTTATCCATAATGTTTTTCTGAACTTCGTCATGAACATGGGAACTCATAATAATCTATACCTTAATGTAAGTCTATTCAGTTTCGTAATAAATTCGTTTAGTCGAGCTTGCACTGTGATTATAGTTAATGTCGTTTCATTAGACAATATCGTTTCATGATGATATTCTGAACAATCCAGGTTTTATAAGACGTTGGATTGTCGGTGCTGACATGCACCTCTCAGGCACTAATGACATGTTCCCATAATCACCTATACATGAGTATACATAATGCCACTCGTTCACATAAAATTGGAAAAATGCCAGTATATTTCACAATTATTTTCAAATGTAATATATATTAAGTTATTACGCACAATAAAATCCTACAGCAGTTTCAGAACCACAAAACCCTCTTTTGTTCTTTGTATATCTATTCATAAAATGTAATCAGCATCATGTTACTATAGAGTGAAAAAAAAACAAAAAAAATGATAATAAATGTATGACATTCACGGGAAGTATCATTTGACAAAAAATTCCAAATGAAATTAAGAAATCGTTCTTCGATCCGCATATAATTAGAATATTACAGGTAAAGACTTTAACACGTACCATGTTTCAACGGGGGCGTTAATTTTTTTTTTGAGGTCATTTATCAATAATCCACTCTACCATGAAACGTACGGTATGCACTTCTTCATTACAATATCAAAAAATTTTGGATTGTAATATGCATCTTTCTGAAAATGTTCATCCAAATTATTCCCTGGAAAACAATGTTTTGATAACACTTTCTGGAGGTGGATGAAGAAAGAGCTATTTTCATATAAGGAGCTACCGAAGCTTGATCATTACTAAAGGGCGAATGAGAAATACTTGAATCTCCAACCAGAAAATCTTCTCCACAACAAATTTTCAAGAGATATTTGAAACTCGATAAGAAACGCGTGGTTTCTGTTTTTGAATTCAAAATTAAATATAGGTTTTCATACCATAACTGCCAAAATTTCTTTTATATGTATATAACTTTCACTTGATTTGAAATGTGCTTCTGTCATAATTCTGAACATATGGAAACAACATACATGGATCTTGATTTCGTTGACAGGAAATTGTTTGGATTTCGAAACGATATCGTTAGAGAGATAGAGATAATCTTTAAAATCCATATTATTCCATGCAATTGAAGTAGCGTTCAAAAATGTGAAACTGAAATCTGCGACAACAGCTTCAATTGAAGGCCACTTCTTGTTGTTGCGAATAAAACAACCTGTATTTCAGTTGCCATGCTCCAATCGCCCCCACATCGTGTTCGGACGATGTCATTTCTACAACTGGACATACCCTATTGTTTCTTGCTAACTGTATTACCCCGCAGTAATAATAAACCCTTTTCTACTCATCCTAATCAATGAACTCGTTGCATCCAAATGTAGAGTGGGTTTTTGTTTGATCAAAGACAATTGCTAAATGATAAAGATAAAAACGTGCAGTGGAACACCTACAGCTTTTATATTCTCTTCGTGACATTTGCGCATTTCTATTAAATCAGTCACATCATCGGGACTCCTATAATTTTTAGCCAATATGCTCGTCTATGCTCGTCTATAAACAGCATCATTTTTAACAGGTCCGATATTACAAGTTCCTGTAGCTGGCTCTGCTCCAGCGGGTTGATACGTAATATTTTTTTTTATAATTTTTCTCTGGATGCCTCTCAATTTCTTACAATTGTAATGCTGGCAGTAGGCGTACATTTTCAGGGAATCGGTTCTTTTCAAATGTCTATGAGTTTTATAACATAATAAACAAGTAACCTGTGGTAGAAGTCCATTTTATATATCGAAGCGGAGTGGTATGGATATACAAATCAGTAAAACGCAAAGTCATTTCCACAATTTAATATCATCATCCGGTGCAGTAAGATGGTAAAACGGCTGTCAATCAGTTGACAGTCACATAGTAGTACATGTTTCGGACCTACATAGATCATCAGCTATTTAGTAATTCTACAATAAAAGGAGAACAATGTAACTAAAGACAAGTTGGCTCATTATGAGATCACTTACATGGAGATGAAAAAATGTTGTATAATATGTGAAAAATAATTGCTGTGCTACATAACAAAATTAGTAGCAGAACATGGTTTTATTAGATTAAATGTTGTGTATTATTATTTTTTTGTTTTTGTAAACTGGAAAAAGGGAGGCTGAGAAGCTTACATCCCTTATTCCTATAGGGAAAATTAAAGGACCACATGTATTATTGACTGATTTTTATTATTAATGATGAATTGGTATAACGATTCTCAAAGAGATGTTTATCATGACATAAGGTCGTATTCTTTTCTCGATAAAGCAAATTCACCCTCTTTGAGTTTACGCATTTTATAGAAGGGGATTTTTCATTCCGAATCTTTCTTATTCAAAGAACCTGATGGCCACACGCCACTAATTTTGGATTGATATCTATTCAAATACAAAAATTCATCGTAAACATCTTGGTCAGTAACGTTAATTATAGATACTTCTTTAGTCCCATTTCTTTGAGTGACATTATCACATGAGGATTTCTCACTCTTTGAGGGAATTCCTTTACTTTCTTGTATACCGCAAGTCAAACCAACATCATCGTCTACATCTTCGATAACTGTCGAGTGCAAACTTGCGCTCTCGCCAGAATCGGCGACAGGCTATAGTTGTAACGGAACGATTGTTCCAAGTTGAATAAAAGATACGGTTTCGAAGTTACTGGTATTTTTATTATTATTAACTAGGCAGAGAACCTCACTGGATGAATGCGATAACCATTCGATTACAAACTGCAAACATAAATAATTCTTTTTAAAGTACCGGACAATTACAAGGGTGATCCACCCTTACCTGTGCCAGACGAAAAATCAAACCAAAACCTGTACTAAATTTCGTAAGACTGCCAAAATGTCACGAGGTCACAGTTGTTACCGGATAATCATACAAATAAACTGAGTAGATCGCTGCTAGCAAACAGAATTGGAATCGTTTTTATGGAAATTGGCAAAAAACACAAGCCGGCCGCTCAGCGCCAGAAATTATGCAACCACCTTTTCAGTGTACTGTTTCATAGTTAAATATATTCAGCGGTAAATTGTACAACAGCTCGATCCCGTCTTGGTGCCTCTTCAGAAGACTACACATTCTTTTACGATTTTTCACGTTATTTTTTTTCCCTCAATAATTTGCACAGATCCCCATGAATTGACATAACTCTGCTTGTATAAATCAGTGTTGGTTACTTGTTCACATTTCAAATATCATGAAATAGATTCAATCTTATTACACTTCCATAATTTCTCAACATTTTCTGCGAACGAGCCTTCACCTTCCTGATATTCAAGTTTTGACTTTATACTACCCGTATTTCTCCTCAATGCCTGTACTATAATGAATCGGTAGAAACGGCTTTCTGAAAAGAATAAAGTGAGTGCAGCTTTTGTGATTATTTGACAATTAACACTCACGATATACGGAATATTTGCCAACGCATTTACAGGGACCTTCACTTTACGCCCAACCATTTTGGCAGAAGAAAACAAAAGTTTTCAAGAGCGAAATACCTACCTGAAATTTGAAAATCATACAAATCTTCCGAATGTATCTAGAAAACTAAACGGCAAAATCCAATACAAAATCCAAGTAATCCGATATCCAGTTATAATAAATCCAATATTCAATAATCGTTATCCATAAATCAAAAGCCGAAGTCAACGTAGGACCTTTACAAAACAACATAATTCACAGCACAACTAACCAGACTGCTGCATTGAACACTGAATGCCCATTCTCGCCTGAGGTAAGTAAACACGACGAGTGAAATGTAACAAATTTAACTTTTTTCCATTATTCTGACGGACGCACAAATCAATTCGAATAGCCTTTTTGGCATTATTTTGGGCATTCTATCTCACTTTATTTTTTTCCATGTGACACGCGGACTCCTGGTGCAAGAATTTAAACTTATTTTTTTTTAGTCATCCCGACGGCCGAACGAATTGATTTGAAAAGCCATTTTTGCATAATTTTGGTCCTTCTATCTCACTGCATTTTTTTCCATGTGACACGCGGACTCCTTAACGGAGTTTACATGGTGCAGGAATTTAAACTTAATTTTTTTTCAGTCATCCCGAAGTCAGAACAAATTGATTTGATGATCCATTTTTGCATTATTTTGGGCCTTCTATCTCAATTTATGTTTTCGATGTGACACGCGGACTCCTTAACGGAGTTTACTGACGCAAGAATTTAAACTTTATTCTTTTTCAATCATACCGACGTCCGAAAAAATTGATTTGGAAAGCCATTTTTGCATTATTTTGATCCCTCTATCTCACTGTATTTCTGTCCATGTGACACGCGAACTCCTTAATGGAGTATACTGGTGCAAGAATTTAAACTTTATTTTTTCCAGTCAACCCGACGGCCGAAAAAATTGATTTGAAAAGCAATTTTCGCATTATTTTGGGCCTTCTATCTTGTATTTTTTTCCATGTGACACGCAGACTCCTTAACGGAGTTTACTGGTGCAAGAATTTAAACTTTATTTTTTCCAGTCACACCGACGGCCGAAAAAATTGATTTGAAAAGCTATTTTCGCATAACTTTGGGCCTTCTATCTCAATATATTTTTTTCCATGAGACACGCGAACTCCTTCATGGAGTTTACTGGTGCAAGAATTTGAACTTTATTTTTTATCAGTCATCCTGACGGCCGAACATATTGTTTTGAAAAGCCATTTCTGCATAATTTTGAGCCTTCTACTTCCCATTTTTTTGTTTCATGTGACATGCGGACTCCTTAACGGAGTTTACTGGTGCAAGAATTTCAACTTTTTTTTTCAGTCATCCCGACGGCCGAACAAATTGATCTGAAGAGCCATTTTTGCATTATTTTGGGCATTCCATCTCACTGTATTTTTTTCCATGTGACACGCTGACTCCTTTACGGAGTTTATTGGCGCAAGAATTTAATTTTTCTTGCAGTCATCCCTACAGCCGAACAAATCGATTTAAAAAGCCATTTTCATTATTTTGAGCCCTCTATTTCACTGTATTTTTTTTCATGTGACACGCGAACTCCTTTACGGAGTTTACATGTGCAAGAATTCAAACTATAGTTTTTTTCAGTAATTCCGACGACCAAACAAATTGATTTAAAAAACCATTTTTGCATCATTTTGACCCCTCTATCCCACCACTGTATTTTTTTCTAGATTTTCCAAAACTTCTGCTTGCAAACAAATTTCAATAATTCCATGAATAATCATGCTACCCTCCTCTCTAGCTGCAAATAACACATTGAACTGATTCAGAACGTATCTGTAAAAATAATTGATGTGGTAACACAGCGGACGTTCACTCCACTATCCCAACTAAGATTTACACCACGTCAGAAACTGTGGCTAACTTCACACTTATCTCGATAATCAGAATTAACTTGCATCTCAGCATCACCCTGCGAACTACACCTATTCACACCATCTACAATATGAGCAATTTCCGTAGGTAAAACAACACGTGTATCAGTGACTATCGCAATAGAAATTCATTCGAATTTGAGAAACAAATTTTGTTGCTTGGCAACCACACGAGCGCTTGCTTTCGTTTATTGAATTAAAGAAATCGGGATTTCATACAATCACCAATATTTTCTTCCTGAAGTATAATTTGGACTTTCCTCACAAAATCCACTCGGAAAAGTGTGAATTGATTGAATTATGATTTTTTTTATTTTTCGTGTTTTTGTCTCATTGTGGCCCAACATGTGGAGTACGAAGAAACAATACATTAAATAGAATTTCTCTGATGAAAAAAAACTTTATTCATTTAAAAAACATAAAACACTCTATTTTTATGGTTGTAGAACATAACATCAGTTGTAGATTAACATAAATAATTCATAAATTAAGAATGTTCTATTGTGTCAAAATTTATACCAAACTTAATAAGACCGTGCTGCCTTTTGGTAGTTCCGATCTGAACTGGATCTGGTAAAATCATTTTGATATCATTCAGTTCAACCGCTGCTTCATCAGGAATAGCGGGAAAATCGAAACTGTCAGACCTTATTACTCTTCCTCATATAACTAACCAATATTACTAAACCGGATTCTGTAACTTTAGCGACGTAATAAAATCTTTTTTTTTTTCTGAGAGTTCTACCAGAACATATTCTCCTGATTACGGCTTTCTGAAAATTGGCTCAAAGCTGATCTCTTCTGGGCATGCTTCCATTTCATCATCTAGCTCGTCATCCGTTTCCTGATCAGTGAATTCAATTTCTTCTGACTCAGATAACTACAGTTCCTTCATCTTTTCTTTTTTAGACATTATCTTCGATTTTTTGACCGATTGCCGTCTTAATTTTTCTTGTGCTCTCTCATCTACAGCACTCTTCTTTGGAGTATCAGTTATTATTCCACGCTTCCCTTTAACCCACCTTTCCTAGCAGTTTTCAGAGTTTTCGCTGTAGGAAATCCGATTAATTCGTGCGGAGGAACAAATGAGCTTCTTTTCACTACACTATCTTCATTTGTAATTACTTCTTCATATGTTGCCAAGTTGGTATGCGAATTACATGGTTGTTGACATTCTAAATTTTGTCCGTCTTGTGTTTATTCTATTAGGCGGCTGTCAGGCTTAATGATTTTGGATCGATCTGTCAGTTTACTCAACAGGAAATCAACCTCTGTGAAAATGTGCCTATCAAATGGATATATTCCAGTTTTTCTAAATCCCGAAGTAATGTTGGAAGGTGTCATCGACTTCTGGAAAGCTTGACCAACGCAACCAGCTATTCCATAAATATTCATCGGAACTCCTGGATGAGCAAGTAGCCAACTATCGACCGCAGCATTATAGAATGCTTTGAATGAATAAAAAACTGACACATCAAGCGGTTGAAGTTTGTTGGAGCCATGTGGTGGTAAGGTAACAATAGTTACCTCAATGTCTTTGGCTATATTCAATGTTCCCACTGAGATGTGGCTTTCATGATTATCCATGATCAATGAACAGGGATTGTCTTTCGAACTAGAAGTTTTTTCAATAAAATGTTCCATTACTTTTTCGAATAATTCTGTCGTCATCCACCCAGAAGGATTTGCTAGTCCAAGAGTTCCTGGGGGCGCGCCAGTGATCATGTGATCCTTGAATTTTTTTCTTGGAAATATCATCACCGGTGGGAGAGTATTTCCAGGAGCATTGATCATACAGCATGTCGTTACCAAATTCCCACACTCTGCACTTGTGCATTTACTAACTTGTTTGATGCCTCTTTCAGCTACGACCTTCTTTGGTTTCTGCACAGTAGTAGTTGCAGTCTTGTCTAGATTAAAAATCCTAGATGGGTCCAAAAATACTTTTGTTCTTTCCAACACATTTTGGAAATTGTCGAAAAAGAGCGAAACATTGTGTTGATTAAAAGAAGTGGCCCTTGACATACTACAACCCTCAGGTTGTCTGATACTCAACGCTGGATGTCGCTTCATAAACGACTAGCTCGTTTATTGGTCTTCCAATTACTTGGGATCTCCTTTTCATTTGCTATTGCCAATTCGTACGCAATCAAACGGATATCTTCAGTAGACTTTCCATAACACATCCTGTTGCACTGGATTATATAATCAGCCAGACTGGCTTCTTCAGTATCTGTAAATATTTTCCTGGAGTCATACTTTGGTGTCATCCGAATATCTGTATTTGGATTACATTTTTGTTTCTTAACATATCTTGCTAATGTTTGAAATTTCAGCCCATTGATTTCTGCACTCTCTCGTAATGAGAGTTGATCAACAATAACTTGATTGACAGCTTTTCTCATCTGCTTCTTAGTGAAATTCCCCTTATCTGTTTTTCTTTTCCGCCCTCTTGACATTTTCTGAAATTTAATGAGAATATTTCATTGAATTGATTATTCTCTAACCTCTAACAGAAGAGTGGTAGTAGAAAAAATACTTGATGGGACAATAGTAGCAGTTTTAGATTGAGAGAATCTTATACGATATAACGCGGGCCACAATGGGACATGTCTCATTGTGCCCCACAAATCAGTGTCTCATAGTGGCCCCAACGACATCTGAGATTCAGTACGGCCCTGATTCTCACATGCTTGAATTACTCATAACCTCATTCGAAGACATAATCAAATCCCACCTATAGTAATATGTGCCCATCATCCGATTTGACAGATATTATATTTCATCGTCCAATTCTCGATATCACGTTTACCACGTAGTACGTCCAGTCGTATCAGTCACGCACATAGTTTAAAGATTCCGAAAACCTTCTCCCTTCTCCCGCGTCGCCCCGCCAAGCATCAACCGTCCGCCCGGCAATTAGCCATTCGTCTTTCTGTGCCAGTCGCGTACGTATCTATCGCAGCGCTCCAGAAACATCGTGCTATACGAAACCAGTAAGTACCCTTTTTTCTTAATTTATAATCAAAACCGCTTTTATATAGCTTCCAGCATGCCTCGCTCTTCAAGCAATAGTGATGACGACTGCATGTCGAAAAAAGAAATGCTCAAGAGACTTAAGAAACTAGAACGCAAATATAAAAAAGTCAAACGCCGACATAGAAATAGATCCCGCTCCGGTAGCAGGCGAAGAAATTCACTGTCGTACTCTCGATCTCGAAGCCCACCGGAACGTTTTAGACAGCACCACCGCAGCGTGAGTCGCCCGGGGTCTGACAACAATGGATCAAACGAACGGCGCCGGCGTTCACGGTCTCGAGCAAATTCAAGGTCCAGTGGCGGGGGCCACAACAGGGGCGCTAGGGATTATCGCAATCCGAGTGGTTCGGGATCCCATTTTCACAGTTCTGCCCGCCCACGATCGGAAGAAAGTAGAGACTACCGCAATCTGCGTGGTTCGGGGTCTCCCCAGATACAAGACGAGCTACGTTCCCGATCACCAACTCCAAGAGAGAGAGATTACCAAAACCCGAGTGGTGCGGAATCTCATTTTGAACAGAAGAATGCCAAACGACTGAGAAAGCATCAAAGCCCGGACCTTTCAAATGTTCGCAGAACATACCAGAATTTATCCGATGACGACCGCAGCCCGCGTGGCTCGGCGTTTATGGAAAACCTAAATGCTGGCGGGGATAATAAAACGTGCCCGGCGGCAAGACAACCCGATGACTCACCTGTTTTGCAAATCATGAACAATGAAGACTTACCCGGCGATATTCTAGACATTTTAGGGGAAGACCCTGAGTCAATATCAAAACAGGAATTTAATATTCACCCCGCTCTTGAGAGCCGCTGGAGCCATGTAGTAAAAAGTGGTATTCCCAAACCAGAAAGGGAAAAATTATTGTCAAAATATCCACTTCCCTCTAATTGCAGTGCGTTAACTCCGCCGAAAGTAAACCCAGAAATACTTAACGTCCTTCCAAATGCCCTCTCCAAGAGAGACAAGTTTTCACTCGAATCGCAACAGCCGTTGTGCATCGGCATATCAGCCATTGCAAAAGGCCTCAGTGACGTGCTAGAGGACAGAGAACATATTTCCCACGGAATGAAAAACAAGCTCTCAGAATGTTTTGGCGACTCGGGCAGAATTCTATGCGACCTCATGTACAATATGACCCAAAATAGAAGGCTAGTGATAAACCCCAGCCTCAGCAAATCAGTGAAGGAGATTGTTGACAAAATACCCCCATCCGAATTCCTATATGGGTCGGATTTGGGAAACAACATTCAAAGTGCCAAACAGCTTGAGAAAACATCTCAAGAATTGAAACCTACCAAAAATACACAATTTGCAACAAGCCATCCTTTCTACCGGAAACAAGCCAAATATACAGGGGGGGAAAAATCATCCTACACCCAGAAGAATGCGAACAATTCTTTAAACAGACAGCGCCCGTCTCGCCGTCTGAGGGAAGTGAGACCGAAAGGGCAGACCTCAAAAATGGACAGGAACAGCCGGAGGAAGCACACGTATTGAAAAAGGTAAGTGGGAAAAATAAAGCAGGCAGATTGAAATATTTTTATACAAAATGGCAGACGCTTACTAATAACGAGGTTATACTTTCCTGGATACAGGGTTACAAAATCCCTTTTTCAAGCACCCCTCGACAGCATAAGCCCTCTCTTCAGTCTTTTTCTGAAGAAGAGGAAAAATCGCTTCAACCACCCATCGAGGAGCTCATAAAAATAGGAGCCATCAGAAAGTGTCTGCCTGATAAAAATCAATTCATATCAAACATTTTCTTGAGGAGGAAACCAAGCGGCAAATATAGGCTCATATTAAATCTAAAAAAGCTGAATACTTTTGTATCAGCCCCCCATTTCAAAATGGAGGATTTTCGCACAGCAGCTAGACTGATACAGCCAAATGATTATATGATATCGATAGACCTAGAAAACGCATATTACCTGGTGCCTATGTGCCCAGAACATACGAAATATTTGAGATTCACTTTCATGAACCGCCTATACGAATATACCTGCTTACCATTCGGTTTGGCTTCTGCACCGCACTGTTTCACAAAGGTCGTTAAACCCTTGGTTGAAGCTATGCGACGCAGGGGCATTAGGTGCGTAAATTACTTAGACGATTTTTTAATAATCGCAAGTACAGATACACAATGCAGAGAGAATGCTGGGTGGGCAATAAAAATCCTTACCGCTGCCGCATTTATTATTAACCCCGACAAGAGCTCCCTGGAACCACAAAAAACCAAAATATTCTTAGGTTTCCTTTTTGACAGCGCAAACATGCACTTAGAAATCCCCGAAGAAAAGCGGATGAAGATAAAATTAATGATTCAATATTACAAAATACAAAAATTCACAAAAATCAGAGATATCGCAAAACTAATTGGTACACTGATTTCCGTTTGCCCAGCCATCAAATACAGCTGGCTGTATACAAAGTCATTGGAAAGGGACAAATTTTTAGCACTAGCCGAGAACGGTAATAATTACAATGCCCAAATGAGCCTCAGTCCACTATCTATAGAGGACCTCTCATGGTGGGAAGACCATATTAAAAAATCATATAACGACATACGTCAAAATTCATTTTCTTTAGTTATCTTCACAGACGCTTCGTTAACTGGGTGGGGGGCGTGTTGTGAACACGATAACACAAATGGTTGGTGGTCACATGGGGAAAAACAAAACCACATAAGTTACCTAGAACTCCTTGCAATTTTTTACGGCCTCAAATGCTATGCTAAAAATGAGTATAATGCAAACATTCTTGTTCGCACCGACAATACAACAGCAATGTCATACATAAACCGCATGGGTAGCATACAACAACTGAAACTTTGCAAACTCGCCAGACAGATCTGGCAATGGTGCGAAAAGCGGAACATCTGGCTTTTCGCATCTTACATTAGCTCGAAAGACAATTATGAAGCAGACAGAGAATCTCGAGTACTACCCGGGGACACTGAATGGTCACTTAATAATAAGTACTTCACAAAAATTATAAATAATTTTGGGAAACCTACAATAGACCTCTTTGCAACTAAGGATAATTCAAAATGTGAACGCTACATTTCCTGGAAAAAAGACCCGGGATCACTAGCAACTGACGCATTCACAGTGCCATGGAGCGGAGAATTTTTTTATGCCTTCCCCCCATTCTCCCTTATATTGAGGGTATTACAAAAAATTATTTCTGAAAAAGCCGAAGGCATACTTATAGTACCATTCTGGCCAACGCAAGCGTGGTTTCCTCTTCTACAGAAGATGAAACTATCTGAGTTGATGATAGGCCCCAGTAACGATTTACTCCTCTCTCCTTGCAGGCAGCAACACCCCCTATCCAAGAACCTTGTCCTACTGGCTACGAGATTATCGGGAAAGCATTTCGCCTTAGAAATACCCCGGAATGCGCCATCCACACAATAATCCACTCAATATCAGAATCCACACTGAAGCAATATGAAACTACGTTCAAACTATGGTGGCAGTATTGCCAAGAGAAAAAAGTTTCTCCTTACCTTGCAGAAGTGGCTGAAGTTATAACATTCCTTCAAAAAGTTATGACAGACAGAAACCATAAATACGGTACAATCAACTCACATAAATCGGCTCTTCCTCTCATCCTCAAGACCAACCTAGAAGAAGACACCAGATTGAAACGTTTCATGAAAGGAGTGTCAAAACTCAAACCATCCACACCCAGATACGACTGTACCTGGGACCCTCAAATGGTCATTTCCCACATAAAAGGAATGAGTAATAACGAAAACCTCTCTTTGAAATCACTCTCGATGAAACTGGTTACGCTTTTACTCCTAGTCACAGGACACAGGTTACAAACAGTAACCTTAATACGGATTTCAAACATTTTGGAATCTGAATCAGATATTCAAATCCCGATCACCGACAACATAAAAACATCGAGAACCAAAGCAGCACAACCTTGCTTACAACTCCCGTTTTATAGAGAAGACAACAAACTCTGCGTAGCGTCGACCTTGAAACATTATATAGAAGTAACACGCTCAATCAGAAAACCAGACCAAGAGTTCCTCTTCCTGACGCATAAAAAACCTCATAATACCGCCAACAACCAATCCATCAGCGGATGGGTGAAGAATATGCTACAACAATGCGGTGTGAATACTACAGTGTTCAAACCACATTCAACACGACATGCCAGCACCTCCGCGGCATTCAAGGGAGGCATCTCCGTAGAAGCAATCATGAAGACCGCCGGATGGAAAACAGAATCAACCTTCACAAGATTTTACAAACGCCCGATGATACGCTCCAATGAATTCGCTAATGAAATATTGAGAACGACACACACAAAATGAACATATACTTTGTATGCCCCTATATAAATATATGTGTAAAAAAAATAATAATAATAATAATAATAATAATAATAATAATAATAATGCATGCAAAAATAACCTTTCAGCGTCATTCATTATTCCATACCTAGCCTCAACTGGTCAGGCACTCCAAGTACAAACCATAATTGCTGTCTCTGAACAACTACGTGGTAAACGTGATATCGAGAATTGGACGATGAAATATAATTGATGATCAAACGAACTTACCTGAAGTGAAGTTCGATCATAATTATATGAAGCGTCCAATTCGAAGATATCACTTCCCACCCTGCCCATAAAGGCCCCACTCACTAAGAGGGAAGCGCGAAGGTTTGATTGCGCGTGGTACGGGGTACAGTTAAAAGTGTATGTGTATGGTCAAAAATTTGGAATGCGCAATCCAGCCGCTCGAAATCAGGATCGTCTTGATTTTTAGCGTGCGCAATGATGAATGCACGGGGAAGAACGACCGTGTATGGGCACAAGTCTCTGCATGTTTCAGTTTTACTCAGTAGAGTACGAATGAGAAGGTTTCCATATATTGTTTATACCGAAAATCAGCATGAGTGATCTAAGAACAATGTCAAGAGATTTTATTACGGAATTTCTAGAACTGTACAGAAGTTATCCCTGTTTATGGCAAATAAAAAATAAAGACTACAGTGATCGCAACAAAAAAACGACAGCTTATAATGAACTTGTTAAAAAAATGAAAGAAGTCGACCCCAATGCGACCAAGGACACTGTAGTGAAAAAAATTAATAAACCCCAGCCTCAGCAAATCAGTGAAGGAGATTGTTGACAAAATACCCCCATCCGAATTCCTATATGGGTCGGATTTGGGAAACAACATTCAAAGTGCCAAACAGCTTGAGAAAACATCTCAAGAATTGAAACCTACCAAAAATACACAATTTGCAACAAGCCATCCTTTCTACCGGAAACAAGCCAAATATACAGGGGGGGAAAAATCATCCTACACCCAGAAGAATGCGAACAATTCTTTAAACAGACAGCGCCCGTCTCGCCGTCTGAGGGAAGTGAGACCGAAAGGGCAGACCTCAAAAATGGACAGGAACAGCCGGAGGAAGCACACGTATTGAAAAAGGTAAGTGGGAAAAATAAAGCAGGCAGATTGAAATATTTTTATACAAAATGGCAGACGCTTACTAATAACCATAATTGCTGTCTCTGAACAACTACGTGGTAAACGTGATATCGAGAATTGGACGATGAAATATAATTGATGATCAAACGAACTTACCTGAAGTGAAGTTCGATCATAATTATATGAAGCGTCCAATTCGAAGATATCACTTCCCACCCTGCCCATAAAGGCCCCACTCACTAAGAGGGAAGCGCGAAGGTTTGATTGCGCGTGGTACGGGGTACAGTTAAAAGTGTATGTGTATGGTCAAAAATTTGGAATGCGCAATCCAGCCGCTCGAAATCAGGATCGTCTTGATTTTTAGCGTGCGCAATGATGAATGCACGGGGAAGAACGACCGTGTATGGGCACAAGTCTCTGCATGTTTCAGTTTTACTCAGTAGAGTACGAATGAGAAGGTTTCCATATATTGTTTATACCGAAAATCAGCATGAGTGATCTAAGAACAATGTCAAGAGATTTTATTACGGAATTTCTAGAACTGTACAGAAGTTATCCCTGTTTATGGCAAATAAAAAATAAAGACTACAGTGATCGCAACAAAAAAACGACAGCTTATAATGAACTTGTTAAAAAAATGAAAGAAGTCGACCCCAATGCGACCAAGGACACTGTAGTGAAAAAAATTAATACAATGCGAGGATGCTTTCGTAAAGAATGGAAAAAAGTAAACCAAAATACATCCGGTATGGGTGCGGACGACGTGTACGTGCCAAATTTGTGGTATTACAATTTGCTATTATTTGTACAAGACCAAGATATACCTCGGACCTCCTTGTCAAATATGGCTGAAGAAAATGACGTTTCTACAGATGTAAGTAAATTTATTTACTTGATAAGAAATAGTTCGAAATTTAAATTTTTATTTTTTATTTTATTTATTTAAAATACAATTGTGTGTATTACCAAAACGGACACTTGGAAAACTCTAGTTGCACTAGACTATTCAATACTATAATCATTTATTAGCTAATCATAGCTTCTTGCCATGAAACAGAACCCTCATGATTAAAATAGTGTAGAAAGTCGTTCCGAATAGCAACAGCAGTGTTACTGGCGTGTCTGTTAGGCCCACGTTGAAGTCCTGCTAGATGATCAGCTCTAAGCCCCAAATGTAAATTTGCTTGTAAAATATCTTCATTGTCTAGACAGTCAACCGAGGTGTACGTCTGTGAGCATTTTCTTCTTAGGAAATTATGTAAACAACAGCATGCCATAACAATCTTATCAATGTGCTCTAAGTTGACTGAAATGGATGTGTGGAATATACGAAATCTAGCAACCAATATTCCGAAGACATTTTCTACTATACGTCGTGCTCGAGACAGGCGGTAGTTGAAAATTCTTCGATCATGATTTAATTGTTTCTGACTGAATGGCTTCAGAAAATCTGACCGTAACGCAAATGCTTCATCACCTATAAAAACAAAAGGTAGCGCCTTTTTACCATTAGTGGGCTTCTCTGGAGAAGGCAGTGGTAATTTTCCTTTTTTCAGATATCGGTAAAATGTTGTATTGTCAATGACACCACCATCCGATATACGACCATTTGTGCCAACATCACAAAGAATAAATTCATAATTTGCATTACATATCGCCATCAGTACAATGCTGTGGTAACTTTTGTAGTTCCAAAAATACGATCCGCTTCCTGGAGGAGGGCTAATGGCAATATGTTTGCCATCTACTGCTCCCAAGCAGTTCGGAAAATTCCATTTGCTATCAAACTCAGCTGCTATCAATTTCCATTCAGCAGCAGCAGTCGGAAACTGAAACAGATATTAATATTTTTAGTCTGGTTCACAAGCGCTTTTTTTTTATTTTTTTACACACAGAAATGAAAATCGAAGTGATATTTTTATTTCGCTATTTTTGTTTCCAGGCACACTCAGATGATACTGCAGATGACACACATGGGGGTGAAAATGAAACAGACGCTTCGGCACAGGTAGAGGACACAATTTCAACTGATGGAAGTAATACGCAACCTCGAGCTGGTACTTCCAAATCATCAACATCTGCTCGTGCAGATACACCTTGCACAAGTTCTTCATCTAAACCATACAAACGCTCAAGATCAGCAGTTGTATCAAAATCAGATCAATTGCTCGAAGTTATTTCTGAACAATTGCAGAAAGAATCACCATGCGACGACGAATGCGATCTAATAGGAAAGAACATAGCGTGCAAATTGAGAAGATTTTCTCAAGGCACAAGGATTTTTGCTGAAAAATTGTTTAATGATATCCTTTATAACGCAGAGTTAGGAAGGCTCAATGAGAATTCTACTCTTGTGGTATCAAATCCAGTACGTGAACAATACAGTTCTGCTCGTGCATATTTTCAAAGTTATGGCGAAAATTCTACTGTCTTCACTGACTTATAATAAAAAAAAATTTTGAAATATGAAAATTTAAAACGTAAATTTTTTCTATTTTTTTTTTTTCGGTTGTTTAACGTTCCTTTTTCTTGTTCTTTGTATTGTCAATAAAAAACAATTTCAAAATAAAATTGTTATTTGTACTGCACAAAAACTTTTGCAAATCAACTCACCTTCATAACTTCTTGCTGTAGTACACGAACTATTGCCTCACAAGTTTCCGGAATAATTCGACCTAATGCCTGGGGTGAAATAATAGTTGAAAATTTTAAATCCTCATAGCTCCTTCCAGTAGCCAAAAATCGTAATGTAGCAGTGAGCCTTTCATGTGGTGTTATAGCTTGCCGCATTCGAGTGTTTTGTTTTTGTATGCAAGGAGCTAGATAATAGTTGAAAGTATGTGTCTGGTTCCATTCTCAAGTAATTATGCCAATCTGAAGGATCCAGTCGCAATTCCTCCAATAGATTGACATGAGAATACGTAGCCCGTTTTTGTAACCAATCCTTTGTCCATTTTGATCGAAGTTTTCGATTAATGCCACACTTCTCCCTAACAACTATACACGCCACTGCCATTAACGAGAGATTCTTTTTTGACGTCATGCTCACGCTTGCCATACATCTACACTGCGAGCAAAAGCGAGTGTGTGTGGAATAGGGAGAGTACACGTTTACCTTATAGCAAACATGCAGAGACTTAACTGTGCATTCTTCCTTCTTAGTGAGTGGGGCCCTATAAACAAGATAATTTAAACCCAAGCGCAATTATGGGGATCTCTGAAAACAAATGGCTAATTGCCGGGCGGACGGTTGATGCTTGGCGGGGCGACGCGGGAGAAGGGAGAAGGTTTTCGGAATCTTTAAACTATGTGCGTGACTGATACGACTGGACGTACTACGTGGTAAACGTGATATCTTCGAATTGGACGCTTCATATAATTATGATCGAACTTCACTTCAGGTAAGTTCGTTTGATCATCAATTTTTCATCATCAGATTTACCACATCAAAATTTATGATACGAAAAAGATCACATACCTCGAAGTAAAGGTTTCCTTGCAAATAATCGCCGAGTAGAGATAGAACTTCAATACTCCGGCAGGTGATGAATACAAACTACATCATGTACTGAAATGAATGCAAGCGACAATTACCCGGGAAATTTGAAAATACTCCTTCTGTCTCATTGTACCCCACGTCTCGTTGTGGCCCACCCTCCCCTACATAAAAAACTGAAGTCGAAAGTAGGCAGCAAAATAGAAAAACGATAAGACTCCCACATTAGATTTCGCTTTACTCGACTTTTTAAAAAGTGGAACCTCAGCGTTTTTCCACTGAACCCGTCATTTTTATTTATTATAGATATGTACAGTTCATGCTGTTGTATATCTTACCATCTTCCATATCCAGTTCGTCCTTTTTTGTACTAGTAGATACAACCTTCTGCGTTGTGGTTATATTAACATCTTCATTCCTAAGATTTGAAATTATTTTAGCATGGTGTTCCTTGTTGAGTTGTAAATATGGTTTTATTGACGCTGAACTACTATGGCCAGTGACTTCAATTATTTGTTGTTCTTCGATTCCGGAACTTGCCAACTGACTGACAGATGTAGATCTATTACAGACATTTATGTGATATTTCAAACATCTCGCTACTTCAGTTACCAATCACAGAGCGCGTCATTCGTAGTTTCGTCGTTGCATTCCTACTGGTTCTCGCTTAGGGTGATGTTTTGAAAACATTTTGGATAAGTGATTTGATTAATCAACGAGTATGCAAAATTTTTCGAGAATTGTGAAGTTGATATGAATTAATAGTGAGTGCTCATTTGGTTTTGGTCAAAGTTTGGTGTTGTGTCAATATAGCAGCTTGCTAGTGGTAAGTTTGTTCTTTGAAAAAAACAATCAGGAGTCGAACTACAAAATCGAAAACACATCATGTACAAATCCAATAGCCAATCAAGAGCCGAACTACAAAATCGAAAACATGATGTTTTCAATTAACAACACAAACATTTCAACCACGCTATTTTAGCATAAGAATATATACCTTCTATTTTTTTCTGTACCTAAAAAGTAAGTAAGTAAGTAAGAGTTATCACTAAATCGATATTACCAGAAATAGCTGCAAGAGTCATCACTAAATTTCAAGCCTTTCTCAGAGCTGCTCTAATATCAGCTACTGTCAAGTCTGCACAATCATCAACACCTCTAACCATCATTTCATATATCAATTCATCTCTAGTGAGATATCTAGTTTCATCCCTGATTGTTCGTGGCCTGTAAGATCACTCCAGGAACTAATCCGAGCATCTCGAAGCTACTCCTAGGGACAATAATTGGAAAACGACTCAGATGAACAGAACACCTTGAGATTCAGTGTTGCCAACTGAACCAAGACGAAAACGTGCCACCCTTGTTAATTCCCTTTTCGAACCAAACACAAACATGGTCAAGTATTCGAAAGTGAAGTACTTCAATGGCACAAGTAGAGATGGCTGAAGGATGAAATAACTTTTGGAAAATTATGCTGGTTCACATAATAATCCAGAGGAAATGTTACGGTTCTGTGTTGTAACCACAAGGCAATAGAGTTGTAACCAAAAGTAAGTTTACGATGTCATGCTGCAAAATAGTTCAAATGATAACTGTCATCCAAAAAATACTGGTTGCATAAATTATTGGCACTTGAACATTGTATGTTACTTAAGATTAGGTCATGTCTGCTCGAATTAGTAGGGCAAAGGTAAGTACTGAAATTTGGAAAGAGTTATACATGACAATGATCAAGTAACCATTTTGAAACAGTGGCGTATACAGTGGAAAGTTTATATCAATGACACAGAACTTCTGACGTTATTATATTAAAAGAAAAAGGGTTTTCCTAGTGCAAAACAAACCCCTTGCTTGTTCATTGACTTTTATAAATAGATTCACTAACACAATGATTTTCAATTCACTTCATGTTTCTTTCCAATGTTTACGGTTGTGATGTTTCATTTTCTTTATTTTATTTTTTTTTTCAATGATGGATTAGGCAAAATAATTCATTGGTACTAGTTGAACATAATATGTCTTTTATTTTCTTTTTACATATTGTTTGTTATATTTATTTTCGAAATATGAATTACTATGAATATGAAACTGTAATATTCAGTATAATTCTCATTTTATCATATATTACTGAAATCAATTTTTAACACGCTCAAGACCTAACCAGAGTTGTTCTCCTTCAGGCTGCATATTGAATGTCCTTGTGGAAAGTTTGACTTCTGCTACAGTACTCTGTATCGGAATTATCCTGAAACATGCTAATAAATGGAATATGAACAATTTCATTTCTAGCAATGCAAATCTTGACCCAATACAATTTCGTGGACCCATACCGAATGGAAGGTATGTGCACTGTTCAATTTTAGATTTATTGTCTTCGTTAAATCTGTCAGGATCGAAACGTTTAGGGTCTGGGAAGTACTTCGCGTCATAGTGAATTGCGACGATTGGGATCCATAAAACTGTTCCTTTTTCCACCACTAATGCTTTTTCTAGGGGTGAGACTGGTTGGATGGTATATGTTCTATTACATATGCGGTCAACCTCCACATTGATAGGCCATTTTCTCAATGTTTCTGAAAGAAAATTACGGTCTTTGAATAATTCAATGATATGTAACAAAATATTTACCCATTACCATACAAGCCCATTTATATATACTAGGCTAATATTGGTACAATATTATGAAAATATTAGTGAAATATTCAAAAGTGATATTGGCAAGAAAAAAATGTACACCTCGCGATATTGCTCGAATATTACTTGCACATTTCAAAAATACTGTTGGAGGAATTTTTTCAAAGCAATGACTGCTTCGAAACATTCTGCGATATTGGTACAGTATCCTTGTAGCACATTTATACTGGAATCATATTGGTTAAAGATTGTGAAAATATTGGCAAAATATTCAAACGTAATATTGGCGAGAAATAAAAATATGAACTCGCGATATTGCCCCAATATTACTAGAACATTTTAAAACTACTGTTTGAGGAATTTTAATAATAATTCTGGCTTCAAAACATTCAGCGATTTTGGTACAATGTCGCTTCAGCTCACTCATATTGGAATAATAATATTGGTACAATGTTATGAATATACTTATTATCAATATATTCAAACGTAACTTCAGCTATAAAAAATATCATCATCTCTGAACGTTTCGCGAAACTGATCCAATGTACTCATGGAAGGTAGCAAATGCTTTTACTACCAGGTTGGTCTTCCTCATAACTCAACAAAATGAATATGTTTGTTTCATGAAATCGAAGTAAAAGCATTTGCCCAAAGATTATGCATAGGACCCTATTACTAGACATTTGTGAAATGATATTGGTGGATTATTCACGAAGCAATATTGGTCTCAAAACATTCAGCGATATTAGTAGAATAACATTCAAATATATTCGTAGAACTTTCTTTCATTTCAAACGTTGGTGAAATATTTTGAAAACATTACGAATATTTCGGAACTTCTACAATAACAGTTCTTCCTAAATTAATGTGTCACCAGAGTTGTCCTTTTAGTCGTCATAACCGCTGATTAGAATGTTTCGAAAATAAGTTGTGGGAAGGCCTTCCCCTTTGTAACATTTGAACCAAGAAGATAGAGAATTGAAACAAAATGAAGTTGAAATGGGAACGGATGTTCACAATAACTTGAAATTTTAATAGTTGCCAAATTTGCGTGCAACGTAACCAACTTCCAATTTAAGCTTTCTAAGTCGATGATGTTCCATTTGTTCTCTTTTCAACCACATTCACAAACGATTCAAGTGTTGATCTATCCTGATTCATCACTTACAAAACAACTACGAGTTCAATATGACCTATATTGTATATCACTAGTACAATGACAGCGTTTTAAGAAGTACCAATCTAAGATTAAATGTATTCAAATAGATTACTACGACTCTTCTGTAGAAAAAGTATTTAAAGCTGCCGTAGTAGAGGCGCAAAATCGGCGGTCATCATGACCGCTATGACACCACAGGAAAGTATCGTAGCGGTCATAATGACCGCTATGGCACTCAAGGTGTTATTAAACCCATTCACAACTTCTGTTGATTTATCTCCAGTGCTAAAATTTCCGCAATAGGTTGAGAATAATTTTCTAACTCATGAATGAATCTACAATTCATTCACTTATCCATAGTATCCATGTAAAAGAGCATATGTGAGGGCGCTCGAATCAATGATGATAAATGTTCCAAAATTGAGTCTGCAGGGGTTCAGCAGAAAACACTTTGATGATGTAATTTTGGATGGATCATTCCAATTTTTTTTCTGAACCTACATAAATGTATAAGTGATACTTCTCTTGAGGTACTTTTTCAAAAACAAAAAATAGATCCTGAAATAAAATTTAGAGAATCTGATCAATGTTGTGCCTATTTTTTCGAAGTTTTTCTTTTTTTTATTTGAAAAATTACTTCGAAAGATGCCTAGAGCCAACAATCGAAAATCGGATGTTGAAAAAAAATCTCGAGTTTATTCAGCGAGCTGAGAGTATTTTTTATCTCCTGTTCCTTGTTTTACTAATAGTCACTAATAGGGTTAAACCCTTCTACTAGCTAGTTCATATCGCCCGCCTTGAAAACTATAGGTTAGTTTCAACACATTTGAGATTTGGAACAGCTTATTAAAAATAATGAATAACGGGATAACTACATTGTCTAGTGGGCACATTACACCGATTTTTCAATGTCAGTGTCGCTGATTGGAAGGACACAAATCTTCGTTACTGGGCGTTTGAATACATCTCGTCCAATTTTTACCGACACGACTCGGATGACGTCGTCCTTGCCACGATGAACTTCGACGATCCTTCCGAGAGTCCATTTTAATGGGGGCTGGTTATCTTCCTTGATAACCACTAGGTTTCCAACCTTAATGGTATCGCTCGCTGATGATTTCCATTTAGATCTAGCTTGCAGTTCTGATATGTACTCAACATGCCAACGACGCCAGAAATGTTCGAGAATTTGGTGCTGTCGCTGGTAGGCATCTAAACGGTTCTCATTGAGGTGTAGAACACTGGGCTCTGGAATGGCTGTCATTGCTCTTCCGATTAGGAAGTGAGCTGGGGTCAGAGGATTGCAATCAGAGGGATCAGAGGATAAAGGATTAAGAGGTCGGGAATTTGATATACCTTCGATACGAACAATTACGGAATAGAATTCTTCGTACGTTAAATGGGCATTACCCATAATTCCATACCATACCCATAAGTCAGATGTCCTTTCACGCTCTTAACACCGGCTTCCCACAGGCCGCCAAAATGTGGAGCTTTTGCTGGAATAAATTTCCAACAGACATTTTCACACGATACATTATTTACAATAGCTTGAGCATTTCTTTTTAAGAATTCAGAAAATTCGCGCAGTTTAGCATCGGCTCCTACAAAATTAGTACCGTTGTATGAGTAAATAACCTCCGGTTTTCCCCTTCTAGAAATGAATCGTTTCAAACTTGACAGAAAGTTGTCTGTACTTAGATCAGTCACAATTTCGAGATGTATGGCCTTGGTACTCATACAAATAAACAAACAAATATAACTCTTTATAAGTTTTGCACCTCGAGTTTTGCGGTCTTTGATTAGAATGGGCCCGGCATAATCAACACCTGTATTATGAATAAATAAATCTACCCTTATTATCTCTAGTATGAGTTTTAATGAAATGGTCCTCACAAAATTGTTCTTCCTTGGATAATATAGCTTTAGTCTGGTTAAACTCTCCAATTTGCCAGAATTTTGTTAAATGATCATCAATTTCTAAGTCGTTAGACTCTAAATATGAATTTTTTGAGGCTATACTACAATAACTATATTTGAATTTAGAATTCTGAATCATACCACCAGCAATCACCCATCCTAACTGAGTTTTTTGCAAAATAGGTAAGTTTCTCCCTAGTTCAATCTGGCCTACACATAATAGATTCCAAAAATGCTCAGCCCCAATTAATATATCCACTTGCCCTTTACAATTGAAATTTGGGTCTGCGAGTTTAATATTCTCAGGAATTGGAACCAGAGAAATTGTGAAGGACTCTGAGGGTATTGGACCAGTTATTTTAGGAATTATTAGACACGAAATATTATTTATGTAATTTCCGAATTTTGCTCTCAAACTAACAGTTGTAGCATACTTGATTGTGCAAAGTAATTGTCCAACGCCTTCAACTGAAAATTCAACTGGTTTTGTTGGTAAATTCAATTTCTCACACAGTTCCATAGTTATAAAGTTACTTTGGCTACCGCTATCTAAGAAAACTCTCGCCTCGTGAAATTGATTATTGTTATCCTTTACTAGTACTATAGCCGTTGACAAAATAACTTGATGGGAACTAATGCTCAAATTGCTTGCTGTAGTTTGCACTACTGATTCATTGCTTTCTTTATTGTTATTTTCTTCTGAATTATCTACCCTAGACTGGTGATTATCAGAAACCTGTTCTAAATGAACAAGTGAATTATGTTTCCTATTGCATTTTCTGCAACCGGAAAGCCTACAAAATTGAATAGTATGCCCTGGCCAGAGACAATTTAGGCATAGGTGATTCTTTTTTGCCTCTTGAATTCTGTTTTCTACAGGCAACTTTAAAAAACTTTCACAAGTATAGATTGGATGGTTATTTTTGCAGAAAAAGCACTTCATATTTTTTCCTTGTGTATTCAAATGAACTTGAACCTTCTGTTTACTTTTATAATTACTTATATTATTAGTTTGTTTTACAATATCATTTTGATTAAATTGCAATTTTTCTAACAACTCACACTTATGTTTTAAGAAAGACTTCATTTCTTCCAATGTCGGAAGTTCATCTTTCAACTCATATTCCTCCCAATCACGTCTCGTGACGGAGTCTAGCTTCATTGTAATAATATGGATTATAAGAACATCCCAATGCTCGGTAGGAAGACCCAAAGAACTCAACGCTCGAATGTGCTTAGTTATATTGTCTGATAATCGTCTTAACTCGGTATATGATTCTTTATGTATAGTTTCTAGTTCAAAAATATGTTTAATATGAGTAAAAACTATCAATTGTTTATTTTCATATCTTGTCAACAACAAATCCCAAGCCATATCATAATTACTATCTGAAACTTCAATATTTTGTATAGCATGAGAAGTTTCTTTAGTTAATGAAGAACGCAAATAGTAAAACTTTTCTGCCTTACAAATGGCTTTGTTATTGTGTACCATGGCCTTGAATGCATCTCGAAACTCGATCCACTGATCATATTCTCCTGAGAAAACAGGAAGTTTTATGACTGGTAGTTTAATATTGGATGCCCTCGGTACATCACTTGACGGTATTGCTGTTGCAACTGAACTTTCATTTTTTACTTCATATTCTGTGATAACACCCTGTATACGACCAAGCAAATCATAGTACTGAGTTTCAAATGCAACAATTTCTTCTTCTGAACCTTCTGGATCTAATAATTCGATTTCCAGTTGAACTTCATTGAAATTTTTCAATAATGGCAAGAAATTTGACAGTCTATTCTTCAAATCTAAAATTATTGCATCTGATAACTTAGTTAAATCTAGACCATTCACCTGGTTAGACAATCTTGTTAATCGTGACTTCAAAGTACGTCTTTTTATTTTTAACCTACCAATATCTTCCATTGCTTGAATTAATTGATTTTATTTTATTCCAATAATTATTCAGATATCAGAAGGTATATTATAAAAAGATCTGGATGGAATGGTCTGAATGGAATAAGGAATAGGTATAAATACCTTCAGGACTTTGTGATGGGAATCTCACTCCTAGTCTCGGACGGCTCGTTCGTTCCACTATATCCTGACTCGATGGACCAATGAATCTTCCTCAACAACTTGACTGTTGAGCTCTGGTGTGGACTGTACTTGTACTTCTTATTGTAAATAGAATACTAGCTTCTAGTTTTGAAAATTATATTGAAAAAGTGAAAATGAATGTTACAATCGTTGAAAAATCGTACTTTTCTCGAAAACTTCAAAATCATGTCATTTTATTTACTTGGTAAATACGTTGGAAACGCGGCTTGCCAAATCTCACTAAAGTCATTAGATACTGTTCATCTAGAGTAGAATTTGTATCAAACATGTTCAGAATACTAAATATTCGCATTTTCTTGGGAGTTCGTCTCTAGTGGAGCTACTGTGCATGACAATTTTCTTTCAGGAAGTTACACAAAAAAACTTGTCAACAAAAATCATTGAATATGATCCCACTGCTACTACCTGAAGATTTGAAAGTCATAACGAAATCAAACTAACTTATGCCAATATGGAATTTATAAAGGATCGGTTACGAAATTCATTTGTTCACGACGAAGTCGAATCATTTGTGAAAATGGGTATAATACCCGCTGTGTTGCAACCAATATTGATAATGAGGAAGTGATTAATGATTTGGCCAAAGAAACATATTCGAGATATCGCTTTTATATAAATCATCAACAAGGGCCCACTAAAAAAGAAAAGTGAAATGTTTGACAATTGTTTTTTTTTTTATTCTAATGACCAGGACCATGCTCTAGTTGTCATCAAGTTTTCATTATCCTGTGTACATATAGAATGTCTTATAACTGAAAGACATATTTGAAGCATTTGAAAAATACATTAATTTTTATGAAAAGATTTGAAAATTTTTTGTTTAGATCTTCAATATGAGTGAAAAGTTTTTTTGCAAATATTTAAAAAAAATTGTCAATGTTTTTATTGGTTGTAATTAGCAATATTTTTTTATTTTGCTTTCCGATATGTTTATTTTTGATCGGACACAATATACCTATTCAGGTTTCAAGCCTTACAAATATATAAAAAAGTGAATTTCCATATATTTATTAATTCGATCTATTTAAGGTCGTCCGCAAGATGGCACAACCGACTTCATTTAGTCATTGCCTAAAGAAGAATAGTCGAACATATTTTTCATTTATCAAAGTGTTACAGTCATTGTCTAAAGAAGAATAGTCAGACAATCCCTGTGCAAAATGCATTGGATGGCCGTCACCTGAGACATCTATAGTATTTTACTGGAAACATTGAAAATGTATCCAGTAATGTGGCGCCGTCATCGGATGGCACGCATAACTATACTTTTGTCTCTTTTTAAAATAAAACGCCAGTTTTCATTTGCTTCATTCAGAAATGTGCAGAATATTGTCATTGGTGAGATGTTTAGCAGAATAAACGACGAGTCAAAGTTTGCATTCGGATGCTTCGAATATCAGATGATGATCAGTGGTAATTTTATATTGCTGCAATTAAGCCTAATATAATGAAACACGTAATATAGCAATATTCTTACTGAAAAATGATGCCTAAGTATAGGTACAAAAAAATTTTCTATTACGATATTCTATCGCAGTTGATATGTTTTGAAAGCACAAAGAATATTCATTAGTGTTTTAAGGTACCTGATAAGTAGGTAAAAAATAATATATCAGTATTATTTGTACAAGCTTTTGTTTAGTTTCGCTCACACGTAACAGGTATGGTATCTACTGTCTATAACGGGGTCAAAACTTCAATGGAAATTTTGAGCCAATTCCACTGATCCAATATCATCTTTAAATTTGGCAGGTGTCCATTAAATTCATTCAGGTTCATTACGACATTCACAAGAGAAAAAAACAAGCTAGCGAACAGTTTTTGTGATTTATTGTCCAACTATTCATAATGCGAATTTCGAGTAGATTTTGTATGTTTTCAAAATTCGAAATGGCGGTTACGATTTTTGATTAGATTCTTTCAAAATTGGTACCTATACAGGGGCTTGTTGTGTTGGAGACCAATACGAACATTAAAGATGGAGGACAAATGTGATTCATGTCCGAATCCGTCCATGATAGATATCTAGAATTATTTGGGTAGGACAATTCAAAGAAAATTCAAGTGTTGGCGGACATGTGTTCTTTAATTGATGGTTCGATGTTATCAACAATTTATGGACTTATAAGGAGAGTTTCAAAGGAGGTTATCACCAGAAATCATTCATCTCCTACACGGGCCTAAAATACATTTTTTGTTGTACAATATGTATATTTAGAGCGCGAGGAGCGCGGTAATCTTTGGAGAGCGGCAATGGCACTTTGTTCTCGAAATAAACACATTTTTTTTCTTCTTCAAACGCAGCTTTTAAACATAGAAACGATCGATAATTCATTCAACATAGGCACCTGATATTACCCATGAGAAAATAAACACTCAATAGTAATCCCAAATGACTAAGCTATGCAAATATCCAATAATGTATAGCTCTAACAAAACTAGACAACTTGCTTGAAAAAAAAAACGTATGTCGTGATCGAATCACAGGCCTTCAGCTTAATAGCAGCTACGCTCAACACCACCACAGTTCCTAAGAGTGTTATGAATTTATTGTCTATACTAACCATCATGCAAGAATAGGTTCGTTTTCAACGAAAGCTGTGGAGATCGACCGTTTCTTCAATATTTTCGCTCTAGAGCGAAAAAGCTGTCACAAAATGACATTTCTGGGAAAACATCAGCTTAGCGTTGAGATCTAAAAGCGTCAAAGGCTACCTACTTTGGTAAGCGGTCGTAGAAAAAAATATAGTTTACTGACCATGCACGATCATCGGGGAGATGGAAATATTTATGGTTTCGCGCACTGTCCACGTACAGTGCCTAACGTGATACTTTTCAGCACACACGTAATTGAAAAAATCAAATTTGCGTAAAGTTATGTTTTACGCATCGTTTATATAATTCCAAAAGACAGTATTTTGCGTCAGATTTTACTCGTCAAATGAATACTTCATAAAATAAAATATACTCAACAATTGCTACAATTTGCCAATATAATAATAGGCGTAGAAATAAAATTGTAGATACATTTTCATAAAGAGCTTTTTTGTACTCACGTGTTTACACGCTCATAAAAAAGTCCTAATTTACGAATTTTTGTATCATATATAAATAACTATTTCATCTTCTTTAGCATATTGGTCATGAAGTCATAAAGTTTAATTTTTGATAAGGATATCCACTTATAGAGGTTATTTCGAACGATCGACTGAAACTGCAAATTCAGTCGCAGATAATGCCATTATCTCAGTACCTAATTTCGAAAGAACACCCTTATTAGGTTTTACAACTTTGACTTTATGGTAAATAAATAAACTTGAAAAAAAACATTTCATAGAAAATCTTCTATTTGAATGTACTAAAAAGAAGAAAATTAATTTTAAAGTGAATAAACCCATCATTTTGTTACATTATAAAATTCTAAATGATATAAAAGCTTGTCGCGAGAAGTATATATGTAATTCTTATAGTAAATTAAACTTATAATTACCTCAAGATTTATTCTCACGACAAGCTTTTATATCATTTAAAATTTTATAAAGTAACAATATTATGGGTTTTTCGCTTTTGTGCATTTAAATAAATGCTTTTATCTGAAGGTTTTTTAAGTTTGTTTATTTATTTCTTTTTTAGTTTTCTGTGAATATGTTTCTTAGTCTGTTCATTTCAATCAATGCGCCATTGTTGCACGGTCGCTTGCCTGTTAATTTACCGTTGGAAATTTTTCCAAATTTCTACGTGTTCTCTAAATAGCTTTAGAGGGGGGCAGAGGGGTAAATTTTTTTTAATCCGTTTCATTCAATGGCCAGATAATTTTCACTATTTTTACAGATTTTTTTGATTTCTATTCCGCGAGTTTTTCTATTTTTTTTTGTGACAGGAAAGGAGGGCGAGCCCCAAGATCTATTTTTGTTTTCATTATTATTTTCCATGTCCGAAACTGTTAAAACATTTTCCGAATTCTTTTGCGTTCTCTATCTAGCTTTTGAGGGGGTAAAGGAGGGGCCAAATTTTTTAAACCATAATTTCCGACGGTCAGATATTTTTAACTATTTTTACAGATTTTTCCGATTATAATTTCGCGTGTTTTCCAGTTTTTTCGAGAAAAGAGGGAGGCGAGTACCCCCTTACTTTATTTTTTCTTGCTGTAATTTTTGACGTCCAAATCCGTCAAGAAAATTACCGAAAACCTCCGCGTTCTCTATCTAGCTTTCGGAGGACGGAGGGAGGGGGGACAATTCCTTTTTATAAACCATAACATTCGACTGTCAGATATTTTTCACGATTTTTAGAGATTTTTCCGATTTTAATTTCACGAGTTAGTTTTCCAACTTTTCTAGAGAAGGGGGGCGCCCCCCCTACTTAGTTTTTTTTTTCGCTGTTAATTCTGACGTCCAAATCCGTCAATAAAACTTTGCGTTCTCTATCTAACTTTCGGGGGGCAGGGGGGACAATTTCTTCGACATTAATGTTTTGTCATCGGAACTGAACCAACACGAAAAATTTCGATTCTATAGAATAAGAGGAAGTGATTCTAATTCAGCTTGCAAGATTTGTACTCATCTAACACACACAGAGCAAGTTAAATAAAAGCTTTCAATAAAAACAGAAAATAATATGTTAACTGTTGGAAATGGCATTATCACCTTCATAAACCAATCATCGGTTGTCATCATGAACGTTGGACATCCTCCCCTAAACATTAGTCAAGAGAAATCACCCTGAAAATATCTAGGTGAATTCGAAAACTGACTGTGAGACCTAACAAGACAAAAACAATGAAATGCCAAACACCACGAAAGTTCGCTACTTTGCTCTCTCGTTTACATGCAAATTGCAAATGGCAGGTGGAACGGACACTGAGCCAATCAAAAACACGAAATAATGTCCATTCAATATTCACTTTACGCGATTACTACGACACTTTCCATCTCATTCGTTTGTCTCCTTTTTGGGGGCAATCGTGCTGGTGCCATCTACTAATAAACCCCATCGTCATCCAATAATAATCTCATAAGGTTGAGCGACTATACTTCTTTAGACAATGATTTAGTACATGCTCGCTCAACATGGCAACTAGGCAAAGTCATCAGTACTTAAAATGGCTTGAAGAAGGCAAAGGCAGTTGTTATCGTGCAATTGTCTGACTTTAATTTTTTTAGTTCTTAGATATTTGACTTCGATGGATTATTCGTTGTATTAGTTGTAATAATAATTTTTATTTTTCATTCTGATATCTTCAAGTTTTAAGTGTGGCGCTGAAATATAATTATTCAATTGTTTTAAATTTGAAATAAATCTAAATTTACCACTTGGTTTTTTAAGTAAAAAGTAGGATGATAAGAACTCTTTTTCGATTTACATTTCGAAATTGCCCCTATATTTAAGAGTTCTTTAACAGCATTCCTATAATCATGAATCGCTGATTTATCTATTTTTACATTGGGAGTATAGATTTGATGAGGAACAGAATTGAACTTCAATCTGATACCTCTTATCCACCCTAAAACCTTTTTATTTGTTGTTATAGTTTTCCAGGTGTTTATAAAAGGTTTAAGTGAACAAGCATATTTTACCTCGTTCGTTAATTCCTTCGAAAATTGGAATTCTTCAGGTACTGCTGATTCCCTTGGTTTTTGAGTTCTATCAGGTATCGTGATCGCTTCCTGTATGTGTTCTGAGGTCGCCTGTAGTTTGAATAACCTGAAGATGTAGTCTTATTCTTAGACTGGAATCCAGATGGTCCAGGTTGCCTTTGAATTGAAAAACTTGAAGAAGTATTATTCCATTTTTTCATTTTCAGTGATCTTCCTAACTTGGTAACGGCTTCGTTTGCTTTGATTGTTTCATTATGGTTCTTTCCAAAAATAAATTCATCGATAGGGCCCTCTCCTAGAACCTTACGGACCTCCTCTGTCATATTGTATTTTGCTGGATACCTTCTGTGTTCGGAGAAACTATAGTGAACAGCACATTGAAGTTGTGCACTATCGGCAAGGATAGATACCATCTGTTCTAAATTGACATTGTCGGGAGCTGTGATAATGTAAGTTATTACAGAACCGATAGCTGAGAGACTGCTTCCTAATAAGGTCTGCAAATGTGACAAAAAACGGTCGTTTTTCATGTTATCTCTCGTCAAACACATTTCCACTTCTTCATTCAAGACAGGTGCACTCAATGATCTACAATTGTTGACAATGGGATATTTCTTGTGTAATGTCTCGATGACTTGTTTATCTATGCCTTTTGTTACATAAGACATGAATTGCAGGTCCAAGAGACTTGTCGGACTCTGAGTGAGTTCCCAGAAACTCAGAAAAACGATTCTCCGTATTTGAGGATGACGGTATATTATTATTCGTCTCTTGAATCCCTATAAAATAGAACAAAATACGTTACCCTTCTAGTTTTTCATCAGTGATGAATATTGTATGAAACCAAGAAGACAAAAGTCAATTACTCAGTTTGTTATTGAGGGGGAGACATTAAGTCAATCATTTCCTACGATATAAACCCAGGAAGAGACATAAAATCAATCATTCCTTACGATATAAATCCATGAAGAGACATAGAGTCAATCATTCCTATAATAACTTATGTTTACCTCTGTGATCACTCTGTATGTCAGATTGTTGATCCTTTTCACTTCCACTTTCCGACTGTAATTCCAATATATTTTGTTGAAGTTCCTTAAGTTTTTCCATTGAAATATCAAACTGCCTTGTTTTCGAACCTATTTTTGGGCGTTTATTCGGTTCAACGTAATCTTCTCAACTGCTTTCTAGAATCCACACCCGTTTCTTATCCTCAACTTTGGACATTTTTGCAAAAACACTTGTCACTGTTAAACTATTACAAATTTCCGAATTCCTTTGTTCCTTCACAGTGAATATTTCGTGTGGTACCGATCAGTACAAATAATGCAATGATTCACAGATCCCAATAGCGAAGCAAGCACAGTCACCAGGATTTTTTGTCTTGGAATGGTTCTGTACTGATTGGTATGAATAAATGCATAATACAGGATGTAATAATCATGTAGGACAACAGCGAAGAATAATCATAGGAGATTCGTATTGTGGTGTGGTTATTTTGTTTAGTTCCTTTGCATCTAAACATAGTCTAAGCTCACCATTTTTTTCTGCACTACAACTATGGGATTAATATAACTGCTAGTACTTCTTTCTATAATTCCTTGTTTTTCCATTTTATCTATTTCCTTTCTAACTTGTGATCTGAATTTGTACGGAATAGGATAACTCTTTGATTAGAAACTCTCTACATCTTCAACCTCAATTTTGTGTACATATTTGCTAGCTATTCTGGATTCATACATAATTAATATTTTATATTTATTTAATAAATTACTTATAATTCTTCATATTCTTTCTTACATTTATATTTTCCTTCAATATTATTTTTGTTCATATGATTTTTATATTCACAATCATCCATCTCATTAATACTTCGAACACACAAAATTCCTGTTCTAAATTTGTTTCTTCATTATTTATCTCTTCAAATTCAAACCACTGTTTTGATAATTCTATTCCTCTTCTTTCATAATTTATCTTTGCATTTTGTTTCTCCAATTGATCTGTACCAACAATTATATCTACCTCCATATTTTGTACAATTAATAATTGCATTTCTATGTTTTTGTCTTGAATTTCCAAATTTATATCAATAAATTTATATGTTTCTGCAAGCTTTCTCCCCACTAAATTGGTCTTTGGTATTTTGATTATTTCATTCTGAATTTCTCTATCATTTTCTAACACATTTTCATTTATCAATGATGCCTCCGATCCAGTATCTATTAAAATTTTTACTTCTTTCTCCCCTAATTTGCATAGTAAAATAATTAAACCTTGTAATTGTTCAGTTTCTCCATTTTCATGTATTTTTATAAATTCAGACAGGTGTTCATACTTTGGGTTGTCCTGTCTATCATATGGTTGCTCTATTGAAAATTTTGTTCATCTGTTCTTTCATTTTGGATTTGGCTCGTCTCGGTGTTTCTTATTTGTCTACCTTCGGAAGATTGTCTATCTCTACTATTTTCCCTACGAATTACATCATGCCACCACTAGAGAAGAAGCACGATCAGCATTTTCTAACAAGCTGCAGAATTTATCTAAGCAATTAATTCATCTTCATAAAAACAGTCAGTTGCTAGCTCTCATACTGTTAACATCGTTCCGTATATCAAATAATTGTAATTTTGACTTGAATAAAAGTTTTTGAAAACGAACTTTGGCTAATCGATAATATTTCTGGCGCAGTCGGTAGGATTATCAGAATTGTATCGAATCGATCGTGCAGTTTTCGTGTTTACGATTGACTGATATTTCGAACCAAATATCGAACTTTAGTGATTTGTTGTGGACTTTGTTGCGGAGTGGCTTCTCGAAACTCAGAACACCCAGTCTATCGCAGATCCTTACCCATCGTCAGCAACGAGATTTGGGACCAGCATCGCCCAATTCTGCAAGGAGCAACGACCTGGTGAAGACAGAATCGCCGATCCAGACGCAGCCCTTATAGTGGATTAGAAGAACATGCTCAAAGTCGTTTTCATATTACTGTAAGTGCAATTTTATGTCGCTCGAAGATATAACGAATTATTTGACAAATTTGAATATAAATACACCTTCAACTGACCACAAACTCTTCCTATTCCAACTATTCGAAATTCACTTTCAAGACAAGCTATTTTGGATAATCAAACTAACAATCGTTCAAATATGACTCAGTTTAAAGCTGAATACTTGAATTGTGTGCCAGAATTTGACGGTAATCCAAATGATTTAACTAGATTTTTATCAATAAGTGAATCGATCATTATAAATTTTTATAATGCAGCCAATGCAAATGACTTTCAAAACATTTACCTATTGAATTCTATCATTTCTAAATTGAAAGGTAATGCAAAAACATTAGTAAATATATAGGGTGCCAAAAATTGGCAAGAATTGAAAGATATTTTGACAAGAAATTTCTCAGATCAAAGAGATGAGGTCTGTTTAAATAGAGATCTTGTTATGTCAAGGCAATCTCATAATGAAAGTGCTCAAGAATTCTATGACCGATGTTTAAATATTTTGAATTTGCTGTGCAGTTATGTAGACATTCACGAAAACACAGAAGCTGCTAAAACACTCAAACGTGATCTTTATCAGAATTTAGCCCTCAAAACATTTTTATCAGGACTTAAAGAACCATTAAGTACCACTTTGAGATGCATGAAACCAAATAAACTCAGTGAAGCTTTACAATTTGTAAAACAAGAAGAAAACGTTCAATATTTTCAAAATTTTTCTCATAGAAATAATGCAAAACCTGCCCAAATTACATGACAAAACCAGCCACTAAGACCCACAAACATTCCTCACCGTGCTATGCCAAATCAGAATGATTTTTTTCAATTCAAACACCCCGAATAACTTTTTCCGTAGACAAAACAGTTTCCCTTCACAACCAATAAATATACAACAGCGACCTAGACCCCAAGCTCAACAATTTTTAACAAATGCTCAAGTCTTTAAACAACCAAGTGGAAATATTTTCAAACCACAAAACAAACTTCAACCGAAACCTACCCCAATGAGCGTTTCAACAAGAAATACTCATTTTCAAGCAACTCCAATGAGTGTTTCAACGAGAAACACAAATTTTGCTCAACCATCTACGTCCAATTTTGCAAACAGGGGACAACAAAGAAACTTTATTAGTGCAGAACTTTTCAATACCGAAACCGATCAAATCAATCAATGTGATCAATATTATGATACTGATCAGAATATTGATGGAGAAAACGAATTTACTGACGTGAACCAACCTGATGAAAATTACTTTTCCAACGACACGGAGCCAACAGAAAGTTCCAATGTAAATTTTCAATAAGAGCCTCAGAACAATTTATTTCAAATCCTCAAGTTATTTCTTTCAACTCATCGAATACAAGTGAACTATCATACATTGTTTTTCCGGAATATAATCTAAAACTTTTGATTGACTCAGGCTCTACGAAGTCATTTATCGATCCCGATATTGCCTTCAAATATTTTCCAGATTTAATACGAAATGACCCATTTATTGTGTCTACAGTTTTCCAAAAATCTTCACATTAGTACAGTGCTGAGATTCCTTCATCAAAAATTTTTAAATTACCACATCCAATCAATTTAAAATTCTTTCTTTTCAAATTTCATAATGTTTTCAAAGGCCTCATTGGATTAGACAATCTAAAAATACTGCAAGCCAGTATAAATTTTGATAAAGGATACCTAGTAACACCTTTCACCAAAATTAAACTATTATTTCACAAAACGAGTAACGAATTGAATTTAGTAACTGTCACACCCAGATCAGAACAGTGATCAAAATTAAAACATCAATTCCTGAAGGAGAAGTTATAATACCTCATTGTAAAATTCATAACTGCGAAATTCCCGAAAGTCTTACGATAGCAAAAGGCGGATACGCGTTAACAACAATTTTAAACAATACCGTAAGTCCAGTGACATTAGACCTTTCGACACCGTTCTCTGTAGACAAATTCGATAGAAACGAAACTCAAAAAATCGATCTGAATAATTTTCAGGTCTCTCCAAATAAAGGTTTAGACCTGTCAAAAATCAGAACAGACCATATGAACGAGGAAGAAAAAACAAAAATTTTTGAAATATGTAAAGAGTTTTCCGAAATATTTTATAATGACGACACTCCACTGACATTTACGAGTAATATAAAACATAAAATACGAACTACAGACGAAATACCAATATATACCAAATCTTATCGATACCCGTTTGTACACAGAGAAGAGGTTGAAAATCAGATTAGTAAAATGTTGGATTCAAAAATTATAAGACCTAGTAACTCACCGTGGTCGTCACCTATATTCTTGGGTTGTACCCAAGAAGTTCGACGCATCTGGGAAACAAAAATGGAGGGTTGTTATTGATTATAGGAAGCTTAATGAGAAGACCATCGATGACAAGTACCCTCTACCTAACGTACATGACCTTCTCGACAAATTAGGGAAATGTCAATATTTCACCACTTTAGACCTAGCTAGTGGCTTCTATCAAATCGAAATGGAAGAAAATGACATTGAAAAGACAGCAATCAGCACAGAACATGGCCACTACGAATTTTTGCGTATGCCCTTCGGCATGAAGAACGCTCCAGCTACCTTCGAAAGGGCCATAGATAATATCCTTAGAGGTATACAAAATGAAAAATGACTTGCGTACCTTGACGATATTATTGTATTTCCGACTTCACTCCAGGAACACCTAGAACGTCTTAGGTGTGTATTTCAAAGACTTAAGGACTAGAATTTCAAAATTCAGCTCGACAAGTCTGAATACTTAAGAAAGGAAGTTGCTTATTTAGGCCATGTAGTAACCCCTGACGGTGTTAAACCTAACCCCGACAAAATTAGAGCTATTAAAAACTTTCCTGTACCCAAAACGACAAAACAAATCAAAGGCTTTCTTGGTCTATTGGGCTATTATCGATGGTTCATCCCAAATTTTGCGAAGATCACAAAACCTTTTACCAAATGCCTCAAAAAGGGCGCAAAAATCGAACTGAATAACGAATTCCTTACCTGTTTCGAAACATGCAAAAATCTTTTAATGAATGAACCAATCTTACAATATCCTGACTTCTCTAGATCCTTTAACTTGACTACAGATGCTTTCAATTTTGCGTTAGGTGCAATTATATCCCAAGGGCCGATAGGTACAGATTTACCTATAGCCTACGCCTCTAGAACGCTGAATGATTCCGAACAAAATTACTCTGCCATTGAAAAAGAATTATTGGCTATCATATGGGCCACAAAATATTTCAGGCCGTACCTGTACGAACGAAATTTCAACATCATAACGGATCATGAACCATTGCAGTGGTTATTCTCGTTGAAAGATCCCAACTCAAAATTAATGAGATGGAGAATCAAATTAGACGAGTACCAATTTAATATTATTTATGAAAAGGGAAAATTAAATACCAATGCGGATGCCTTGTCACGAATAGAAACACACACAAAAGAAACCAGAACGTTCTGGGATGAATTTGACGACATACTAGGTGAGTCAGAACGTCTAGCTGGCCCATCTACCACTTTTGGCTGTCAACAAACTAATATAAACCCATGCCTTGATACACCAGACTATCAACCTTCCGCTGACATTCTGACAATAGGAGAACTTCCACAAGACCCTGACGATTTTTAAATGATAGTTAATCTTGACCAAACCGAAACAAATACACAAAACAATGACGAAACAACTCATCCAAATGACATCGACGAAAATCACCAAAATAACGCTGACAATACTATCGAAACAAACTCACAAAACAACGACGAAACGAATTATTCGAATGACATCGATGAAAACCAGCAAAATAATGCTGACGAAGCTACCGAAACTAACAACGACAATAATCATGAAACTGAACAGACTGACGATCACACTATTCACTCATGTGCCGATGAAAACCCGATTATAGATATTCCAATCGTGAATTATGCTGTCAACTATGGTCAAAACCAAATAATCATTTCTTCTGTTCTCTCCTGCAAAGCCAAAAATAACAATACTATTTGAGAAAAAGAAACGAATTACAATTCAGTTCTCACAAAATAACTTTGAGAAAGATGTAATAAACTTCATCAAATAATATGTTGTACCAGATCTACAATACCATATTTTTTTTGAAAATCCCAACTTGTACGAACCGTTTTTACTGACCTTACAAAAGTATTTCAAAAATTCTTCAGTAAAATTCAAAAAATGCAATAAAAAACTCTCTGACGTCACAAACAAACATGATATTAAAAACATCATAACAAATTATCACGAAGGTAAATCGAACCATAGAGGAATTGACGAAACCCTCCAAAGAATAAAAGAAAAATATTATTGGCCTTATATGAAGAACTCTATCCAAACTTTCATCAACGATTGTGAACTATGCCAAAGATGCAAATATGACAGAAACCCGGTTAAAATGCAAATGAACATCACGCCTACAGCAGTTGGTTCTTTCGAAATTATTCATATGGACGTTTTCACATTTGAAAAATCCAAATTTCTCACGATTATCGACAGCTCCTTGAAATATGCTCAAGCATACTATCTCGAAGCCGTAGCAGGCACCGAAGTAGCCAATAACATGATTAACTTCTTTTCACATCACGGTGTTCCCAGACAAGTAATTTTGGACAATGGAAGCGAATTCAAAAACGCAGTAATTACTGAATTACTCAGTTTACATAAAATCAAAATTCATTTCTGTTCTCCGAACCATCCACAATCGAACGGAACAATTGAACGATTCCATTCAACCATTACTGAACACCTTCGTTTACTAAATACAAAAGAATTCATGAAAACACCCTCGAAAATGAAAATGATTTACGCCATACTAGCTTATAATCATTCTATACATTCAGCAACTAGATTGAAACCCATAGACGTGATAAACGGGCATACCACAAGTAGCGAACGTTTCGACATGAAACTAGACCAAATTCTACTGAATGACTACGTTGCTCAACACAAAGAACGTTCAAAATTACTTTATTCAAAATTAAATTCAGACCTTGTTTCAAAAAAAGAAAAGAGAATTACAAGAATCAACGAAAATAGAGATTCCCCGAACATATTCAAACGCAAACAAAAAATATTTGTTAAAACTCACGTACGACAGAAGAACGCCAACAAATTCGCAAAACCTAGCAAAATAGGAACTGTGAATAAAGATAAGAAAGTTTTATCAACCGCAAGCCAACCCAAGATTCACATGGACAATGTTAAACGCCCACTCAGGAGACTCTACTCGTTCGATCACTAAAACATATGTTTCTTTATCATTTCAGATTACCACGAATCGTGACCATGCAAGAAGCAATAACACTACGAAACCTTGGAAACAATCCCGGTTTGATACCCGTAAATCTCGGTTCAGCAAAAATACGAGAATATTATCACTCTATTATTCATTATTATGACTTGAACCCCATTTTAACCGAAATAAATAGATTGAAAATAAAATCATACAATATCGAACGTTTAATTGCCAAAAGTGTAGAATATTCTAAAGACACTTCTAACTACATGAAAATTTTAAAATTCACAGAAATAAATGTTGAAAGTAAGCTAATCGAAATAATTCCACACCCAAATAGAAACAAAAGATGCTTGATCAATGGCTTAGGATCAATATTCAAAGCTATAAGCGGAAATCTAGATTCTGATGATGGTGAACGTTACGAGAAATTAATTCAAAACTTACAGCAAAATCAAAAAGAAATAACATCTGCAATGCACACACAGAGTTCCTTAGCAATATCTTTGATTGATCAGTTTAATAAAACCGTTCGACAAATAAGTCACAATGAGAAACTATTAGAAGGCAAAATCAACCAAATTGCGGCTATCGTAGAAAATCATGCGTATAGAGAAAATTCTAACTTCATCAAGGACATTATGAACCAGATAATTAATATATTCGAAATGATTAATTCAATTCTCCAAGATATTCAAAATTCGATCACTTTTGCAAAAATTGGAGTCATGCATCCAAGTATTATAAAATCTAAAGAACTTCTAGAAGAATTGAAAAACATTCAATCAAAACTTAAAGAAAGTCAATTACCACTAGAAATCAACTTAGAGAATATCCCTTTGATCGAAAATATAATCAAAATTGATTCTTTTTCACCAAAAATTATAGGCACCAGTCTAAGAAGACAATTTAAGAAAATTTCGGACGAAAAGAAACAAGTCAGGAAAATTGGAAAATATTTCGTGCGAAATTAAATGTCATTTCGGATATCGGATTTTGTATGCATGAAAATCCGCCCATATGGAATTTTTCGCAAATCGCATCTGCGTCGAGATCGTTATCTGTCGACTGTAAATTCGTAACGCTTCGGTATAAATTCTAGGTCTCGTCCACCACTATTCAAAACAACATCCATCTCTTTGTCCCACATTCGAAGTTTTCTGTCGCTGTTTTTTTTTATTATGGCATAATCTTCGTTACTTCCCGACAATCAGGTGGGAGCGATATGAAATATGTCGTAGTCCAGGAAACAGTGGACTTTTTTGCTGGAACACATTTTTATATTCGGTATATTAGAGAGCTGTGAAGATGTTCATGCAAAATGCAAATTGTGTCTGTAATAGGAATGGTATATACCATTTTTTCGTATGACCACTAGAGGAAAAAGTTCAAAAAAGTGTTGATTCAAAGTTTGATTTTGTCTTGAAAAAACTATTTAATTTTGCCAGTAACTTATCGCATTCTGAATTTGCCTATCTGTAAAAATAACTAAATAATACCTTCTTAACAACTTTTCGAGTTTATATATCGGGTTTTCCTGCCCTATTAGGAGATATTCCATTCGAAGAAAGACAACAAATGAGGTTGCAACAAGATGGGCTCCTGCACATAACCATAATATAGTTACTACTTACTTTCCTCAATAATCAATTTCAAGACCGTTGGATTGGAAATAGTGGACCTGTTCGATGGCCTGCACGTTCTCCAGTTCTGACGCACTGGACTTTTTCCCATGGGGATATTTGAAAAGAGAGGTATTCGAAACTCAACCGATAGATGTTGAAGATTTAATACAGAAAATTTTAGAGACTTGAAGTTTGTGTGGCAAGTGCTGGCCAACATTTTGAACATTTTCCATAGTGTACTGTTTTAATCAAATCGCAAATGAGCCTATGATATTTCATTTGTGTCTTTTTATTCTGCTTCCCATTCTAGCCACTATGATATATCATTCACTAACCGTTCAACTGTTACAAACCTTATTATTATAACACAGTTTTTAACTGAAAATCTTGATGCAAATTGTCAAGTAGATGTAATTTATAGAGACTTCTCAAAGGCCGTTGATCTCAACAATGAGATAACTTATATTTTGAAAATTCCAATAACTTTTATTTATTCAATTCCCATAATTTCTAAGGGTCAGTTCAAGGCAATAATACCAGAAAATAAATATCTGCAAAAAAATAAATTGTACTACACGTTTATGAGCGACTCTTGCATGAAAATCCGCCAACAACACTATATTTGTGACAATGTTGAACCACAAGAAGTAAAAAACGCCGACTCGTGTGAGATCCAACTCCTGGACCTGGAAGATCCCTCCAACTGTCAACAAATGACCATTGAAATCACCTAGCCAATGTTCAAACGACTAGAAGAATCCAATCAATGGGTTGGACTCCTTCCTGTTGAAGAAACGATAAGACTAAAATGCCACCAACATGAAGAAATCAACAAAATAATGGGCTCATACCTGATAGAAATTCCAAATGGCTGTCAATTGATAACTCATCGAGAAATCATCTCTAACGAAGTTCACACATCTGTGCCAAGCCAGCCTATCCTGTTTCCTGAACCAGACTTACAGAACATCAAAGAAACACAAGTGAACCTCAGCCTCCATCTGGAACAAATAGAACTCGACGAGCTACACAACATTAAGACGAGAATAATTGAAAACCAACCCCAACTCCAAGCGTATCCAATATCATACATCCCTAGTGCCTGGACACTACTCATTTACGGAGTTTTGGTAGTATCCATGGTATACATAATCTACAGGAGAACACAACAAATCCGAAAGAAGTCCAGAGAAACCCCTCACCAGCCTATGGAACTCCAAACTGTTCAACTTCCTCAGTAACCCTCCGAAGTTGAATCTGCGAAGGGAGGAATTACATCATGCCGCCACTAGAGAAGAAGCACGATCAGCATTTTCTAACAAGCTGCAGAATTTATCTTAGCATTTAATTCATCTTCATAAAAACAGTCAGTTGCTAGCTCTCATACTGTTAACATCGTTCCGTATATCAAATAATTGTAATTTTGACTTGAATAAAAGTTTTTAAAAACGAACTTTGGGTAATCGATAATATTTCTTACGTTGAAAGTGTACCTGTCTATTTCGTTCCATGTTGGTATTCCGTTCATAATTATTATTGTTTCTCTCTTCCCAGTTATAATCATTCCTATTCATATTCCTGTTTGCATGTCTGTCATATTGTCTATTATAATTCCTATTATGATTTTGATTATTGTATTGTTCCCTGTAATTTGTATTTCCTTTGTTATTATTGGTTTGGGTATTATGTGTGTTTCTGTTCGTGTTATAGTTGTCATTTAAATGTCTATTGTAATTTATATTTTGATTTCTATATAATCTGTCATTATTTTGATAATTTTCCATCCTATTTTCTCTTCTGGTATTATTGTAATTTTTATTTTCTTGTTGGTTGTTCCTAGTTTGTTGTCTATTTCTAGTATCACAGTGTCTGTATGCTAACGTCCTTTCCAATCGTAATAAATAATCACTAAGTCTAGCCATCGTTTTGATCTCATGCATATTAATTATTTCAAAAATTTCTTGATTGAAATGTCGACTAATATTCCCTACCATTTCCTGTTCATTCATAACTGGGTTCAAATATTGTGGTACAGCATACAGTTGAATGGCATAACTATTATAATTCATGCTTCTCGTCTCGTCAAATTTCCCAAATTGAAGTTTATCTCTTACTATTAGTTGAGCATTTTCTCCCCAATACTGTTTTATAAACAGTTGTTCAAAGTCATTGAAATTTGTAATTTTCTTTTCCTGACTGTTGAACCATATGCAAGGACGATTTATTAAATATTCTCTAATAATATCTTTCAACTCTTCTATTTCTTTTATGTGTTTCGTTTTATTTTTAATAGATTTTATAAAATTAATAGGGTGTAACTTGTTAATATTACCATCAAACTTACTATTTGTCTGAATACTTAGGTCATTGTTAATCCTTGTTGTTTCTATACTATCATTGGTTCTTATTTGCTCTAAATTATGTAATTTATTTTCTAATTCTTTAAATTTGTTTTGATACTCTTCATTTTCTACTTTTGAATTGACATTTTTCTTTATTTCTATTATTTGTTTATCAACTGTCACAAATTTAATATTATTTTCTTTCTGTTGATTAGTTAATTTTTTGTTCGTTTCATTAATCTTCCCAAAAATAATTTGATTTGATAATTCCAAATCTGTTCTCATTTCTGTTACATTTTTGTCGTTATTTTCAAGTGCAGTGCTTATATGAGACATTTCTCCTCTAGTTTTCTCATAAAATTCCTTGTTTTGGTTTTCTATCCTAGTTTCAAATTCCTTGTATGTTTTGACAATTTCTTTATTACCTTGTTCTATTCTCAACCTCATACGTTCTTCCAATTTCTCAATATTTTCCTTTATACTTTCTCTCACACCCTGTATATCTTGTTTTACATCTTGCATATTATTTGCAATAAATTCCATTAACATATGGATTTGACATTCTAAACCTGTTTTACTCTGTTCTGTTACTTGCTGACTTTCCATACTCATCTCCCTCACTTCTGACAGTCCACTCGCTTCACCTTGATCACCACTAACTATCTCTCCTTCCTTCTGCTCCTTCCAAACCAACTTTCTTTCCGTCTCTCAAATCCATTTTGTCTTACACACAGCTTTTTCACTTTCTCTCAACTTTTAACACATTATTTTACTCACTCTGTTTTCAATTGTTACAGTCCTCAATTTTCAAACTCACTCTTGCCTTGTGCCTAACACATGGATCTTAAAATACCTGATTTTTTTTTAAATTCTTGAATATGTTGTTTTTGAAAATGCCTATCAGTATTGTTTTTGCAAATGCCCGTAGGTATTGTTTTTGCAAATGCCCCACGTTTAGGAAGCCATTTTGTTATGAAATGAATTTGAATTTTTTTTTTATGTTTGATAGAATATTTTATTTTTTTTATAAATATGCCCTGGCTCAAAACTGTTGTTTACCTGTTTTACCTTCTCCTCAATATCTCTGCTCTCCTCAACTCAGTCAGTATCGCAAGAGAAACTCCTACTCTCAGTTGGGTTCCGGAACGTGGACAGCCTGTATATAATTTCAATCAATGCAGAGATTTTGTTCAATAGAAATTATATACCGAGTTCTGATTATTTAATTTAATGTATGAGAAATTGAAATCAAAAAAAAATAATACAGCACAGATAATTTTTTCCAAACTGAATTGTCATTTTTTTTTCAGTTATTATTATTATTATTATTATTTAAATCTATCTAAAATTTCTAAATTTATTCCAAATAACTTAACTCTAGCGTCCTGTATTTTTCAAAATTATATTCTATTAAAAAAATCTATTCAGTTTACGCAATTGTCCATAAGATGGCATTAGTTTCAGAAAGTTCACACAGTTTAAATAAAGTGTTCCCCCAATTGAATCTCAATACAATTCCAGCTCTGGTATTTAAATTACACTGCGAAGTAGTTCTCGTAGAAAACTTTGACAAGAATATAACAGATGTAGTTGAAAAGTCCTAGGGGGCAGTGGTTGTTCTCAGTTGGAGACTTGTCAACGAATATACCCATTGTAAAAGTTGAAGTGGAAGACTGGAATATGTCATCCATTTTTCATTTTTCATTATTAGATTAATGGTATAACGCCAAGTAGTATGTTGATTTCATTGAGAATATGAACAGGATGTTCATAAAGTCAGTTGTGGAATCATCTGCGACTGAAAGTTGGAATTTTTCCAGAGGAGTCATGTATTGATTCAATTTTCAATTGAGAATGTTTCTCTTCAAAGCCTAGTAGTATCTTTTCTCATTTAATTATAATTTATTGAACTTTGAAGATGTCTGGAAAGAGGTTTCCACAATACAAGGTGGATATGGATGGTGTGATTTCCAATAGTATCTCATAAAACAGATACAATAATCACGCTTTATACTTAGATGTATTTGTGAAGTAATCTGAGAAATTATCAGAACAAATTTATTGGATTCTATAGCTTTTGAAAACTCTGTTGATAATATATTTGTTTGTTTCATCTTTTTTGTCTTGTACTCTTATTTTGGACAAAATCTATTTATTTTTTCTAGTGTCATTGTAAACTGTGCTTCCCAGAGCAACCAATTCCACAGTTGACAGCGTCAATCAATAGGCAACGTTGATATGCAGTGCGGCTTTTTTTACCCCCTTCCCCTCTGTTAACTTTTGAACGATTCAACGTGAAAAAAATTAAACAAATACCATTTTGAATGGTATCACCGATACTACTTTTTGGAATGAAAGGCATCACGATTTTCTGATAGAAAGCGCGGGACATCAATGGCATGGGTGGTCAAATTATATCTCGTTGAGAATAGAATTCATTTCTCTTTTTAACCATTTAATTTTTTTTTTATTTTCATTTATGAATATTTTCACAATTTTAATCTTTTTGATTTTCGAAATTTTCATGTTGATGTGCCCCTGCGCCATCTGTCGGGTAATTGCAATGTATCTTATTTCAAAAAGTAGTATCGGTATATTATGATTTAAATAATTTTTGTCTCATTGCTTCAGATCAAACCTTTCAAATCTATCGAGATAACGGTACCATTCAGATCCGCAGTTATCCTTGATATTTCTAACGAATTCACAACAAAGTTTAATAAAAAGTCTGATATGGTTGAAAAGATGATTGGATTCTCTTTTCAACGATGTTTCACTTGACCCCCATGCCATCTCGAGTTATTGTGCCACGCTCCTCCCTTCCCCCTATCAATCAATAACAATGTTTCGAAAAGTAGTATCGGTGATACCATTCAAAATGGTTTTTATTTCATGTTTGTACGTCAAACCAGTCAAAAGTTGAAAGAGGGAAGGGGACTAAAAAATGCCGTGCTGTATTATTCAAATCTGAGGCCGACAGATTTCTCGCATATGGATGCGAGAAATCTGCGACACCTAGCAATACACTGTTTACAGATCGGGTTCATTGTACCACTTGTAGTACAATTTCAAAAGTACCTACACTGGAACTACGAATATGGTTCAAAATGAAATCATGAACATTGAGGTTCGCTAACTATTCTACAGGGTGTCCTAGAATTAAGAGGACAAGCTCCGGCGGTGAAATCACTTCATTACAAGGCTAAAAGTTTCAGTAAACATATATTCTAAAGTGAGTATTAACTGAGATACAGGGTGTTGAAAGTGACAAAAAAAGATGTTTTCAAGAATAACTCCATAATACGTCAACTTTTCCTAATGAAATTTGGTGTGTCACATGACAGCATTCAGTTCTAAATTTCAATCATTCAGTTCCAAATTTCAATGCAAATCACATGTTTGTAACTTTAAACATGGGCGTACGGCAGATGGGTACCCTTAATCGCCCCTTCTCAACTTCCACGCCACTGGATTAATATCTATTTCATCTTATTTTTCTATATTCTCTATATTTTCTATAAAAAAATAGAATGAGGTTTCGATATGAAAATTGTCAACGGTTTTCAAGATATTCGAAGTTGAATAAGTGGGTGCGTATGCGATTCGGAAAATCATTGTTGTTTGTTTTGTTAGAGGTTGCTATGTAATTTGTTTCAAATATCGGGAAATTTTTGTGAAAAGATCCCTCATAAATACCAACAATTTTCGAAATATTTGAATTTGTACTCATGGCATGGTGTGAAATCTCTGTTGGTTATATTGTTATAAATGGTTATACATTTCTTTCAGAAATGAGGAGATTCTTGTTAAATTTCAAATGTTTTTCGGTACTACCGTTTTATGGGTTGCTAATCCTTAGTAAATAGGTAATGCTTAAATTTTTTTCCGCCATCTTCTGAAATTTATCGAGAAATACCACTGTGGGCACAATATATTTGAAATTTCACCATAATGCCATGATTTTCAATACAAAAGACATAGGTAGCAACGTTTAACAAAATAATCAACAGTGACTTTTCTTATCATTTACGCACGCACTTATTCAACTTAAAAAATCTTGAAAACCTTTGGTATTTTTTATAATGAAACCTATCCCTTTTTGTATAGGATTAAGGAGAAGGAGATGAAATCGACATATATCCAGTGGCGTGAAAATTGGGGAGGGGCGATTAGGGGCACCCACCTCCCGTGTGCCTCTGTTCGAAGTTACAAACTCATCATGTACATTGAAATTTGGAACTGAATGCTGTCATGTGACATACCAAATTTCGTCAAGAAAAGATGAGCCGTTATGGAGTTATTTTGGAAAACATAATTTTTTTTGTCATTTTCAACACCCTGTAACTCGGTTATTACTCATCTTAGGGTATATGTTTATCGAAACTTATAAATGAAGTGAAAATTCCACCATCGGAGTTTGTGTCCTTTATTCTGGGACACCCTGTATATGTATTTTCTTTTGTCGTTCAATATAATGCCGATTCCTAAGCAACACCTTCTATGTTGCACTCTGGGTCCTTAGGATTTGGGTGGTTATGAAATGAAATGATTTTGCCCGGCTTTTATTTTGTCCGGTATAGTAATTGGATGGGAAGGGAAAACAATAATGGATCAGAATATAACATTTCATCTACAATTCCAACAATAAGCAATTACCGTGGTACCTACTACTTGATAATGCCGGGTTTCATCATTTTCGAAAATTAATTATTGGAAAATATAATCAAAATTATCAATTTCGGTGTATCCAACCCAATATCCTTTTTCAATTCGGTCACACCCTTGTCCAAATGCTCACTTATTTCGTCATCTCGTCGTATATGAAAAACGCTAGCTGCACTGTGTTATTCCGTAAATAAAATTCAGTCGTACCTTCCAGAATGTCTTATCAAATTTGTGTTGTATCCAAGTATTTGAACACTAGTGAAATTAGCAATCAATTTTTCATTTCATGCACAACTGATCCTGAAAAAATGATTGTCAGTCGCTAGCGTCCATTGTTGGAAAGAAAGACATGTTGATTTGTGTGGACAATTCTGATGAATAACCGTTCCGTGAATAACCTGTTTTATGGCTATTCACTCAACGTACGATTGTAAATAACTTTGAAAACGGAACATATCTGCCTCAAGTCGACAAACTTAAAAATATTTGCAGAGTCATAAATATTCTAGCCCATGCAGGATTCTTATGATAGGAAGGGGTTATGAAATAAATGAGCATTTAGACAAGGGAAATACTGAGGAAAGGGAGATATTACGTCATTGGAGGCAAATTAAGGTGGCAATCCTGAAATTGGTAACTTTGGTTATATTTATGTCAATTTGCGAATTTGAACATGTGTTTTGAAGAATTCGTTTTCGGTTCATCGACAAAAAAATCATAATTTACAATCCTCAAAATCCCCCCATACTAATTTTGATTTAAATCGGACCATAATTACGAATTCCATCCGCCATCTTTGAGCCACCATTCCATTTTTTCACATTGACAAACCAAATCGGACCATAATTTCAAATCTTGTATGCCATTTTGGAGCCGCCAATCTGTTTTTCCCCCTTGGAAAAATTCCATAATGCATTGCCACCGAATTCATGTCAAATTAGCTTGCAAATGAATTTCTATAATTTGGAAGAACAGTTGTTTTTCCTGAAAGAAGGCGCCAAAATAAAAAGTTAGGGAGCAAAAATTGACATGGCTGAATTCCTTATGAAACCTCTTTAATGGTGTGTCACACTCACTACTTTCCCTATTAATATTGTTTGGGCAATAGTGACCGAGGGGTGGGGTAAGAAGTATGACAGTTGAGGTTATGATAGGAAGATATCCCCCTTGTCTTTGAAATCGACGTTGATGCATTTTTTCCACAGCACATGTATTTTGAAGATATTCGATCAGCTGCTCGCATCAACATGTAAAAAAAAACGAAAAATAAAGTTAAATTACGTCCGATGACATTTAACAACGTGATTCTTCTAATAATTTATAGTACGAAAACAACAATCAGCTGCGTGTATAGCGGTGGAAATGCCGTCATCTGACGCAGTAAAGATGCAGATTATTCGAGCAATGCACAGATTCTTAAATTTAATTCCCACTTGTAGCGAACGTGAGATGGGTATATTCCTTCGTAGTGTCAAAAATCCAAAATAAATATTTTGTAGAACTGAAAATTCTAAGATATATGGTAAAAATTTGGGAGGGGTGGGAGGAAAAAGAAGGGGGGAAATTCTGTGTCTCCGACACCTGACGACCTATTGGGAAATCTTTTGGGGAGTTATGGTGGGCAGGCATTCCGATTTTGGAAAAGTATCCCCTCCTCCTCCCACCGCCCCCCAACAAAGCTACTTAGCGAACGGGTGGGAATTTCGGAAAAAAAACCAGTGGCTACGTACGCAGAAAATTCTTGCGAAAAAAATGTTCAGGAGGGGGCTAGCTCCCCCCAAGAAAGTGAAAAAATTAGAAAAAATAAATTAAAAGAAACAAAAAATATGGTTTTTGACTTTTTTTCGGAGATGGGGGGGGAGGATTCAAGGGGGTGGAATACATTTTTTAATTTTTTTTAAATGGCCCTTGGTACACTCTTGGGTAATTCTAGAAAGATTTGTAATCTGCGCTTTGTTTGAACGACCCCCATTTAGGCTGTGCACGTGTTCGCGGATTTTCGAAACCGGAAAAATAAAAATAAATAAAAAAAAATAAATATGGTGTAGTAGGGGTCCATTTTCACATTTTTTTTCGGAGAGTTAGAGGAGCAAGAAATCTTTGGATTCCAGGGATTGATTTTTTTACACTTTTTTAAATAGCGGGGTGCACACCCTTGGTTTATTCTAGAAAGATTTCGTCACCTAAGAATAACATGGTTCTATCTACATTCTTTGCCAAAATTTGGATTTTAGCATCACAGAGTTGTATCTGCTATTATCTTTGTTGATACTGAATTTCACTGCCATCTATTGTCACATTACTGAAAAAAATATTTCACATGGTTCTATCTAACAACCACAATACGATGCCTTGCCATAACACAGTTCTATCTTGGAGATGATCGAATAACAGAGTTCTTACTGCATGCAGATAGAACTCTGTCATAATGAGCTGTGGAAAAGGAAGTAGATACACCTTTGTTATACTGTCAACTTTCATGAGCATAACCTCAGAATAACTCAGACGTTTGAAAAGTGGATTGATAGGATAAGATTTGAATCATAAAATATTCATTTATCATATATACAACAGGAATAAATCAATACTTGAAGTAAATATTATGGAGTCTCGAACATCAAGAATCATAAAAATGGGTAAGTTATAATAATTTGATGGAGTTCATAAATATTCAAGAATTCTAACTGAATAAAATATTTACAGCAATGCTTGCCTCTCTTCATGATGACGATTTAGAAGTTGAAACTCAGATGGAACCTGATGAAGAATCAGAAATACAGTATTCGAATCAGGAAGATTCTATTGAACAAAATAATCCCCAAGACCTTCTCACTGAAAGACAGCAGCAAACTGTAACTTCAGTTTTAGAAGTTGGCGATGGAGGTTTCTTGGTCCCTGTTAAAGAAGATTTCTATCCAGAAATCTCGGTACCAGGTTGTTCAGGCATAAATAATTATAGCACTCCAAAAACTTGGAACAGTACATACACAGATAGTGAGGATGAAAGAGACAAAATGGTGGTTGAACAGGAGTCATCACAGGATAATAAAACACAGCACGATGATATCCAACCAGAAAAAGAAAATATGCAAGATAATGGGATATCTAAAAAACGAAGTACTCGTAAGAGAGGACGTCATCCACAATAATGGAAAAGCTATGTGAGACAAAAACTTTACCAAAGTGGTAAAGAGTACTTGAGTGTTCGAGGAAAAAAAGTTCCTGAAAAAAAGATATCTAATCGCAGAGACTGTAATAGGATCTGTAAATTCAAATGCTCAGAAAATATCAGTGAAACGGACCGAAAATCATGCTTTGAATTTTATTATAAATTAAACCAAAATGAAAAATATCTTTTCCTGAGGAATTCAACACAAAAGTACAAGAAAGCTCGTGAAACTGTGGAGGGACCCTCTTGAAGAAATTTTTCCTTCAGATACTTTTTGAATATTCGCGAGAGGCAAATACGTGTATGTAAACAGTTTTTTCTAGGAAATTTTGATATTTCGCAAAAACCAATATATACATCATACGAATCGGATTCTGCTACACCTAAACAAAATGCTAGAGGAAGAACTAGTTCCAGAGCATTAAGTCGTGAACGAAAGCAAGCTGTTTTAGAACATATTAAACAGTTCCCTGTAGTGGAATCACACTACTGCAGAGCGAATTCAAACAAAATGTATTTGGAACCTGGGTTGTCACTAGCTAAAATGTACGACTTATATCTCGTATACTGTACAGAAGTAGGAATTGAAAATCCTGTTAAATTGTCAATGTACAGAAGCATTTTCAACAACAATTTCAATTATGAATTCCATAAACCAAAGAAAGATATATGCGAGAGGTGCTTTCGATTCCATATGAGACAGAAGGAAGGTTTATTGACTGTTGAAGATCAGGAAGGGATGGATATACATTTAAGTGAAAAGCAATGTATGAGGGCAAATAAATGTAGTGATAAGCAAAATGAAATTCCGATTCTATGTTTCGACTTACAGAATGTTATAACCTGCCCAAGAACATCAAGTGGAAATCATTTTTATCTCCCCAAGTTAACCATGTACAATCTCACAGGCCATTTATCTACAACGAAGAAAGCCTATTGCGTCATTTGGTTAGAAACAATGCAAGGACGCACAGGAAACTGCTTGGCAAGTGCTTTCCAGAAGATGGTAAAACGAATCTTAGAAGATAATTCTATAGAACATCTAATAACTTGGTGTGATAGCTGTGTGCCCCAGAATAGGAACTCATTCATTGCCTTCGCTATTTTAGATATACTTAGAAATGATCCTGATTTGAAAACACTCACCAGAAATATTCGATTCCAGGTCAAATAGAAAAACATATGAAACTAAAAGAATTTTTTTCCCCATTGGGGTTCATAAAAGAGTTGAAGAAAGTTAACAGAAATAATCCATTTGTCATCATGCAGATGAGAGATGAGGATTTTAAGAATTTTGAAGAATGTTCGGCAAGGCTCAGGTACGATAATGTTCCCTTCTCAAAGGTAACTTCTTTATTATTCAAAAAGAGTGACTTGACTGAGGTATTCTTCAAACGAAGCCACTCAGAAGATTCCTACACCCAAGCTTCCTTAGAAGACCGAATTCCACGAGCAACCCGCGGAAGAAAGAAATAATTGATAAATAAAATTCCACTACTTGCAGAATTAATTCCCAGAGTGATGGCAAAAAGCACAGGCATTTCTAAGGAGAAAAAAAATGCCTTGAGAAAAATGATGCCTTGCATGCCAGAAATTGATAAAAGGTTTTATGATGCTCTTCTAGATTTTTAATTACTTTCAATCGAAGAAGTTTGATGTTAAGCGGAGGATTTTATATTTTTTTTATAATTTTAATACTCATTCCTTTCTATTGTAAGCTTGTTTTGATAATAAAGTCATGATTTTTTAATCTACATAGAACTTCGTTTAATCCCATCCATTCATTACTGTCGGAATCTGAAATGAACAAAGTTGCATCTGTCAGATAGAACCTTGTGTCTTCTGATATCACTCAAAATTGAACTAACAAGGTTCTATCTGCTTAGATTAAATGGAGATATTGACTTAATGTAGGCAATTACAAACTTTTTTCAATCACTTATTCGAAGTATTCTTATATCTCATCATACTGCCTCAGATTCAAGTTCAGTTGACAAGTGTTAGTACTAAATACACCTATCACTAACTTCAAGCCCTTGTTTCCCAAAATCATGTTGTGTGTAGATGAATCCATTTTATTCTAAGGTGACGATTTGTAGGAATTATTTTTTTGATGCGACCCCCCGCTTAGGCTGTGCGCGTTTCCGCAGATTTTCGATCACATAAAAAAACCTAAAAATATCATGGATGATCACCAAATGCTCAGAAACACGTTGACGTGTCGATTGACCCCCCCAACCAGAGAAGAAAAGAAAAAAGCTAGGTTAGCCGTTAGCACGGCTTGAATTTTCATTCGGCGTTATATAACTTCATTTTACATCTTTTTGCAAGTTTATGCGAGCAGCTGACGCATAATCCCCCCGACGATTTTTTTTCAGCTCAGTATGATAACAACTATTTATGGAAAAAGTTTCAGCCGGCGTACTATAACTTTTTTTTTCTCATCAGCGACTCATCAGTGATTGTAGTAGCCAAACTTTCTTACCGGCTGTAGTCTACTTACGTAAAATAATTGTCATACTTCATACTATGCCGTAGGTCTTGCATTAATGCTTTTGTAACATTGTAACGCTTTTTTAACATTGCTGTTAAGGTTCAACACAAATCTGGTGGATGAATATTCTAGGACATAATGTCGACCATAATGCAACTTAATACTCACCTGAGACGACCATATCCATATACTTCATTTCCAAAAGAGCTTCATATGTAATTTTTCCTTCATTACGAAGAAGAGTTTCTTGTATCTCCTTTCTGAGTCTTGTTTGAACATTCTGATTGAGAGCCAATTCATAGGACATGAATGATAATGACAGGGAAAGTTGGGACATACCGGCAAACAAAAATAGAACTGCTTGTGATACAATATCATCATCTGTTATTTTTCTTGTTCTCGTATCTGAAACAATTGATAGCTATTTGTGTACTTAGACACAAAGTGATTGCCACTGACAAAGAGAATTAAGGAGCGTCATGAAGCGGAGCGCGGTGATCTTTGATAAACACATTATTTCTTCTACAAATGCAGCTCTTAGAAATAAAAACGATCGATACTTCATTCAACATAGGCACATAATATTACCAAATAGAAAATAACCACCCGATAGTAATCCCAAATGTAGAGGCTATCCAAATATCTAATAATTCACAATTCGAGATCAAGCTCCAGGCCTTCAACGTACTCAATTTCGAAAGATTCATTTAATTAACTATATAAATATCATTCCTAATTCTCACATACAAATTTTAAAATATGTTTCTTCCTTCTTCTTCCATTTGTTCGGCAAAGAAGAAGGATCGGACAGCAGGCTGTGTGCCGAGCACTGGACTGTGATCAATCCAATTCTTACTCTTCAAAATCTGAAATTGTAGCACCCCTTCTCATACAAAAACAGATGGATAATAGGCCATATATGTCAGTTGAAATTGTTGATGAATCAATGGTAGGACTTCTGGATAGTTGAGCTAATGTGAGTGTTGTAGGAAGAAAGGGATTATTTTATTAGTACACCTAAGACTTTCCGTTTTCTCTTCCCCATTTAAGAATATTCATACTGTGGATGGTACTGAACGTTGTATACAGGGTGTTGTTGATTTTCCAATACGCCTCCACAATACCATTGAAATTGTTTTTGCCTTAGTGATTCCTTCCCTACCACTTTTATTTATTTTTGAAACTGATTTTTGTAACCAGTTTGAAGTAAATATTGATTTGAAACAAAATGTGTGCGATATCCAGAGTAATTTTACAAATGGTAAGATAACAACCATTTCAGAATCTATGAATCCTTTCCATACTTTTGACCTTTATTGTTTGGATGAACTAACTTCGAGTCAACGTAATAGAATGAAAGAAGTGATAGATACTTTCCAGGAGGTGAATAGTGAAACTAAATTAAGTCGTATTGACAAGATCACTATAAGTATTGATACTGGTGATTCAAAACCGTTCAAAGACAGACAACATAATATGTCACCGTATATGTTGGAAATTGTAAATGAGGAATCAAGTGAAGTGCTAAATTTTGGTATTGTTCAGCCTTCACATACTCCCTAGAATAGCCCAGTTCTTTTGGTAAGAAAATCTTCAGGTGAATATAGGTTTTGTTTTAATGTCAGGAAATTGAATGAAATAACAAAGCACGATAGCAATCCTCTTCCACGAAAGGATAGAATTCTCAACCTTTTGAGAGATGCAAAATTTATTACAAGTTTAGATTTGAGAAAATAATTTTGACAAATTCCCTTGGATGAACCCTAAAGAGAAATGTATACAGTGTACCTGGCCATGGCTTGTTTCATTTCAAACCTGTTCCTTTTGGATTGGTCAATGCTGCGCAGACACAACAGATACTCTGTGATGCTCTATTTGGACCTGTAGAAGATCAGCTAGATGGCCTATGAAGTTGAGGAAGCATTCTTTTGAAATAACTCACAGAAAAGGAGTTCATAATGTTGTTCCAGATTTTTTATCTTGAACTCCTCAAGAAGTTCCTGAGTCTGAATATGTTCCCGAGTCTGAGAATGCACAAAATTTATGTTTAGGTGATATTCAACCCAGTGATGCCGATAAGTGGTACCTACCTGTCGCAGAAAGCACAAGTAAGAAAATTTCCTTTTCAAATACTTGCCCGCAAAACATCCCTTAAAAACTAACGAGTTCGGATGGAAATTAGTTGTACCTAAATCACAGCGACTCATAGTAATGAAGGAATCGCATAATCCTCCAACGTGCGTACATTTTGGATTTTATAAAACTTAACCCATTAACGCCTACGGGTTCCATATGGGGACACAAAACCTGCCATTGTTTATGTGCGCGTCTTAACTGTCTAACTCAATTTTCACGATGCCGGTTCGGAAGTATTCGTTCTAAATACTCATCGGATGTGCGTGACAGATTTCAGTAGCTTGTCATTGTCGCGAGTGAGAGGTTGAGCTGTTGGTTGCTGGAGGGATCTTTCTTAGTATGGAAAATATGGACATCCCCTGTCGGTAAGTTGAATTACGTCAATCTGAATTATATTATTGTATTTCTGATTCATGGGTTCCATAAAAGGACATCATTTGTGCCATATTATATAGTGATTCTCTTGATATACGGTTTTAGTTTCTTATAATTTTGTCGTAAACGTCACTGTCTCCGTATGGGACCGGTAGGCGTACTACGGACTATTGTTATTGGCTCACATTTTCATACAAGAATGTTAGTTTCAGAGGAATATCTCTTCAAGATGCATTAGATATCGCTTACGAATCTGATAGCGAAGTGACTGACATATACATACAGCCACCGGATTGTCAGAATCTGACAGACGAGGATTCAGGGGTTAAAGATGAAGGTGGATTAGTTGAAAATTTGAGTGGTCGTCAACTGTTAGCTCCCGCTGAAGTTGTATTTTCAAATGGTAGGAGAATAGAGGACACTTCTGAAGATTTAGAAAATGCGCAATTACCCACAGTGGTAACAAATGACGCCACAAAAGATTCAGGACTGACTATAGTCACTAAATCAGAAAAAAGTGAATTCATTGAGGCTGATCTAGTTCATCCTGATTATCATGTTCCAACGCCGAATTACTCGTCATATCAACATTTGAGTCCAGTTCGATTATTTGAGTTGTTTTTTACAAAAGAATTACTTCAAAAAATTCTACAGGAGACAAGAAGTTATTCACTCCTCAAGAATCTACCGGATCCAAAGATGTCTATAGAAGAGATGAAAGTTTTCATTGGTATACTAATTGTAAGTGGCTACAATGTTTTGCCAACAAAACGAAGCTATTGGGAAAACTCACTGGATATGAAAAATGTTTTGGTTGCCGAATCTATGAGACGCGACCGATTTTTACAAATTTGCCGATGTTTGCATTTTGCTAGTAATGAAAATATTGACTACAATGACAAAATGTATAAATTACGCCCCATAGTAAATCACTTGAAAAAAAAGTTTTTAGAACATTTTATACCAGAACAAAACCTTTCATATGATGAGTCTATGATGAAGTACTACGGGAGGCATGGGTGTAAACAGTTTATTCGCGGAAAACCTATTAGGTTCGGATATAAAGTTTGGTGTTTGAACACCAATAGTGGATACCTGATCAATTTCGAAATTTATCAAGGTAAAAGTTTTATAAAAAAACAAGGTTATGACGCAATATTTGGAAAACCTGCTGCTCCACTTATACACATGATTGAAGATTTAGGAGATAAAAAGGATTTCCGTTATAATTTCTTCATAGATAACCTATTTACTGGCGCTAACCTACTTTGTACCTTGAAAGCAAATGGATATGGAGCAACCGGTACAATTAGAGACGATAGAATTCCAAAAAATGTCCCTGTACCATCAAAAAACGTCATGGCCAAAGAAACTCGAGGTACTTACATTTCTACTCTGGAGAAGAATGATGGCATTCTTTACGTGAGATGGATGGACAATAATGTTGTTACAGTAGCCAGCACGTGCTATGGAGTTGCTCCAGTGAAACCTGTGGATAGGTTTTCCAGAAAAGATAGAAGAATGGTACCTATACCACGCCCAGACATAATTTCAAAATACAATAAGAACATGGGAGGCACCGATTTGATAGATTCAAATGTATCTTGGTATGGTAAAGTACATTGATCATGAAAATATAATAGCAAATACTATTTCAGTTATCGAATATCGAATAAAGTGGTACTGGTCGATATTTACATACCTAATTGATGTATCTATACAAAATGCTTGGATTCTCTACCGCAAAAGTGGCCGAAATATCAGTCAGTTGGAATTTAGGAGGAATATTGCCCAGGTAATGTTATCAATCAAGTAATGTTCTGTATATCTTTTATATTGTCTTATATATTGTTATGATTTTTAGACATATTTAACAAATTACAAGACGATAGCTAAAGGTCCAGGTCGAATTCCTAAAGCTGCTGGAAGTAATAGCCGTGTTGGAGACGATGTTAGATTTGATGGCCTGAACCATTATGTAGCGCAGGTACCGGAGGGAAAAAGGAGAAGATGCGCAGGGTTCAACTGTACAAGCAAAGGCCGTACAATGTGTTATAAGTGCGATGTTGGTTTGTGTATAGAATGTTTCATGAAATTTCACACCGACAATTAGAATGTAACATTTTGTTTATTGTTTTTTGTTATGCAGTGAACCGCCTACGGGGCCCATATGGTGACAGTCTGTTTTTTGTATATTCCAAAATAAATATTAATTTTTTTCTTAACATTGGTTAATTTTACAGCTTTCTTCGTCGAAGTTTTGAAAAAATAATAATAAATTCAAGAATTTTTTTTTCGGCGTTAATGGGTTAAAAAGGATTCGACAACATTATTATTGGCCCACAATGAGGCATGAAATTTTAAAGTTCGTACGTTCTTGCAAAGTCTGCCAAGCTCAGAAACTATTTACTTCTTCATAGATGGGAATAATGGAAGCAGAGAAATCTGCTACATTTTCAATCCAAATAATAGCCCATTTCACCGTTCTCCTAGGGAGTTTGCCTACTTATTAGTAGTTGCTGATTTTTTACTGAGTATAAGTTCTTTATTCTGTCCAATGCTTGTTGCAACCGCTATTAATGTTGTGAAGTTTTTGGAAAATGGGGTTTTCCTGGTTCATGACGTATCACATTCGTAAATTTCATCACGTTCAGAAAATAGGCTTTTTCTGTGCGTGCGCGACATGTTCCCGTAGGGGGCGAAGCCGAACACGGCAAGTCGTGCAAGCACGGAACAAGCATTTATGGACGAGTAATGAACGATATTTTTCATTACATCTACTTGAAAACCACATTGTTAAGAAACATTTTGTGACCACCATTTCCGGATGTACCAGTATTATTGTGGCAATCATCATTGTATCCAACTCCTGTGCAGTTGGGAAGCACCCTGTATATATCCATTTCATTTAGGATCGAGTACGAGCAGGTACCTGTCTCTGACCCACCTACTTAACCAGATAAGAGAATGACTAAAGTATTATTCATAGCTTGAATCTGCTATGTGAATTGTAAAAGAGTTTAGTTTAGAATAAATCGTTGAACCGTTCGCATGTGCATTATTTTCTAGTCTTAACAATTTATTTTTGATGATGGAGGAACAAAAGCATGTATTATTGATTGAAATATTTATGCGGCACAAAAATATCCACAAATTGCCACAAAACAAACGTTATTTACCCTGTTGGTAAGGAAATATTCAAACAAATTGCGATTTCTAGAGAACTGTCAACAACATATTTAATTTTGACATGTTGATAGGCAGCTATAATGACACCAGCGCACGGAATTTTTTTCCGTGCGGGTGCATGGAAAAAAACCCTTTTCAGTATGCTAAATAAGCATATGGATATAGTGTTTTCAGATAGGTATGATGAAAATCATTATTTCGACAGTGATCAACAATTTGCTGGCAAAACTTTCAAAAAGTTAGCCGAAGAATGTGGGGTATAGAAGATATGGTTTAGTCCTTAGTACTCAGCACAGTGCAATTTCGCCGTTTTAAATTTTGGAAGACATATTCCACTTTCTGGAAGATATTAAAGAAAAGTATCTAGTTCTTCTGATTTTGAACTATGTTCAAGTGACATGAAGTATTTTATGAAAAATAAGTATAGTCTTTCTATCATTTATGAGGAAGTCCGTGAAAAGCTCCACAAACCATATAATTTGATGACGAAGTGTGGACGAGGAATAAAATGTAGTCAGGAGCTGTTTCAAAATTCAGTGCTAAACTAGCTCCAAAATATGTTTTGAGTTTGATTAAGGAAGAAATTTTCCACCTGGTTTGTTCTTCAGAGAATATAGATGTAACTACAGCTGGAGAATGGCCTCTCTTCGTCTCTTAGACTAAATGCGTCTCATTGATTTGTTATTCTACATGATGAATAGTGTACGCAACACGTCCGAAAACAGTTTTTTTGGACTCGTAGACTCGCTAACGCTCGTCCTAGAATTTGGTCTACTCGTCCAAAAAAACAGTATTTTCCGGACTTGTTACGTAAATTACTATTCCTGATCGCTCTTTTATAGAGATTCAAAGAATATCTTTTCCTGATTCATTTTGTTATGAATAAAACAATCTAGTTTGCAGACATTGTTCATTAGATACACCGAATGTAATACGAATAAAATGGGAAATTGGTGAATACTAATAAACAGGCAAAAGTATTGGAAGATATTGCATCACAAATTGTTGTCTAAGAGAAGAGCCTAATACGGGCTCTTCTCAAAACTTAAGCCATTATTTGAATCTGTTAAATACATGGGGAATCTATTGAGTTCATTCAAACCCTGGAAAAATAATGTATATATATAGATAAATATGTGTGTCTACGAGGAGTTGCTGCATGTATTAGTTGAAATGATGTAACTAACGAACATCAACCATGATTTTATTTTCAGCAGAGCTCTAGTGAGCATAAAATGAAATGAAAAGTTAGAGAATGAAATAAAAAGTGATCTGGCAGAGCTCTAGTGAGCATAAAATGAAATGAAAAGGTAGGGAATTAAATAAAAAGTGATCTGGCAGAGCTCTATGAGCATAAAATGAAATGAAAAGGTAGTGAATGAAATGAAAAGTGATCTGGCAGAGCTCTAGTGAGCATAAAATGAAATGAAAAGGTAGTGAATTAAATAAAAAGTGATCTGGCAGAGCTCTAGTGAGCATAAAGTGAAATGAAAAGGTAGTGAATGAAATAAAAAGTGATCTGGCAGAGCTCTAGTGAGCATAAAATGAAATGAAAAGGTAGTGAATGAGATAAAAAGCGATCTGGCAGAGCTCTAGTGAGCATAAAATGAAATGAAATGTTAGTGAATGAATTAACAAAACATGATCTGGCAGAGCTCTAGCGAGCATAAAATGAAATTGAATGTAGCATAAAAGATACGCTATACTTATAGAATATGTGTACATACAAAAAAAATAAAATTAAGGTGAATGAATATATTCATATTTATTCGTATAATTTTGATTTTTGCTGAAGCACCAACTACCCATTTTCCCTTGCTTACAGAAACTGGAACCAGAAGCCAAATGAAAGGAAGGCGAGGACGCCTAGGTAGTCAGGATGGCCGAATGTGACGACCATTTCCGGATGTACCGGTATTATTTTTGCAATCATCATTGTATCCAACTCCTGTGCAGTGGGGAAGCACCCTGTATATATCCATTTCATTTATGATCGAGTACGAGCAGGTACCGGCCTCTGACCCACCTACGTAACCAGATAAGAGAATGACTATAGTATTATTCATAGCTTGAATCTGCTATGTGAATTGTAAAAGAGTTTAGTTTAGAATAAATCGTTGAACCGTTCGCATGTGCATTATTTTCTAGTCGTAACAATTTATTTTTGATGATAGAGGAACAAAAGCATGTATTATTGATTGAAATATTTATGCGGCACAAAAATATCCAGAAATTGCTACAAAACAAACGTTATTTACCCTGTTGGTAAGGAAATATTAAAAAAAATTGCGATTTCTAGACAACTGTCAACAACATATTTAATTTTGACAAGTTGATAGGCAGCTATAATGACACCAGCGCACGGAAACTTTTTCCGTGCGGGTGCATGGAAAAAAAACCCTTTTTCAGTATGCTAAATAAGCATATGGATATAGTGTTTTCAGATAGGTATGATGAAAATCATTATTTCGACAGTGATCAACAATTTGCTGGCAAAACTTTCAAAAAGTTAGCCGAAGAATGTGGGGTATAGAAGATATGGTTTAGTACTCAGCACAGTGCAATTTCGCCGTTTTAAATTTTGGAAGACATATTCCACTTTCTGGAAGATATTATAGAAAAGTATCTAGTTCTTCTGATTTTGAACTATGTTCAAGTGACATGAAGTATTTTATGAAAAATAAGTATGGTCTTTCTTTCTATCATTTATGAGGAAGTCCGTGAAAAGCTCCACAAACCATATAATTTGATGACGAAGTGTGGACGAGGAATAAAATGTAGTCAGGAGCTGATTCAAAATTCAGTGCTAAACTAGCTCCAAAATATGTTTTGAGTTTGATTAAGGAAGAAATTTTCCTCCTGGTTTGTTCTTCAGAGAATATAGATGTAACTACAGCTGGAGAATGGCCTCGCTAACGCTTGTCCTAGAATTTGGTCTACTCGTCCAAAAAAACAGTATTTTCCGGACTTGTTACGTAAATTACTATTCCTGATCGCTCTATTATAGAGATTCAAGGAATATCTTTTTCTGATTCATTTTGTTATTAATAAAACAATCTAGTTTGCAGACATTGTTCATTAGATACACCGAATGTAATACGAATAAAATGGGAAATTGGTGAATACTAATAAACAGGCAAAAGTATTGGAAGATATTGCATCACAAATTGTTGTCTAAGAGAAGAGCCTAATACGGGCTCTTCTCAAAACTAAAGCCATTATTTGAATCTGCTAAATACATGGGGAATCTATTGAGTTCATTCAAACCCTGGAAAAATAATGTATATATATATATATATAGATAAATATGTGTGTCAACGAGAAGTTGCTGCATGTATTAGTTGAAATGATGTAACTAACGAACATCAACCATGATTTTATTTTCAGCAGAGCTCTAGTGAGCATAAAATGAAATGAAAAGGTAGGGAATGAAATAAAAAGTGATCTGGCAGAGCTCTAGTGAGCATAAAATGAAATGAAAAGGTAGTGAATGAAATAAAAAGTGATCTGACAGAGCTCTAGTGAGCATAATATGAAATGAAAAGGTAGTGAATTGAATAAAAAGTTATCTGGCAGAGCTCTAGTGAGCATAAAATGAAATGAAAAGGTAGTGAATGAAATAAAAAGCGATCTGGCAGAGCTCTAGTGAGCATAAAATGAAATGAAAAGGTAGTGAATGAGATAAAAAGCGATCTGGCAGAGCTCTAGTGAGCATAAAATGAAATGAAAAGTTAGTGAATTAATTAACAAAACATGATCTGGTAGAGCTCTAGCGAGCATAAAATGAAATTAAATGTAGCATAAAAGATACGCTATACTTATAGAATATGTGTACCTATATACAAAAAAAAATAAAGGTGAATGAATATATTGTTATAAAGTAGTATTAAGATGTACTGTTATTTTGCCCCTATATTGAAGTGACAAAATTGTAATAATCGATTTCAAAGGTGATAAATTTGTTGTATGTAGGAAATATAAGTCAGATGGTAATAATAATACTCAGATAAATATTTTTATTGCTCAAATAAATGCCTAGGCTAGATACTTACTGTTGTACCTTTCTTTTTTATGTTTTTTCGTCCTGGTATATGTCTAATTTCAAAGGTGTACTCCTGCAGTAATAAAGCCCATCTTTGTATCCTGTTGCTAGCTAGCTTACAATTTACGATTGATAATAAAGCTTCATGGTCTGTCTCTATAAAAAACTTTGCACCAATCAAGAAAAACCCGAGTTTATTTATACAAAAAATAATGCTAGCCAGTTCAAGTTCTGTCACACTGTAATTTTTTTCATATGATTTTGTTACTCTCGACATAAATGATATGGGAACCTCTTCTCCCCCTTGAATTTGAACTAACAATCCTGCAAATCGCGCCATTGATGCATCAGTCCTGAGTATGAATGTTAATGAATAGTCAGGGTGATATACTTTTAATTGCTTAGTAAAAATTTGTTTTAGTTCTATAAAAGCTTTCTCGTGTTTGTCGTTCCAGGTCCATTTTACGTTTTTCTTTAACAGTTCTATAAGTGGTAGTTGTTTGTTCGTCAAGTCAGGTATCAAGCGTTTAAAATAATTTAACATCCCCAAAAATCCCCTTAATGTCTTTAAGTTTTTAGGTCTCGTGTAGTCTTGTATTGTACGTATTCGTTCAGGGTCCATTTCAAATCCTTTTTCGTTCAGTCTGTACCCCAAATAATTCACTTCAGATTGGAAAAATTGACATTTTTCAAGGTTAATTTTCAGTCCTGCCTCATTTAGTAATTCTAGTACTTTTTCAATGTTTCGTTTATGTGCTTGTTCGTCTTTCGAGTATATCAGAATGTCGTCAATGTAATGTAATGCGAAGTCGTCGTATTTGTCCAGTATTTTGTGAAGTGCTCGTTCTAATGCTGGACAAGCTGATTGTAGTCCATATGGTACCACACAGAATCTATAAATGACTCCTTCTATTGAAAAAAATGTAAAGGAATCAGCCAAAAGCTGTGCTTTAAATCTATTTTTGAAAAACATCTTGAATTAGAAATTTTACCAAAAATCGTATCAATATTCAGAGGTGCTTCGTACTGAGAAATTGTTATTTTGTTAAGTTCCCTGGCATCCAAACAAAGTCTGAGTTCTCCGTTCTTTTTTACAACTACTACGATTGGATTTATGTAGCTACTATTGCATCTTCCTATCACACCATTCTCACACATGTCTTATATCTCTCTCTTAACCTGATCACGATAACTATAAGGAATAGGATAATTCTTTGATCTAAATTTATCGACTTCTTTTACTTCTATCTTGTGCACATATTCACTTGCTACTCTGGATTCTCTCATTATTAACCTTTTGTTTTTATTTAATATTTCTTTGATAAATTCTTCATATTCTTCTTTGCATTTATATTTTAATTTTCTTCCCCTTCTTCATTTTCTATATTTTCACAATCATACATCCCATTCTCAGTGTTTGTACACAAAATATTTTCTACCTTCCTATACTGTTCTATTTCTTTTATGTTGTTATTTTCCTTTTCCCTTGTAATATCTAACTTTCTTTCCAGTTGTTTTACTTTGAAATCAGAATATTTTCCATCTAACTCTATTCGTTTTGTTTCATAATTTATTTTTGCTCTTAATTTTTCTAATTGATCAGTTCCAATGATGATATCAAATTCCATGTTTTTCACTAGTAATAGTTGTAAATTCAAACTCTCTTTATTTATCTGGATTTTCAGGTCTACTAATTGATTGGTTTCAGCCAATTTTTTTCCATTAACCCCTATTAAATTTGTTTTTGGGATCTTTATAACATTATTTTTCAATTCCTGTTCTGAAATAGATTTTTCTTTCAGTAACGAAGCTTCTGAACCTGTGTCTATTAATATTTCAATTTGTTCTTCACCTAAATTACCTTTTAAAATTACTAATCCTATCAATTGTTCTTCCTCTAGATTTTCACTTAACTTAATAAATTCTACAGGGTGTTCATAGTTGTGTGTGTCCAGCGTTCCACATGGTCCTAACAAAAATTTGTCTCATCAGAAGTCGAGGGTTTTGGTTCTTGTCTGTGTCTCTGTTCGTTTTCCCTATCTGACTGTCTGTCTTCTTCCCGGTCTGAGCTATCTGTTCGTCGTTGAAAGTGTACGTGCCTGTTTTGTTCTGTGTTGTTTTGTTGTTGTTGATGGTTTCTGTTATCATTTTGAGTATTGTAATTTCGATAATTGTTATTATTATTATTATAAGTCCTGTTGTATGGCCTGTTGTTGTAGTTCTCATTTTGTCTATAATTGTTGTTGTGGTTGTAGTTCTGTGAATTTCGATTTTGGTAATTGTTATTGTATTGTTGTTGATTTGTATATGGATGTCTACTTTCACGTTGTTGTGGTTGGTAATTTCGAGTTCTGTTGTCAGTGTACCTACTGTAATTTGTGTTTCGATTATAATTTTCTTGTGTGTTGTTTCGTGGTGTGTAACTGTTATGGGGTCTTTCGTCCCTATTTCTATAAGATGAAGTCCTTTCCAGTCTGAGTAGGTATTCGCTAAATCTTTCCATAGTCGTGATTTCATGTAAGTTAATTATTTCAAATATCTCTTGTCTGAAGTGTCTACTTATGCTCCCCACTATTTCTTGTTCCCTCATTTCTGGATTCAAGTGTTGAGCTACTGCAAAAAGTTGTATGGCGTAATTGTTATAGTTTAGGCTTCGTCTTTCGTCAAATCTGCCAAATTGTAATCGGTCTCGTATTAACATCTGTGTATTTTCACCCCAGTACTGTTTCAAAAATAGTGTTTGGAAGCCTTGAAAGCTATTTATGTTGTTCTCCTGACTATTGAACCACACACATGACTGATTCATCAAATATTGCCTAATCGTATCCTTTAATTCATCTATTGATTTAATGTTTTTAATTTTATTCTTTAAGATCTTGACAAAAGTAATTGGATGTAAAGTATTGATATTTCCATCAAATTTGTTATTTACTTGTACACTTTGGCACGTAGTTATTATTCTAGTTTCTGTATTTATTGTTTTGTTTTCTTCAAGTTCCCTAACCTTTTGTTCTAAAGTTTTAATTTGATTTGTTTGTTGTTCATTCTTTATATCAAAATTATAATGTGTCTCCTTTATTTTGGCTTCTACTTTCTTATCCACTTGTTTTAATTCCCCCTTAATTTCTTGGCTTGTATTCTCCAATTCCAACCTAACTTCTTGTATTTTTTTTTTCATTGTTAATGATATGATTTCCCATGTCTATAATTTTATTAATTGTACTCTCATGAAACTCACTATTTCTTTTCTTGATTTTATTTTCAAATTCCTTGTATAAGTTTAAATTTTCCTGTCTGTTTTTCTCTAGTCGTTCTTGCATTCTTGTCTCAAGTCTACTCATATTTACTATCATATCCTCTTTCACACTCTCAATATTCTCTTTCACACTCTCAATATTTCCTTTCATATCTTCTTTCACACTCTCAATATTCTTTGAAATAAACTGCATCAGCATCTGTATCTGTCCCTCAAATTCATTTCCTCTTCCTTGTACTGCTTGTTCTCCCTCTCTACTTTCTTGCATTCCACTTCCTCCTGCATGATCTCCTCTCTGCATTCCTTCCTCATCTTCTTCATTCATTCCAGTACGTTTTCCGTCCCTAAGATCCATTTTCTATCACTCAAATACTCTTCAAACTCTTTACTTTCAAATTTACTCACTCGTCCTGTCACACTCTTTCTCTCAGCTTTTCAACTAACAAACTACCTTCGATTTTGCCTTTCCAAATGGCCCTACGTTGTTGGCGACAATTGTTATTAAGTAGTGTTAAGATGTACTGTTATTTTGCCCCTATATTGAAGTGACAAAATTGTAATAATCGATTTCAAAGGTGATAAATTTGTTGTATGTAGGAAATATAAGTCAGATGGTAATAATAATACTCAGATAAATATTTTTATTGCTCAAATAAATGCCCAGGCTAGATACTTACTGTTGTACCTTTCCTCTTTATACCTTTACCTTTATTCTGTTGCAGAAACTCTCTCAGCTCAGTTGGTGCCAATAAGAAACATGCAGTCTCTTCTCATCAGGGTTGGTTTCTTGGAAAAGGCTTTCAATGTGAAAATGTGAGATATTTGTGACAGTTGTACCAAAATAATAAATGTTTAACTCAGAATTCAAAATATAAGCGTTTTTATTCAATTAAATTCAGCAAAATGTTTTGATTTTCAATCTAGAATACTTATTTTACTTTCCTGCGAGATACCTTAGCCTGTGTATAACCCTTCTTGTTTCCTTTTGTACAAAAATTGAATCGCCAACAAGTTCCTGTGGTTGTTTAGTCACCACCAAATATTCTGCGATCAAGTATCGAATGATGAATCGATTCTTTCTACGCGCTGCTCGACTGAGAACTTGTTGTCGTTCAGTTGAAGGTTATGTGTGAAATTTATTACTTTGTATTAATGATTATAACCAATCGTCCAATAAATGAAATGAAAATAAGTGAGTTATTAATAAGAATGTAAAGTTCAGTTCTATATCACCGTAGTGCACGAAATTAGAAAGTTTTTTTTCAAAATAGTTCTAGCAAATGAATGCCAAAAGTGATGTTATTCTCTCTTGATATGTGAAAATTCGACGATATGCCAGGAACAAGTGTTGAAACTGATAAATACCTTTAGTTTGAAAAAACTTTTGGACTCAAAGCTTTTCTTCAAGATCTACCTAGCTGTTTTCTTCAATCTGAAAGTTTCTCTGGAGGTAGGTTCTTGTTGATATTACAGTATATGCTTTATACTCAAAGTTGACTGCAACTTGTCTGGGTATTTGAAGTTTTTCTGGTCAAATTTTGATTTTTTATTTTCAGAAAATTTTCAACATTCTACTCTCTTGGTCGTTTTTTTCGGCTTCCCCCGTCAATAATCTTCCTCGTTACCACAGAAACTCCTTTTCACTTTTTTTCCCGATTTCACAGCACTAGTTTCACTTTTCGTTCATGACTTCTCACTTTGTGTCTTTTTGAAAAACCTTAGCCTACTTTTATTCTAATTTTTACAACTTAAATTATTAATTATTTACAATGACATTTTTGCTAAATCTTTTTATCTGCTGCCTTATTTTGGATTCTTTGAGGTTTCTTTCCAAGATTCTGTCACATTTTACTGTCTGGCATATATTTTATAATCATTAAATTTGAGGTTATATTGTTAATTTTTGTTGACTTTTTAAACTCTTTCTTGTGAAATATGGTTCTAAATTGTTCTCTTTAGTCATGTTTAAAGTGAGATTTTAATTTGAATTCATTTTACAGTTGGTGTTGGCTGGTAGCAGTAGGTTTTTACTCTGCTATGAAGGATGTTTCGGAACAACCTTTCTAGCTTCGGAAACAGAATATTAAGGCTCATTGAATGGATTTTGATGGTGTTTTCACATTCTATGCAGTTATGATGTCCTTTAGGAGTTGAGGTATAGTATTTAGCCTTTCTTTAGAGTGATAATAATAATAATAACTTACTATTTCTTACATACAACGTTGTTTCATAACAATATTCATATTTATTCGTATAATTTTGATTTTTGCTGAAGCACCAACTACCCATTTTCCCTTGCTTACAGAAACTGGAACCAGAAGCCAAATGAAAGGAAGGCGAGGACGCCTAGGTAGTCAGGATGGCCGAATGTGACGACCATTTCCGGATGTACCGGTATTATTGTTGCAATCATCATTGTATCCAACTCCTGTGCAGTGGGGAAGCACCCTGTATATATCCATTTCATTTAGGATCGAGTACGAGCAGGTACCGGTCTCTGACCCACCTACGTAACCAGATAAGAGAATGACTATAGTATTATTCATAGCTTGAATCTGCTATGTTAATTGTAAAAGAGTTTAGTTTAGAATAAATCGTTGAACTGTTCGCATGTGCATTATTTTCTTGTCGTAACAATTTATTTTTGATGATGGAGGAAAAAAAGCATGTATTATTGATTGAAATATTTATGCGGCACAAAAATATCCAGAAATTGCCACAAAACAAACGTTATTTACCCTGTTGGTAAGGAAATATTCAAACAAATTGCGATTTCTAGAGAACTGTCAACAACATATTTAATTTTGACATGTTGATAGGCAGCTATAATGACACCAGCGCACGTAAATTTTTACCGTGCGGGTGCATGGAAAAAAACCCTTTTTCAGTATGCTAAATAACCATATGGATATAGTGTTTTCAGATAGGTATGATGAAAATCATTATTTCGACAGTGATCAACAATTTGCTGGCAAAACTTTCAAAAAGTTAGCCGAAAAATGTGGGGTATAGAAGATATGGTTTAGTCCTTTGTACTCAGCACAGTGCAATTTCGCCGTTTTAAATTTTGGAAGACATATTCCACTTTCTGGAAGATATTATAGAAAAGTATCTAGTTCTTCTGATTTTGAACTATGTTCAAGTGACATGAAGTATTTCATGAAAAATAAGTATGGTCTTTCTATCATTTATGAGGAAGTCCGTGAAAAGCTCCACAAACCATATTGTCGTATGGAAATCTATATTAATAATCTCCCCGCGAATGATATGTCAACTTTATTGAAATAAACCTTTCACACGCATTTCTAAAAACTTCGACGATCTCATCCGTTTCTCGGCGCTGGTTTATGGCCACCCTAGCTAGAGAAAGTAGATACCGAGTACACGAAATGGGCTGCTTAGAAAAAGAAGAGATTAAGACATCTGTTAACTATTCTAGGCGGGCAAACAATACTTGAGTTGTTTTCGGACTAAAAAATATTCTAAAGAATATTATTTTTACTGTTTGCCTCTTCAACGAATGTTGAAGATTTTAAGGAAAAGTAATGTTTTTGAATGCAGTTCTGTGGAAAAGGAGACATATGGTATGCAGACACAAACGGTTTTTTTATGCCTTGCAGAAAGTTCTGGGAAATTAGCTTTCGAATAGGGCAGAGGAGAGTTTTGGAGTAGTGAAAAAGGACACTTAGCTTCGAACGTTGGTTCGAACAAGACGCGGGTATAACACTTAGCTTTGAACGTCGGTTCGAACAAGACGCGGGTATAGTAGACTTAGCGTCGAACGTCGGTACGGACGAGACGCGGGCATAAGTCGGTATTTTTTAAAAAAAAGTGATAATAAGTCAACGAGACAGAGTTCTTGCCACGGCTTAATTATTGTGCAGTGTAATTGCGGTTTGCGATTTGCTATTATTGCAGTGCAGTGTTGCGTTTCTCCTTGAGGGTTTTAATGGCACTATTGATTGTGCCACTAGTGTTTCTGAGTACAGGTCGTATAACATAACTTTACCTTTTATTTTCAGCAATTATTTGAGGGTATTTTTTTATGTATATAAAGCGTTCCTGGCACTAGCGTTCCCGAGTGCAGAGCGGATAATATAACCATACCTTTATTTTCAGCATTTAATTGAGGGTACTATTTTTATATAGCGTTCCTGCATAAGTGCCTGTGTGCGAATTCCGAACAGGTGATATTCACCCATTTTTTTTTTTCAGAGATTATTTGAATATAGGGTTTAGCATTGTACGCGTTGTTTAGTTCTGTCTTAGGGGAATTTACTAAGTATAAATCACGGCACGCGATTATTTTTTTCTTAGGAATTAACTTCACTTTTGACATTCCCCTAATGTCCTACAATTTACGTCCGAGGACTCGCAGACAAACAAAAGTTCAACCAACTTCTTGTGTACTTCACCCCGCTGAAAATTTCACGAGTTTTATATCTAACCAAGCTCTTGATTGTTCTCTGTTTGAGAAACATCCGGCCTTACCGCCCATCCTAACTGCTCCTATAAGTGGTACATTTTCTGTTGAAAATAATTTTTCTTTTGGCTCTAGTTTGGAGAGCCCCACAATAAATAGAAACCCAAGGGTTTCACCAAGCGTGGCCGTCAAGGAAGGCGAGCCCCACGCATTTCTCCCGAAGCGCTCACAATTAGTTGTTGAATCGCGTCGCGTCGAAAATTACGCTACAGAATCTAGTTACCACCTGGATTCTCAAAAACCGGTTCATTTAAATTTATTTGCATCTCCTAGGTTAAACTCTGTGCATTGTAGTATGGATGATGTGAATGTGGATAAAAGTCACGTTGTGGGCTGTCCTGATGAAGACAATGATGATGAATCTCGATTCAATTTTTCTGTTGATCAGAATACAGGGCGTGATCTGAGTCTGAGGGAAATTTCAGCTCAAAATTTTGATAATAGGCCTTTGAGAGCCTCACCTAGTTTTTTGACATTCGGCGGCCAACCCGCTGGGGAATTTCAAACCCCGAAAAATACCGGCACTCCACGCCGAATTTTGGAAGCATTCCAGAATTTAGAACGTAATACGTTACGTTCAGGGACCTCCAGTCCACTTAATATTTCTACAGACTCGCAAATAGAGTCGAGAATGAATGAAGTGAGAATGTTTGACCAAAACCGCCCACGAACTCCTGACAATATTTCAGTAATTTCGGGTCTCAATGTCTCTCGAGCTAGCACAGGGAATAGCCTTGAAGGGGGTCCACTTGCACGCGGAAACGTTCATCAAACGGCCCGCACGAATAGCGAAATCCCTGCTTTTCGGCAAGTGATGTCTGAGGAGGAGAAAGAGGAATGGAAGTGGTTTGTTGAATTCAAACAGATGAGAAAAGCTCGTGAAAACCGCCAAACTCAAGTAGAGCTTCCATCCTCCCCTCCTCTCCAGTCTAATGCATGTTTGCCCAGACGTGACCCATATTTTTCAAAACATGGCGCGGAACGTGGGGCACAACAGACATTTAATAACCCCTATTTTTCAAGACATGGCGCCCTAGAACGTGGGGCTCAACGGATAGTTTCTGAGTTAATACCCAGTAGACAGGGACATTCAGAAAACACCGTTGTAGATCGTAACCGTGTTCGTTTTGGTTTGTTCAATCAAAATCAACACGCAGATCTGTTGCCAAGGTATTCAGAACCGAATACCCGAATCCATGTAGATAACGACGTTCAGATTTCGCAAAATGGCGAATTAATTAATCAGAACGAGACTTATACTAGAGAGTCAGGAGTACAGGGTGTGTCAGAACATTCTCGCGTAAACCCTCAAACTCAGATAGCGACTGATTCAAGGCATCAGATAAATTCTGGTAATTCTTTTTTTTGTACTGAGGCGGCTAGCTTGCCACTGGCTCCGGTACCCCCGCAGCACACGCTGATTCGGGAAAATTCAGTTCCCGCTCTGGAGGCTGAAATAAATACACAAATCAATTCCCTTGAAGGTAGAGTAGGACAAATCTTCTGGCGCCCTGTGGCATCTCAGACCGTGTCTGAGACACCAAATATAAATAATGATAGGATAAGTGCTCCACAGCGTGACTTAGCGAATGATGTGCTTGAGATATCCCCCCAATCCGTGCAAACGTCAGACCCAGGTAATGTTATGCAAGGGCTGACTACAGTTTTTAAAGATCTCGTAGATCACATTTCGCTTTCGACTTTGGCGGCTAGCGGCCACCAACTAGTAAAGGGTAACCGATATCATGCGGCCCCCAAATTCGGCGGGTTACCACAAGAGTGCCCGCTGAAATTCATACGAGACGTCGAGTCGACACTCGAAAAACTTCCTGATCACGAGTGGTCCGGCATTGTTGGCAACTGGCTCACAGGAGAGGCAGCCGAGTGGTTTCGCGGCTATGGAAATACCAACAAAAGCTGGCAATATTTTAAGAATCGACTCTTGGAGCGATTCGATAACGATATGCTCAAAGCCAAGTTGACAAGCCAATTATTCGGACAGGAACAATCTCACAAAGAAAATGTGAGTGCGTTCATAGCTCACCGATGGGGATTGGCTACTAGACTAGTGCCAACCATGCAGGAGAAAGATATTGCTCGGTTAATTATGCATAAGATTAACCCCGGCTTGCGAATTTATTTGCAAAACGAGAGCTTCGAGACAATCGAACAGCTGACCCAATTAGCGAGCAGCAATGAAGCTACGCTAAAAGAAGTGGGTCAGCTTAAAATTGCAGCGGTTGAAAGACCAAAATTTGAGAGAAAACCTCAACAGGCCTTTCCCCAACACCAACGTTTCGTCAATAACGTAGGACACTCTTCAAACCAAGAAGGTGAAATCCAGGAGCGTTATATGCCACGAAAAAATTTTACGCATAACAGGAATCCCTACGGGTCGGGTTCGCATATAGAGCGCCCAACCCAGTACCACGAAATCCGTCGAGCTCCCTATAACGAGAAAATCAGGGAACAAAATCGACGTTATGCGTCCCCGAATAACCCCTACGCGTCGGTTGGACCAGCCCCACGACACGACGCCCCTCCGCATGTAGCGCCACCTCGAGACGTCATGGCACCTCGGAGCAGGCGGACGCCTAACGCAGCGCCGCCGTCCCAACGCAATACCCACTCCGGCGTATTGCGGAGCGACGCGCATGACTCGAGGGTCAATAACCTCTCGACCAGAGAAAAGGCGACCCGACGCAGTGAAGATTCACGTAACGAGTCGGAAAACGCAAACGGAAGTTCGCCAAGGAACTTCCAAAACATAAATTAACTTCCCTCAATAACGATTCCGTTCTCAGTCGTCGTAGAGCTTATAGTGAAAGCGTATCTGCGCGGCTGAACTGTACATATAGTCCTAAGGCGGATCGGTTATCTAGGGTCGTTAATAAAATCTACCAATTCAGCCCCGAAATATAAAATATTAAAATAGTCTGGGAGTAAGTGGTAAAGTTTGTTTCGAAATCTTTCTTTCATTCAATAACAACGATTTTTCTGAGTTTTTGCATTGGTAGGATCCTTGAGAGGATGCGGCCTAATGCCCAGAGCATATTTTTTTCTCGAATGAATATTTAATTTTTTTAAATAAAAAAAATTATCGTCTGGACGTGGCGTCGCGACGCCCCTCCAGGATACAACGCTTCATTTCGACCGGCGGGTCATAAGGAATGAAGATAGGTACGGACTCTGCGGACGCAGCCGTTACCATTCGCGCTTAGCGCGCATCAAGATGTTTATGCAATCGGATGAGGGCGAGAAAACGCATTCTCTGGTTAGGTATAGAACATATCGCGGCCGCTACCTCGTATGACTGCCCTAACTTGCTCTATGTAGTTTTTACAATAAGAGAGAGTGCACAGGGATGCGCGAATTGCGGCCTATGCGAAGTTCCGTAGTTAATTAGATTATTTCGTCTGTCTCAGCCGAATCAGTATCATATACAATCGGAGGAGGACGAGAAAACGCATTCTCTGGTTGAGATATAGAACATATCGCGGCCGCTACCTCGTATGACTGCCCTAACTTGCTCTATGTAGTCTTTACAATAAGAGAGAGTGCACAGGGATGCGCGAACTGCGGCCTATGCGAAGTTCCGTAGTTAATTAGATTATTCGTCTATCTCAACCGAATCAGTAGGAGAATTCGATTCCGGAGGGAAGGAATAAGCAAGACACTGCAGCGCAGCTTGTGCCCTCGGATTGACTGCGGATTATTATTTTTTTTTTTGGGAATTCGATTCCGGAGGGAAGGAATAAGCAAGACACTGCGGCGCAGCTTGTGCCCTCGGATCGACAGCGGATATTTCCAAAATTCGATGGAAATAGGTGGAAAAAGCTCAGTTGGTAGAAATCTTTGGAGTTTGTTTTAAAACTTATCAACGCGCATGCAGTTGGTGGCTGCCGTTACGGTTAATGAATAATTTTATTTGCTCATAACAGCAGGTGCAAGTGAAGATTGGAGCTTAGGGGTGTCGTTTCTATGGGTTCCTCAGCTACCTCGTCTTCAGAGAAAACCTCTTGGGTAGCTTAGCCTCCTGCAAAGTTTGTCTGTTTGAAGTGGGGGGACGTCTTGATGACGCTCGCTGGGGAATTATAGTTTCTTGATTCCCTGAGTGAAGGTAGTCATAAGTATTAGCTGTGCAAGCTATTTCTGCTGATTTTGCAGGTTCTATAGCAATGAGTGAAGATATTACAACACCTGTGATTGTGGCAGGTGATAACAGAATAACCCCTGCTACATTTGCAACCTCTTGGGAGGCAAGAACTCTTACAACGTTGTCTATTCTAGGCAGGGGGGTGTCGTATGGAAATCTATATTAATAATCTCCCCGCGAATGATATGTCAACTTTATTGAAATAAACCTTTCACACGCATTTCTAAAAACTTCGACGATCTCATCCGTTTCTCGGCGCTGGTTTATGGCCACCCTAGCTAGAGAAAGTAGACACCGAGTACACGAAATGGGTTGCTTAGAAAAAGAAGAGATTAAGACATCTGTTAACTATTCTAGGCGGGCAAACAATACTTGAGTTGGTTTCGGACTAAAAAAATATTCTAAAGAATATTATTTTTACTGTTTGCCTCTTCAACGAATGTTGAAGATTTTAAGGAAAAGTAATGTTTTTGAATGCAGTTCTGTGGAAAAGGAGACATATGGTATGCAGACACAAACGGTTTTTTTATGCCTTGCAGAAAGTTCTGGGAAATTAGCTTTCGAATAGGGCAGAGGAGAGTTTTGGAGTAGTGAAAAAGGACACTTAGCTTCGAACGTTGGTTCGAACAAGACGCGGGTATAACACTTAGCTTCGAACGTCGGTTCGAACAAGACGCGGGTATAGTAGACTTAGCGTCGAACGTCGGTTCGAACAAGACGCGGATATAGTACACGTAGCGTCGGACGTCGGTACGGACGAGACGCGGGCATAAGTCGGTATTTTAAAAAAAAAGTGATAATAAGTCAACGAGACAGAGTTCTTGCCACGGCTTAATTATTGTGCAGTGTAATTGCGGTTTGCGATTTGCTATTATTGCAGTGCAGTGTTGCGTTTCTCCTTGAGGGTTTAATGGCACTATTGATTGTGCCACTAGTGTTTCTGAGTACAGGTCGTATAACATAACTTTACCTTTTATTTTCAGCAATTATTTGAGGTTATTTTTTATGTATATAAAGCGTTCCTGGCACTAGCGTTCCCGAGTGCAGAGCGGATAATATAACCATACCTTTATTTTCAGCATTTAATTGAGGGTACTATTTTTACATAGCGTTCCTGCATAAGTGCCTGTGTGCGAATTCCGCACAGGTGATATTCACCCATTTTTTTTTTCAGAGATTATTTGAATATAGGGTTTAGCATTGTACGCGTTGTTTAGTTCTGTCTTAGGGGAATTTACTAAGTATAAATCACGGCACGCGATTATTTTTTTCTTAGGAAGTAACTTCACTTTTGACATTCCCCTAATGTCCTACAATTTACGTCCGAGGACTCGCAGACAAACAAAAGTTCAACCAACTTCTTGTGTACTTCACCCCGCTGAAAATTTCACGAGTTTTATATCTAACCAAGCTCTTGATTGTTCTCTGTTTGAGAAACATCCGGCCTTACCGCCCATCCTAACTGCTCCTATAAGTGGTACATTTTCTGTTGAAAATAATTTTTCTTTTGGCTCTAGTTTGGAGAGCCCCACAATAAATAGAAACCGAAGGGTTTCACCAAGCGTGGCCGTCAAGGAAGGCGAGCCCCACGCATTTCTCCCGAAGCGCTCACAATTAGTTGTTGAATCGCGTCGCGTCGAAAATAACGCTACAGAATCTAGTTACCACCTGGATTCTCAAAAACCGGTTCATTTAAATTTATTTGCATCTCCTAGGTTAAACTCTGTGCATTGTAGTATGGATGATGTGAATGTGGATAAAAGTCACGTTGTGGGCTGTCCTGATGAAGACAATGATGATGAATCTCGATTCAATTTTTCTGTTGATCAGAATACAGGGCGTGATCTGAGTCTGAGGGAAATTTCACCTCAAAATTTTGATAATAGGGCTTTGAGGGCCTCACCTAGTTTTTTGACTTTCGGCGGCCAACCCGCTGGGGAATTTCAAACCCCGAAAAATACCGGCACTCCACGCCGAATTTTGGAAGCATTCCAGAATTTAGAACGTAATACGTTACGTTTAGGGACCTCCAGTCCACTTAATATTTCTACAGACTCGCAAATAGAGTCGAGAATGAATGAAGTGAGAATGTTTGACCAAAACCACCCACGAACTCCTGACAATATTTCAGTAATTTCGGGTCTCAATGTCTCTCGAACTAGCACAGGGAATAGCCTTGAAGGGGGTCCACTTGCACGCGGAAACGTGCATCAAACCGCACGAATAGCGAAATCCCTGCTCTTCGGCAAGTGATGTCTGAGGAGGAGAAAGAGGAATGGAAGTGGTTTGTTGAATTCAAACAGATGAGAAAAGCTCGTGAAAACCGCCAAACTCAAGTGGAGCTTCCATCCTCCCCTCCTCTCCAGTCTAATGCATGTTTGCCCAGACGTGACCCATATTTTTCAAAACATGGCGCGGAACGTGGGGCACAACAGACATTTCCTAACCCCAATTCTTCAAGACAATATAATTTGATGACGAAGTGTGGACGAGGAATAAAATGTAGTCAGGAGCTGTTTCAAAATTCAGTGCTAAACTAGCTCCAAAATATGTTTTGAGTTTGATTAAGGAAGAAATTTTCCACCTGGTTTGTTCTTCAGAGAATATAGATGTAACTACAGCTGGAGAATGGCCTCTCTTCGTCTCTTAGACTAAATGCGTCTCATTGATTTGTTATTCTACATGATTGCCGAAAAAATAGTGTACGCAACACGTCCGAAAACAATTTTTTTGGACTCGTAGACTTCCAGGACTCGCTAACGCTCGTCCTAGAATTTGGTCTACTCGTCCAAAAAAACAGTATTTTCCGGACTTGTTACGTAAATTACTATTCCTGATCGCTCTATTATAGAGATTCAAGGAATATCTTTTCCTGATTCATTTTGTTTTGAATAAAACAATCTAGTTTGCAGACATTGTTCATTAGATACACCGAATGTAATACGAATAAAATGGGAAATTGGTGAATACTAATAAACAGGCAAAAGTATTGGAAGATATTGCATCACAAATTGTTGTCTAAGAGAAGAGCCTAATACGGGCTCTTCTCAAAACTAAAGCCATTATTTGAATCTGTTAAATACATGGGGAATCATTGAGTTCATTCAAACCCTGAAAAAATAATGTATATATATATATATATATATATAGAGAGAGAAATATGTGTGTCTACGAGAAGTAACTAACGAACATCAACCATGATTTTATTTTCAGCAGAGCTCTAGTGAGCATAAAATGAAATGAAAAGGTAGAGAATGAAATAAAAAGTGATCTGGCAGAGCTCTAGTGAGCATAAAATGAAATGAAAAGGTAGGGAATGAAATAAAAAGTGATCTGGCAGAGCTCTAGTGAGCATAAAATGAAATGAAAAGGTAGTGAATGAAATAAAAAGTGATCTGGCAGAGCTCTAGTGAGCATAAAATGAAATGAAAATGTAGTGAATGAAATAAAAAGTGATCTGGCAGAGCTCTAGTGAGCATAAAATGAAATGAAAAGGTAGTGAATGAAATAAAAAACGATCTGGCAGAGCTCTAGTGAGCATAAAATGAAATGAAAAGGTAGTGAATGAGATAAAAAGCGATCTGGCAGAGCTCTAGTGAGCATAAAATGAAATGAAAAGTTAGTGAATGAATTAACGAAACATGATCTGGCAGAGCTCTAGCGAGCATAAAATGAAATTAAATGTAGCATAAAATATACGCTATAATTATAGAATATGTGTACATACAAAAAAATAAAATAAAGGTGAATGAATATATTCATATTTATTCGTATAATTTTTATTTTTGCTGAAGCACCAACTACCCATTTTCCCTTGCTTACAGAAACTGGAACCAGAAGCCAAATGAAAGGAAGACGAGGACGCCTAGGTAGTGAGGATGGCCGAATGTGACGACCATTTCCGGATTTACCGGTATTATTGTTGCAATCATCATTGTATCCAACTCCTGTGCAGTGGGGAAGCACCCTGTATATATCCATTTCATTTAGGATCGAGTACGAGCAGGTACCGGTCTCTGACCCACCTACGTAACCAGATAAGAGAATGAACATAGTATTATCCATAGCTTGAATCTGCTATGTGAATTGTAAAAGAGTTTAGTTTAGAATAAATCGTTGAACCGTTCGCATGTGCATTATTTTCTAGTCGTAGCAATTTATTTTTGATGATGGAGGAACAAAAGCATGTATTATTGATTGAAATATTTATGCGGCACAAAAATATCCAGAAATTGCCAAGAAGAAGATTAGGTTTAGTCCTTAGTACTCAGCACATGCAATTTCGCCGTTTTAAATTTTGGAAGACATATTCCACTTTCTGGAAGATAAAGAAAAGTATCTAGCTCTTCTGATTTTGAACTATGTTCAAGTGACATGAAGTATTTTATGAAAAATAAGTATGGTCTTTCTATCATTTATGAGTAAGTCCGTGAAAAACTCCACAAACCATATAATTTTATGACGAAGTGTGGACGAGGAATAAAATGTAGTCAGGAGCTGTTTCAAAATTCAGTGCTAAACTAGCTCCAAAATATGTTTTGAGTTTGATTAAGGAAGAAATTTTCCACCTGGTTTGTTCTTCAGAGAATATAGATGTAACTACAGCTGGAGAATGGCCTCTCTTCGTCTCTTAGACTAAATGCGTCTCATTGATTTGTTATTCTACATGATTGCCGAAAAAATAGTGTACGCAACACGTCCGAAAACAGTTTTTTTGGACTCGTAGACTTCCAGGACTCGCTAACGCTCGTCCTAGAATTTGGTCTACTCTTCTAAAAAAACAGTATTTTCCGGACTTGTTACGTAAATTACTATTCCTGATCGCTCTATTATAGAGATTCAAGGAATATCTTTTCCTGATTCATTTTGTTATGAAAATCAAGGAAATAATTTTTCTGATCGCCCTGTTGATAAGAATCAAGGAATATCTTTTCCTGATTTGTTCTGTTATCGTGATTGAGGAAGTATTTTCCTGGTGTTTCCAGCCTAAGAGGTTATGGTAAACAACCACACAGGCTTCTTAGTATTTTTGGTTGTTGAGAGTTGATTAAATTTACACCTTGAGTTTAACCCAGACATTGAAAGGATATTTTGGTGTATATCATTATGCAGTGACAGTCAGAATAAGACCGACAAACTCCGACTACAGATTCCTCGCCTCATTTTGAAGTGAATAGTTTTTATCAAGGTATGTTCTAAGTGAGATAAAGGGTGTGAAGAGTACAAAAAAAAATGCGATTTAATTTTGTTTTTAACAAAACTGCTGAAAGAAAAAATATCAAACTTGGTACACTAATCAAGGTTTATCAACGTGATGAATGGAAGTTATAATTTTTCATTTTTGTGAACCAGTGACGTAGTTACGATGGTATGTGGTTATGTTTTCCTTCATATTTTCTTTGGACAAGTGAATGGATAAATGAGCGTTGATATCAGTTAGGCTCATCGATACTCGACCTAAAATGTCCTGAGTAGCAACGTAATTTCATATATGCAATAATCGCATAATGCTGATTACTTACAACGTATCAGAATATTTGTCAACCTCCTGAACATTTTTTAATGTTGACAGAATCAGAAACATAGTACGGGTGAGTCTGAATGAGACCGACTACATTTTTTCATCCATCATATTATTTGATCAAATCGATATCGTGAAATCACTAAGTTTGGTCTCATTCTGACTCACCAGTACTTCGTTTCCGATCCCTCCTACAGTAAAAAAAGTTTAAGAGGTTGATAAAAATTCCAATACGTTGTAATAAATTAGTGTTATGCTATTATTGTATAGAAGAAATTAGGTAGTGTACCAAGTTTGATATTTTTTGCATCAGGTGTTTTGGGAAAAAAAATTTTAATCTGATTGTTTCTCCTACATTTGACACCCTGTATCTCAGAGGGGATGCATTTTAGGACACCTTGATGGGAACATTTCACCTCGAAATGAGGTGATGAATCTGTATTCGGTATTTGTCGGTCTTATTCAGACTCACCCTGTGTATTCCCCCTTTCGTGAGAAACATAAGTGCAACTGCAATTTATTCCGTGAAGAATTTGTTTTTCTATTAGGTTTGATAGGAAAAAAATAAATTCTTATGTATAATTTTTGGATTAGTTTTCAGTGACACCTTGACTTTCATTTCTAGATTTGGCAGACTTCCCGATTATGACTTTTCATGTTATTGACTTTTCTTAGTGATTGAGACTTCCCAAAGTAGAATTTCCGTTAGGATGTATGGTACACATTAGTTACTAATTCCAAAACAATAATAATAAATAGACCAGTGGCGATCAGTTAAATTTATTTGGCGTTTATTTTTTTGTCTTTTTTGATTTGATTAACTACAGTATGTCCTCGTTTGCCATTCTTTCCTTCTCGGACCGAATTGACCCAGCGATGTGGGCAACCACCTATACTTGTGTGTGTGACTGTGACCACTTGAGTTCTGTGACCGTTCTCAGTTGCACGATACTAACGCCTTTGTGTCGATGCGTTCATTTGGAACACATTCACTTTGTGAGTTCCTAGTAAATACTCACCTTCGTGGAAGTTTTGGTTCAAACATGTCGAATAGCTGTTGTAAATGAATAGTTGGTTCTGGTTCAGGTAGGAGTGGTCCACACTGAGTGGGTTCTGGTAATCTTTGAGGTATTTTTTTTTATTTTGAAGATCATGTGCTATGATATCCAACCAACACATAACCAGTTAGTTCTTGTGTAGTTGCCTCCAGTTATGAAATCGTTCAATCGCATCTACAACTCTTGTTCTGTGACTCAGTGAATAGATCACGTGACAGGAAGGACAGAATGAGCGGGCAAGTCATTTTATGTTCACTCTCCGGTCACCTCTATCGAAGAGTCAATTGTGTAGTCACCTTTTTCGACCAAGTTATGAAACAAATCACTAGTGGATTGTGGAATATCAGATTTGAGACCTACTGGCGTTTTTGACTACTTTCCTCTGAGAGATCGAGAGAGTCATCATCATTTTCCAAGGATGATTTTAAGCAGAATTTATAGATTGTGTCGCATCCGCTTCCGCTGCCGTTGCTGCTGGCAAAATGAGGACCAATTTAGAGTTTGTGTTCATTGAGCGTCAACTGTTTTCCTTCAAGAACATATTTTCATAATTCTTGTCCTTCGGATTATATTGATTTGGAAATCCTTCTAGTATGTTTAGGAATACGCCTACATCAACATCTTTATTTTCTTCATATTCTAACACTTCTCAATAAAATTAATTTCTGCTTCCAAATTATACAGGGTGTTTCTTAAGTACGTGCAGAAAATTTAGGAGCGTGTTGCTGATCAAAATAAGAAAAAAAGTTCCTATAAATATATGTCCGCATGTTAATCTTTTCTGAGATACAGAGTGTCAAAGTTGAATTCTTATTTTAATTTTTTGTGAAAAATTTAAAAATAATTTTGATATTTGGGTAATGTTTGGTACCTGGGAATATTTATTATTTAGTTTGTGTAAAAATTATATTTTGTAGAAGACACTGCAACCACTTTTTTTTTTTGGAGTTATTGAGATTTGAAATAATCGATGCAAGTGATTTTGAATGACAAGATTTTTAAATTTGTAATAAATTCAATCAGAAATTAGTTTTTCACAATTAACATAAAATGCGATTTTTTCATTGAAAAATCATCCCGGATACCAAACTTTACTCGAACATCATAAATATTTTGGATTTTATTCACAAAAAACAAATATAAGAATTACACTTTGACACTTAGAAACGAATAACTCGCGGAGATGTGTTTATGAGAACTTTTTTTCTTATTTTGACGTCAGCAACATGTTCCTAAAGTTTCTACACGTACTTAAGAAACACCCTATATAAACAAATACATAACCTAAATTATGTGACCTTTCGCTCATTATGACAAAGACCTTTCGAGTTTCATGTCATTTTCTGCTGCCGCTGCCGTCCAAGATAAAAGTTGGTTAACTACCGGCGACAGCGACAACAGCAACTGGAACGGCAGCGGAACTATAAACGTATACATGAGCAACGGCACATTCATCTTCGTACGGCAATGTCAACTGCAACGACTGTATAGGATTTTTATGTCTGACGTTTTGAAGTTGGTTGTAGCACATTCCATTTTTCGGAATTATGTTACGGATAACCCTACATTATAAGATAACATTTAAAAAAAGGAAATTTCCACTATGATTGACAGTACTCCTTTCCGTGATGCGAGATTTCATTTGAAGTGAATCTCACTTTTTAGGTTACATAAACATTTTTATTTGGATAGATTTATTTTAGGGATCTTCTACGGGGTTTTACGTAATGGCGAGTCGTTGTTAGCTCCTACAACTCATTCTATTCATGGAGGTGGAATTTGGAAAGTTTTTCTGACTGTCTTCCTTTGATATGGGTCTTGGCTGGTTAACCCAGAACTCTCCCCAATCCACTTTCCAGTAACAGTAAATTTTCCAGTGCATTTTTGCTACCTACCATTTCAACAGGATAGGATGAATCTACTATTCCAGTGCCTTCTTGATACCATTCCAACAGGATAGATATAACTACTGCTCCAGTATATTTTTGACACCTACCACCTTAACAAGTACGGAACTGATGAAGCCTACAGCTGCATGGACAAGTTAGGCAAATTTATTGTTTTTAGCTCAAGTTTATACAAATTTTCACACATTTTGTCTCATGTAAGTACGTTGACGCATTGCCTGCTATGAAGAAGCGCTACTAGTAGGTAGTTCGCTTGCTTCCTTTATGAAATTTCAATTGAATTTTTAGAAATCTGGAATCACAAAATTTCAAAAATTTGAATGCACTGCAGAAATAAACTACCCAAATCACCAAAACTAAGTCACAATCATACTCGGCGCGCGTTTCGCCAACAAAGTTAGCATCTTCAGGAGCTTAAACCTTTTAGCTCCTGAGTGTGATTGTGACGTTGTTTTGCTGTTTTTGGTAGTTTCTTTTTTCTTGAATAGTATAGGATACATTTTATTGAAGGTTTCATTCGAATATTCAATGCGTCCGCCAAACCGGATTAATCCCTCGCTATCAAGAAAAGGATTCAGAGCTAAAATTTTGCTCGATTTAGGTAAAAGTTTTCCATTTTGCAAATGATGTATGACTAAGGATAGGCTGGAAGCTTGACACAATTTGATCAATGTTGTGAGAGAATCATTTAACTTAGTTTTTGATAAATAACCATTAATTTTATTGTTATTTTTTGATTTACGATTATTCATGAATCGCAGAATATAGGTAAAAACTGTGTGGGTTTTAGTGAAAGATTCATATCTTTCAAAAATGAAATGATTATCGTATGCTGTTGAGAATAACTGGACCTGCTTACGTTTTTCAGGCATGTGTTGTACATTCCATCTCTTCCTTAGTGTTATGTTTTTTACATTCAATTTCTTCAAGTTTCCAAAAAAAATTTAACTGATCATGTAATTTACTATTGCTTATAGAAAGATTACAGGAGACAGGAATGTTACGTTAATTTTCATTATTCAAATGTCCAGTGACAATCCACCCTAATTTTGTTTTGTGAAATATAGGATTTTCAGGTTTAGTTATTATCTGACCAACACTCAGGATCTTAAAAAATACATTTGCGCCAGGTAATAAATCAATACGACTGGATGCATTGAATGTATTATCGGGTAATTTAATATTTTTGGGTAATAGTATGTTCGATAAATCATAAGACATTTGCGGCATATTAAGGTAGGTATCTGTAATTTTTTCAATTATTAAAAAGATTTCCTTTGTTTCATATTTTCCATCTAATGAATGAAAGATAGCTTCAGTTTTATTACAAATATCATTGAGAGATTTATTTATATCTGCTACTGGTATATGTATTCTGAACGTTTTCAAATTGAGTTTATTCAGTCAGTCGTCCGTTAGCATAGAAGCCACCTATCATACAGAGTGGGTCAAAAATATCAACAATTTATCATATTTTGCCAATCTTTATCATCGGTCCCATTAGTGAGACTGGGCATTTTTCATTAGGAAAATCACTATTGGAATTCTTTTTTTTTAATGACAAAAAGACTTTCTCTGAAAGTTGCGACTTTTTTAAAACACAGTATTTTTTTCAAATGTTTGTTTTTTATACATGTTTTAACAATAGCCACACAATACAGCATTTTTAAGTCAATAAATCCACTTCGGAGCCAAAACAACTCTAGGACTTTTAGCAATTGTCTAATAAGATTATCTTCAAAAAGTTACGATCACATTTCATACTGGGGGCGTTTACAAATATTAGTTGAAAACGGTTTAGTACCTAATTTATATGTTTGTTAATTATTTTCGAATGGATCTGCCAATTTGAACCATTCATTTCAGTTATACTTCAAAGTAAATTACTCTTCACACGCGTAAGTTTCATTAATTCCCTTTGTCTGCTATAGAAGATATTTCCAATCTTATTTCTTGATGAAATAAATATGATCTTGCACCGCAAAACAGTTGCACCATTGAAAACTGCGAGACCATAAACAGTGTGACTCATTGACAAGTTAGTATGCGGTTTTCTACTCGCTTCACGAAAATTTGGAATCTAGATCTCTACGCTTCGTAATGATTCCACGAATATCTATAAATAGTTCATCAAGATATAAGTTTGGAATATAGAATACCAATTTTAATTAATTTTTCAAAAACTAGACATAAGAAATTAATGAAACCTACCTGAGTGTAGTGTAATTTATTTCGAAGTATAACTGAAAAATATGATTCAAATTGGCAGATTTATTTAAATATAATTATCAAAAATACATATTAAGGACAAAAACAATTTCAACTAATATTTGTAAACGCCCCCCATATCAAAAAATCTGCTTTGTGTGGCTAATGTTGAAAACATGTAGGTGAAAAACAAACATTTCAAAAAAATTACTGTTTTGTAAAAAAGTCGAAACTTTAAAAAAAAATCTTTTTGTCATAAATATCCCAATAGAGATTTTCCTCATGAAAAATGCGCAGTCTCACTAATGGGACCGATGATAAAGATTGACATAATATGCTAAATTATCGATATTTTTGACCCACTCTGTATACTAGATGACTTCTTCTATTTTAACTACCGACTTCAAACCAGCAATGCTATTATTTTGTTACCCTTCATGAGTAACATCCAGTGATTTGTACTTAAGCGGCTTCCAGGTAGTCTTTTTGTCCAAAATGCAATCATTTGTGGCTCTATCGCTTGGCCTACATCTAGAATTCAGCCTTGGTACATAAATTTATCTCAGGTTAAATTTAGGTATCGTATTATCATATTTAAGTGATTTAACCATTTAAGTGTTGTAATGTTTGTTGTTTCTTTCATCTACGTCATAGGAGACAAGAACAAGTAATTAGGGTATTCTGTATGTTTTTGATAAATAAATGAATGCCAATTTGGAACCTGTCTTTTCTCAACAAGATTAAATTTTTCGATATTCACCAGTATTGTTTTCCTGAGCAGTTGCGAATCCTGTTTCCAAAATATTGTTTTCTGCCTCAGATTTATTTTTTCCTTCCTTCGCTTCCATAAGAAGATGAATCATATCGTAACGTACGATTCCTTTTTCTTTTCTTGTTTTGATAGTGTCATGAATCAAGTCATGGAAATATCTCCTTTGTTCTTCTGTATATACTTTTATATCAAATAGCTAAAACACAAGAAAAATAATGAACATTTGAATAGTATGTTGTGATACAAGTGCAAGTTTTTTTTTATATATCGTTTTTGTGCATCACGACATCCAAAACAATGCTGGAAATAAATTTTAGATCAAGATAATGTTATATCTTATATTCTATTAAATCTAATCAAGTAAGTGATATACATCTAATATTACGATTGTCTACTGCAGGCTTTTTGACAGTTTATATGAGGAGGCTACGTACTTTCATTGTGTAAAGGTTTGTAGTCGGTCAGAGTCCATACAAGAAGCGTTGGGTGAAATCATGAAATCGCGATAGTCATCTGTTAGACTCATTGAAACTGGTCCAGCACGAAAGTGCCTCGATTGGAAAGGAGGAAAACATAATACTATCCCATGTAAAAATTTAAATGCCATTTGGATTCATCCAAGTTTCATGAAAGTATTATGAAGGTCTAGTAATGGCTAATTTCATTTATGCAGGTCATAAATTATTCCTAATACGCTCCAAGAGCAAATAGATTGATGAATCGGTTTTAAAACACTCCTGAAGTCTATAAGATGAAACCATTCAGCATTTGAGTATATTTGTTTTTATGGAGGTTCAACAATGGCTGTATATTCGTACACGATAAATCTTTTTGGACTTTGAATAATCCATACAGAAACCAAGTTTCAAAATGGTTTCATAGCACCCCTCCAATCCATGCTATGGTTCTTTTTAAAACTAACATTGGGGTTTTATTAAGGTTTCAAGATATAATCCCGAGAACCGCTATAAAATCAAAGAATAAAACAATTTTTATTCAAATGCCAGTAGCTCCATATAACCGATAATGAAATAGTGCAAAAGTTCTATGACATCATCAAAACACTAAAACAATATTTTCTGGGGCTATCATAAAACTGAATGGATGTGATGAGATGTCAAAAGTCAAAATTATAACTGGCAATTATAAATAGCTTATAGGCACTAAGTACTGATCAAGGTATTATAGACGAGTATCATCCCGGATCGAGTCCTTCACGATATGGCAAAATATGTCTGGCAGGATTGACATGATTCTCGATTTGAAAGTTCATTTGTAGGTTGAGAAAATGTCTAGGAAATTGGATCGAATTATACTAAACATACTTTTTTAGGAGAAAATGATTTCAAAATGGTTTATTTTGAGGTGGTAAGAGTTTATGACGGACATATGTGCAGCTTTTCAGAATTAAGTTATAAGGTAGCCATAATTCATTACAACCAGAGGAAAGAAATAAATAGATTCTGATTTCAACTAATGTTTCTTGCAATTCGATGTATAACGGATAGGAGATACACATTTTTTGGTACATATATTTGAATTTATATAATTTACAGATCATTTCGAGAAAAATTCATGATATTTTTTTTATTTTATTTGGGGAGTTGTTCATTCTGCCAATTTCGCGTTATTATTAGGGCGCGTTGCAGATTTACCATCTATCCGATATCATTTTGTCAAACAAATTTAATTCGCAGAGGATATTCGATGTTTTACGTTGTTGAATGAACACATATACATATACTTATAGATCTCGTCAGGACGCCATCGTTAAATTTTATAACCGCACAATTAGATTAATTTGAAAAATATTTCAATCAAACTTCATTCCAAACAGATGCAAATAGATTTTTTTAATAACATACAGATATCTAATATCAGTCGAAAACGCGCTAGAGAAATGATGAAGAACACCGAAATTGTGACAAAAGTATAACTCACATCAACATCTGAGGTTTAATACATCAGAAGGATGGATTATTGCAACTAGTTGTTGGCGGATCAGATCCAAGTGAATAATTTCACATTCAACATAATGTTTTCTGATGAATCGAGATTCACCAAAAATGAGATATTTAACCAAAATATTTCAAGATAGTGGGCGGGACAGAATTCAAGGTTATTGGGGCAGGGGATGTTTCAGGGAAGGTTTGGTGTGAACGTGTGGATGGGAATACTGGAATCGGAAATAATAGATCCAGTCTTCTTCAAAAGCAATCTTACAGGTCAACGTTACCTCGGATTCCAACAGAATGGAGTTCAGAACGTTTTGGACAATTTGTCTTTTCAGGATATAAGAAAATTGTATTTCCAACAAGATGGCGCACTGTCACGTAATAAAAAAGCAGTCCAGGAATATTGGGTTGAGACATCATAGACAAACATCTTTCGTACTGAAAATGTTGGAGACCGCAACTGATAACTACATCAAATAAGAAATCCTAGAACGGGTGTTACTTGCACCCTCATCAGCATGCATGCCAAACGTACAAATCCTAGGAGACCGCATTAGTGCAACAGACAGATGAAATCCAGCCTGCACTGGAGAGTAAAGAGGAGGTAGTATCAATCAATCAATCAATCAATTTATTTTCTTATTATCAGTACAATAGATTTAGCATCGTCAAAATAAATAAATACAGTACAAAACAGACACATTGAAAAGGTAGAGTATTAAAACTTGCAGTTGAGAAATTCATTAACGTCATAAGGGCAGAAATCAACCAGCAGCCCTTTTATACTTTTCTTGAATTTATTCATATGTAAATTCCTCATATATGGTGGTAGATGGTTGAAGAGCCTTATCGCTATAGTAAGGAAGCTTTTATGGGTGATTGCCATTCGATGCTGTGGCATAAGAAGATTGTCGCCATTTCTGGTTAAATATTCGTGATTGCGATTAATTTTAGGGGTGTTATTTTGTGTTTTGATGTAGACGAGACATTGAAATATGTATAGAGCCGCAATAGTTAAGATATTAAATTTTTTAAATAGAGGTCTACAGCTGTCAGTCCGTTTTGCCCTTCCCAGGATCCTTATAGCCGTTTTTTGTAGAATAAATACCCTTTCCCAATCAGTTGAAAGTCCCCAAAAAACCAATCCGTATGACAGCTTAGACTGAAATAGCCCCATGTAAGCTGCTCTCGAAACATAAAAAGGAACAAATTAATGGATTCTACGAAGCAGGTAATGAATACTGGACATCTCAGTAGTGAGATCTTTGATGTGGTCTTTCCAATTGAGTTTTTGATCCAGTGTTACCCCTAAAAACTTAATGGACTTTTGACTGTCCTTTAGCTCTTTCAGTGTGAAAGTAATTGTGTCAGTTTTTTTGACGTTCAAGCATAACTTATTGGCTGCAAAAAAAACTTCAATTTTTTTTAACGCGTTGTCAGTCAGTTGCTTTGTATATTCATGTTCAGGGTGACTCTCATAAAAAGTTGTATCATCGGCATACTGAATGGTATTGAAAGGGTTCATATGGTGAGGAAGATCATTAACATATATTGAAAATAGAAGGGTTCCCAAGATTGACCCCTGGGGCACACCTGCTGTTACACTCAATGCTGGAGATCTCACACTACTTTGCTCCACGACCTGCTTTCGTTCGGATAGATAAGAATTAATCAAATCAGCCACTTTCCCCCTAATTCCATAATAAGGAAGTTTTTCGATTAAAATCGAGTGCGACACACAGTCGAAAGCCTTCGAGAGGTCACAAAATACAGCTGTGACTGCTTCCCCCCTCTCGAAGGAATCCACCGTGGCTCGCACCAATTCAGATATGGCATGCGATGTAGATAAATTTTGTCTGAATCCAAACTGGGATTTTGAGAGCAAGTCGTTCGAATCCACAAATTGTATTATTCTACTATTCATTGCGGCTTCATTGGGTTTTGATAAAGTTGAGATTATAGAGATGGGACGATAGTTTTCTATCTCATTTTTGTCCCCCTTTTTGAATACAGGGGTCACTTTACTGAATTTGAGCTTCTCGGGAAAGACACCTGACTCAAAGCATTTGTTTATTATTTTGGTGAGAGGTTCCGCTAATCCCTCTTTCATGCTCTTCAACATCTTGTTACTTAATCCGTACACATCAAGAGCGGTACTATCCCAGAGATTACCAATAATATGTTCAACTTCCGTGGAGTCTATAGGCATGAAGAAAATACTAGTATGCAGCTACCTTGACATAGAAGTGGCTTTTCGTAGCACAACACAAGTTGGTTGGAAAGGTTGGAGTTCTTATTTTTCTGTAATGATGTACCGGATGTCAGAAGAGTACCCCTATTAATAACATTGATAGGCGCAGACGTTTATGGAATTTTGGAAAGTTTGGTGTCTTCCGATTTACCAAGTGTCAAAACTTTCGTAGAATTGAAAGTTGTGTTGAAAGGTCATTTCAGTCCGAAAGGAATTGTTATTGCAGAAAGATTCAAATTTTTCAAATGTAGTCAAGAATCTGATGAAAGTGTTGCTAATTTCATTGTGAGATTGAAGAAGTTGGCAAAAACCTGCGAGTTTAATGCTTTCCTCAACGAAGCTTTGCGAGATCGTTTTGTTTGTGGACTCTCATCTTCGTTGATTCAAAGAAAGTTAATTGCTGAGGAAAAACTCACATTTGAGTCTGCTTGTCAAATGGCTACTAGTTTTGAGTTAGCTGATCATCAAGCAAAGATGTTTCAACCAGAATATGTATGCAGTTTTTCAAATTCAAGGAATCGGGGATATAATGACAATGATAGACCAATTACTGCCAACGGGTAGTCTTGCTGGAGAATCAAAGTTCAGATGCTTTAGATGTGGTGGAGCTCATGATACCTCAACATGTCCAGCAGTATATTGGAAATGCTTCACTTTCAGAAGAAAAGGTCACACTTCTTCCGTTTGCCGAACGAAGAATGTTAATAATTTGGAAGTGCCATTAGAAGAAGTTTTGGATGAAGATCAATCGCAGTTGCGGCCTGATTTTGAAGATGATCTTTTAGCATATCTAGCTGATTTATCTTTTGGTAACAAGTCAAAGAAAATAGATATAATCATAAACAGTAAAACCAATTTTGATGGAAATTGATACTGAAGCGTCGAGATCTGTTATACCGGAATCTGTTTATAATCGTTTGTTTTCAGATATTTCCTTGAATCCAGTCGATTTCAAATTGAATGTTGTCACTGGCCAGTCTGTCGTTGTATTGGGTAAAATACAAGTAAATGAAACTCATTTAAAAAAAATTATGCCTTGCTTTGCTAGTAATTGAGACAAGAAACCAATTTACACCTCTGTTAGGACAAGACTGGCTTGATCTACTCAGTCCACGTTGGAGAAATTATATTTTGGTAAATACTATAGAATGTAAACAAAACAAAACTGACAAAAATCATTTGGTAGGACAAATGAAAATAAAATATTCGGGTGTGGTTCTCAAGTAGAACCAAGGAACCAATCAGTCATTTTCACGTTAGTTTATCTGTAAAAGAAAATAGTACTCCAGTTTTTCGAAAACCTTCTGCAGTTACTTTTGCCTTGCAAAAAAAAATTAAAAAATAAACCTGAAGAAATGGTGTCTGATAATATTCTATTTCCAGCTCTGAATAGTAACTGGGCTAGCCCCATCGTTTTGGTGCCAAAGAATAATGGTGACTTTGGAGAATTCACATTGATTGCAGACCACCAGCACCTTCAAATTATTTTCAACCTATCCAAATCTTTGCCACTCACATCTGCGTCGAAATCAACTCGTTGGGCAGTATTTTTGTCTGCTTATAAATTTGATATTGAGTACAGAAAGGGATCTCAGATTAAACATGCAGATGGACTCTCCAGGCTACCTCTATCTATTGGGACGAATTTATTATCTGTAAACTCATTTAATCTTTTAGAAAACGTTTCAATTACTTCAGATATTGCTCACTTCCCTAAACCGGATGTTATTTTGTCTAAAATGTCTGATTTGACTCTCCGTGGTTGGCAAAGTTCGGTTGATGATGTCAATCTGAAACCATATTTTTTGAAACGTCAAGAAATTTCAATACAAGATAGTTGTCTATTGTGGGGTAATCGCGTAATCATTCCTCTTGATCTAAGAAAAAAAAATACTTGACTTATTACATGAAACTCACGTAGGAGTAGTTAGATTAAAAATGTTAGCACGTTCGATTTTTTGGTGGCCAAACTTGATAGATGATATAGAATCTTTCGTTGGAAAATGTGAAACATGTCAAATCACGCAAAATAACTCTTCAGATAATAATTTGCTTCCATGGCCCAATACTACTCGGGTTTGGTTGAGAATACATGTTGATTTTTTTTCACAAATTTAGTAATGTTTTCTCAATTATTTATGATAGTTTTTCCAAGTGGATTGACGTACATATAATGACAAGTACGACTGCAACAGCAACCATAGAAAAACTGAAGAAAACTTTTTCGGTTATGGGCCTTCCGAATATATTCGTTTCCGATAATGGCCCTCCGTTCAGTTCTGTAGAATTTATCAAGTATTGTCAGGCAAATGGAATTTACCCTGTTAAGAGCCCTCCATATCAGTCAGTCTAACGATTTCGCAGAACTTGGTGTTCAGACAATGAAAAATAATTTAGAACGGCAATTACTGGATGAATCTAGCAAAAACTCAACTTTCAAAAATAAATCATTTTCTGTTTTCTTACCGTAATACACCCAGTACTGCTATAGGCTTATCACCATTTGAGGTGGTAATCAAAATTAAACCAAGGACCAGATTAGATTTGTTTAAACCCCAATATAGTCATAAAATGAAGGAGTATAGTTCAACACGGGCGCATACGATTTTGTGTACTGTTGGTGAAAACGTGTATGTGAAAATTAGAAAAGAAAACATGTTCTGGTCAAAAGAAACCATAATTTAAGTTCTGAGCGCAGTTACTTACCTTGTAAAAATCAGTGAAGTAATAAGAATGGTTCATTGTGATCAATTGAAAAAAAAAACGAATTGATTCTTTCGAAAATACTCTGTGTACTCCTCTAATGAATGATTTCATCTCCAGTGATAATCAAAACGTTAATATACCATACTCGACTACTACGTTGAGGAAATCTGAAACATCTATTAATTCCAACACTGTTTTGGAAAAAGAAAATTCTGAGAGATGCTCAGATTTTATTGAAAATCTAAAGACATGTGAAATAGATGAAAATCCTCCAGTGTCAACTTCTGTGGATAATTCTGTAACTCTTCCTAGGAGATCGCATACAACAATAAAAGCTCCTGAAATACTTGATATCTAATCTAAGGAGGGAAAAATGTTATGTTCATTCCGTTTAAAATATTTCTCAGTTAGATTAGTTGGTTACACTCTGTATGTATACATATAAAAGCATATAAAAGAAAATGTACAGTCATGGTTACGAATCAACAAGGAAGGTGAGTCATTCATGAATTGTGAATTTGTAAAAGTAAATCCAATAACTGTGTTAATTGAAAGTCTTTCAATACATAACAATATGCATAACAGGTGCAATGAGAACGTGCCCAACTGCGGCTACGAGAGTTATCCTTAGCCTATGTTACGGTTTGGAGGTACTACAATAATAATAAACAATAACACAATAAATATAACCCTTTAATGTTGACTTTAATCCTCTGTGTTCTTCTTCTACAAGAGCAATTACAGTTCAAATGATTCCAACCTGGAAATAAAAAGGTGGAGGTAAATATTACCGCCAAAATGTAAATTTAGGTTAGAGGAAGAGGAGTTTTCTTTTGGCTTTTGACCTAAGAAGGTTAATAAAGAAAAAGTGTTCGCTCTGTTAGCGGATTTTCCGTTGTGAAGTCCTGATAATTTGGAAAGATATTATGATTTGAAATTATAGGTCGCAATTGCAGCGGATCAATTTTCAAATTAAAAAGGGAATCAGTTTTTCGATTTTACTCAGCCGAGTTAACACTTGAGGCCACCTATCAACGAGGTAGGTGACTCCGGCTAACGTTTAGTCGACTCTTCGACTGACGGCGGTAGGTTATATTAAGAATGTTCTTCATTTTAGGGCCTTTATTTAGTTAGTCGCTATCCACCGGTGCGTCCCTGGAAGGATATTGAATGAAGAGTACATTCCTCCGATACGCTAGCACCATCTGTGGAACTACTCCCACCCCCATAAGTGGAGTATCTGTAGTCGTAGAAATATCACCAGGGATTTGGATAGACAACTACTGGCCTGCACGTACTATTCCAAGTGAGCTGTATCTTACTTTACTTACAATCGACTGCGGTACAAACCCAACCCATAACGCTGAACATCTAAAAGCACGAGATAAATAGTGTCTGAGTTTCGAATATTAAACGCTTTGCCTACTAAAATAATATAATGCATGTGAGCTTTCAGTATCGATACTAAAGGTGTCAACTGGTTTTGTATAGCACAATCACGCTCAGGTAGAAGGCTTGTTGCTGGTACTATTTGTTTGTGAATAGCTATTAATGTAGTTGAGGACTGCGTAGCTTGCCACGTTTGGTGAGGGGTCACATCCACTTTAAAATATAAGTCCTTTTCCAACCTCTTGATATATATTTTCTGAAATACCCACACCCTTAAAACACGGTCAAATACGATCTGGAAGGTAAAATACCTGTATTACCTATAATACTCCTCCATATAGTATTTAGTGTAGTATTGCATTCGATAAAATTATACTATGTTATGTGATCAACTCCGAATTGTTTGCTTATATCACGAATGTAGAAGTTACACGGGGGGCCCGATACCCCTCAACATTCTTTCGGTTGTCCAAATACCCTTGAAGGATCTGCTAACCCCTGTCTGAGACCTAAATTAGATTACATATTGTTCTTGCATGCGTTCAACGGTTGTGACACCACTTTGGCTAATAGGAATAGAAAAAAATCGAGTTTATAAAAATACTCAGAGAGAACAAATATTCAAACAGAATTACACAAGCTTTCAATGAGCGAAACACAGATCCCGATGTCATTGTAATGACTGGTGCCATAAAGAATTCTAATAGCTTAAAATAACAAAAAAAAAGTAACAGGTGAAGACCAAGTGGAGAATGTTGTTGATGTTCCAACTTTGAAATAGAACAAAAATTGAACACGAGAACACACAAAATGATGAATGGGGATGCAGTTCAGGGGTACAAAACGAATTTTTGAGATTTGCGGCGAAACGAGACCTCTTAGCAAAAAATGTTCGATAAAAAAGTTGTAGATAATAAAAAAATCAAAATCTTTTGCTTTCAACACTTTTCGAAATTTGAAGTTAAATGTCAAAATGGTTCTGACAATCCGATTTTCCAGTTTTTAATTTTTTCTCGCTTATAAATTATAAATTCATATGAAAATTTGTAGACATATTTCTTTTTTGGAGTTGAATAAGCATGATTTTTCCGCAATTCAGAAGACGACTAGATATCGAGTAAGGTACATTATTAAAAAAATATTCTATTTCGAAGGTCTATTAGTGATCATTTTATTTGTTGAAATGTCTACTTTGAAATGGTATATGTAACTGCATACATGTGAATATTACAATAGTCCAAACATTTTGGAAGTTGGCTGGTATATATTGTGAACAGCAGAGGGCCAAGGATTGATCCTTGTGGCGCACCACCGCTGAGTGCTCTAAAGTTAGACATCTTTCATTCCGACTACTTGCGAGCGACCGGTTAAGTATGACTGAAATAATTGCAACCAGTTCAGACAAATACCGCAGGATTTCAAAATTGATAGCAAAATGTCGAGCCTGATGATTGTATCAGAGGCATTGCTAAAATCTAGGAGCACGAGAGCTACTTAAAATCATTTGCTCATACAATATTATCGATTACCTTTATTAAGTAATGTAATTGTGCAGCTGTGTGTCGGAAACCAGACTGGGTGGAAGGTAAAATATTATTAGAATTCAAGTATACTCTCACTTGGGTCTAAATGATTTTTTCCATCACCTCGGGTAGGCCTAAAACTATACTATACATGATTTCCCCATTAAAAAAATATTTCCGACTTTCTTCATTATTTTTATAACAAAAAGTAGTTTACATTGAATTATTCATAATAAAATATATCAATACATAATTACACTATGAAATTAATTTCATGATTTCATTTTTGTTCATTTCTACAACTATTAAAAAATCATTATTCCTATCATTAGTTTTGTTGTCGGTTTTTCTCAATTTTAAGTGATTTAACGATGAATAAATCATCAAGTTACGGAATACATTTGAAAGTAGACATATCAACAATTAATATAATAACTTATAGACCTTCGAAATAAAAAAACATCAGATCAATTGTTCGTGGAAGATAAGGGTATTTTTTTTCAAAAAATGTACCTTAGTCGAAAACTAGTAGTCTTCTGAACTGCGAAAAAATTAGGCTCATTAAACACCAACAAATTCATATTTCCACAAATTTTCATCTGAAATAAATGATTTATAAGCGAAAAAAAATTAAATACTGAAAAATCGGTTTTTCACCATTTTTACATTTAATTTGGGGTATTGTGGTAAAGTGTGGAGAAAAAAGTTTTTAATTTTTTTATTATCTACAACTTTTCCATTGAACATTTTCCGCTAAGAGGTCAATACTTATACCCGAATAGAAAAGGAAAGCAAGTCATGCATTGATCATATTTTTTTAAAAGCAATTCATACGATAAAAAAAAATTTGATTCCTATCGTTCTGCAATCTAAAATAACCGATCACTTTCCAGTCGTTCTAGCAAAATTTAAAGTCTTTGACAGGAACAGAGCTAATAACAAGATTATAACAGAAAAACAAATTATTGATAACAAAAAATTTAAAAAACTAATGAATGATGAAAAATTTGAAGATGTGTATAAGGAAAGTATTCCACAATTAGCGACAACAAACTTCATTAAAATTTTACAAAAACATATCCAAACTTCCAAAAGAATAATTCATTTTACATCGATAAATAAAAAGAAGGTAAGTGATGGTTTAATAAATTCTATGAAAACACGAGATAAATTATTCGGAGATTACAAAAAACCTCAATACATGGAGGTATACGAAAACTATAAACTTCACAGAAATAAAATTCTAACCTGATAAATAAACAAAAAAATAACTATTATAAACGTCTCATAAAAAAAATGAAAATAACCCAAAAAAGATATAGGAAACTGTGAACGAATATGTTTCAGCTAAAACAAAATGTAACGACATGAGGAAAATTACCAAAACAGACGGAAGTACAACCACAAGTCCCACATAAATAGCGAATATTTTCAATGATTACTACGCAACTATCAGCGAAAAAATGGCCAACGAAATCGTAAATAATATTGATAAAGATTTAGAGGAGGAACATAATGTAAAATTGATGAGAAATTCTTTATTTTTCAAACCAACGAGCAAAAAAGACATTGAAGAACCAATCGCTCAACTTAAAAATTCGGCCACACCCGGTTTTGACAATATTTCAGTGCATACTTTGAAGGAATTGAGTAGTGAAATCAGTAAGCCTCTGTGTTATATTGTTGACCTAATTCTGAGTACTGGTGAATGTCCAAAGGAATTCAAAGAAGCCGTTATCAAACCTATTTTCAAAACAGGGTCTAATGTCGTACAAAATTACAGACCAATCAGTCTGATTTCTAACTTCGCAATAATTTTGGAGAAGATTATAAAATCTCGTTTGGTAGAGTTTTTGGATAAACACAACATTTTTTCTAGCCGACAATTTGGATTTCGTCAAAACAAATGCACGAATGATGCCATTTCTTTATTAACCAAAAAAATATATACATGTTTAGATAATGGATCGAATTGCGCCGCTATATTCTTAGATTTAGCAAAAGCCTTTGACACCGTGAGTCACAGTATTCTTTTGGGAAAGCTTGAACAATACGGTGTTAGAGGTATAGCTCTGAAATTATTTAAGAATTATCTAAGTGACCGGACGCAAATGGTTAAAATACATGGCAGTTACAGTAGTCAAAGAATAATGACTTATGGTATACCGCAAGGAACAGTTCTTGGGCCAGTGTTATTTATTATATATTTAAACGAACTCCTTTACATTGCGTGCTTAGGTGATATAATATCATATGCAGACGATACTGTTTTATACGTGGAAGGAGCCAACTGGGCTCAGGTTACAGATAACTTACAGGCAGATTTAAAAAAAATAACAAGATGGCTAGATAAAAACTTGTTGACCATAAATTACAAAAAATCAGTATACTTGCCCTTTTCGAACAATATTGCAGGTCTACCAAACAACAAAAAAATCGAGACTTATCTCAGCCATAGACAAATCACATGGACATTAGAGGTTCCTGATAGTGCTAAATACCTTGGAATCATAATAGACAACCACCTCAAGTGGGATAAACATATTCAAATCCTCACAAAAAAATTACGATCACTAACCTTCCTTTTCAGAAAAACGAAAGCAATTTTATCTGTGAAAGAATTAATATCTATGTATTACTCTCTTGTTCAAACACTTATGGTGTATGGTCTTCCTGGATGGGAGGGTGCTTACTCAAATCACCTGAAATATGTAGAAATAGTGCAGAAAATAATTTAAAAAATTATATATGGCTTGAATATAAGATTTCCAAGTCAACAAATTTTCAAAAATTGCAAAGTGTTGACTGTCAGAAAACTATTATACAAATCATCACTGATGCAACTCAGTAAAAGTAACATGCTTTCAAGCAGCATCCAGCACACATATAACATCCGGATGAAATCCGATGATAAAGTGTCGCCCCTATGATGTATAAGTCAATAGGGTAAAGATCCTTCTACTATACTGGATACAAGATCAACAATATTCTGCCGATAAACCTCAAAAACATAATTTATATAAAATCCTTCAAATTCAAACTAACGACATGGCTTCTTAATAATGACATCAATATTTTAAAGTAACTGTTCTCAGATTGTTTGCTAATCTATCAATCTATAAACTTCTACGTAGTTTACATATGGCACTGCTTCATATACAAATACTTTGTTTACTTATATCTTTTTTTTTTCTTCTTTTCATAGCATTAAATTTTATTTCATTCCACACATTCCAGCGTCTTTAACTCGAAATTGCATAATTACGATTACAATTATTATACAAATGTATTCGCTCGACTCTACAGTTGAAATATAATGAGGATCTGTTAGATTTGGATGACCTGGGTTAATGGACAAGTTTCTCCTGAAACTTCATAGTACCCATGTTACCCTACTCGATTTGATTAACAACGAATTATTATTTAAAAAAACTCCTATCATTCTTATTTCCTGAATTTACCTTTGATTTCTATGCTGTAATACACAGTAATACTTTTACTGGAAATAAAATCATTATTATTATTATTCCACCATTTTGACTGTTCTCGTGTTTAATTATATTTTTTCCTCAAAGTTGGAACCTGGACAGCATTTTCCACCTGGTCCTTGGCTGTTACTTTTTTAGACAAATTATGGGCACCAGTCTATTGCTACAGTGTGGAAAGCTTTTTTATTGCTTCGTGTGGCGTTTCTTAGGAAAACAACATTATACTTTGGGCTTCCTATATTATGAATGTTTTGCAACGAAGATTAAATTCAATCTTGACGCATTTACACCCCTTCAAGAAAAGCTGACAGGCAATATGTCCTTCGAACCTACTACTGAGTTCAGGCTTGGTATGGAATACGAAACTCGACAGCAATGGGGTTGGGACGGAGGCAAGATTGGACTTATACCAGTAAAAACACGAGGTCCGGTACGCAAAGCAATTATGAAATTAATATACTACAAGAGCAAGAAGGAGTGCGGTGAAGCCTGTGGGCGAAGGAACAGAAGCTTGAAGTATTCTGTTATCTTCACAAGCTGCCATGGAGAAGCTTGTGAAATTTCCGTCGATATTTTGAAATATTTTGAGATAACGACGACGTCCTGACCTGACTGTTGCAAAATCATGGGCACACTAGGTCGAAAAAGATAACAAAGATGAAAACTTGGAAAAGGTGGAAAGCAATTTGCAAAAAGATATTGAAATCAGTGTGACTGGACCATCTGGATCATTGTAACGGCAGAAGAGACAGCAGTGAAAGACGAGTCATAGGTTAGCCTTTTGGGAAACCATATGAAAAAACGCGCCTCTCATTTTCCGACATTTCAACAGTTCGTAAAAAATGGTAGCATGTCTTGAGTTTTTTGGTTTTGTTTTTGACGTTGTGCTGAAATTTGTTCGACAACATTTGTTCGACAAAAATTTGTTCGGCAGCATTTGTTCGTAAAATATTTGTACGAGCGGAAGTTTGTCCTAACGGAAATTTGTTCGACCAGCTCTTGTTCGACCTACATTTCGTCGAAAATTTGAGGATTTTATTTCAAAAAAGCTGCAATGCCACAAAGTAGGTAAGCAATATTATGAGATAGAAGTTACCCATACTGAATAAAAATTAAATAATATCTAAGACAATAATATTCTGACCAATTTCAACCTTCCGCGCGGAGACTAATTATTATTAACTTCAGTTTATATTAGGTACTGTAATTTAATACATTTCCTTTGTGGAATTTGTTGTTCATCATTTAATTGGTTATGATAGTTCATAAGTAGTGATATAGTATTCCAAATAGTGTTGGTAAATAGAGCGGACTGTTACGTTTGTGATAGAAATTGTAGAATTCAGCGAATGACTAGGATATATGAAGAAGAAAATGTGGATAAACAAGAAATGGCTGTATTAAGAAAACAAGCTGCATAAAGACCTCCTTTCGATTTTGCTGAGGGAACCAGAACTTGTTTCAATTGTTTCCAGGCAATACTCAACGACATAAAGACAATTGGAAAATAATCTCAACTGTCTCCGTCTCAATGTTTTATCTCCAGCAAGAGGCCGTACTTGCATGGTTTGTAACTCCCACATAATAATTCACAGAATGCCCATTGATTGTAGGGTGAATATTTCCAATATTTCTAATATTTATGTTCCCTAAAATGTTAGAATTTGTGCACATCATCTTGACAACCGCTGATTCCTCTACAACATTGTATATGCTGGTTTGCGCTTTGTCAACAGACCGTATTTAATAAACCAATTGAATCAATTCTTGCAATGCCTCAGAACAGCTGCAATTACCAATGAAAATGAGGAGAACTATCAAAATATAAATAGTTTTTCGGATGATGACTTCGAATATTTGACGTCACTTTCGAAACCGCAGTTTCAAGAATTATACGAATTTTGTGAATCCATTGAATAATGTGGCAACAGGCGATTTATATCAGAAAACCACCTTATTACTTTTCTTGTCAAATTGCAACACGGTGTCTCATATGAATTCTTGGAAATAATCTTCCGATATCCGTTTTGGCAAAATACCAGCATGATAATTTCAAACGTACGTCTATCTTTGATGGAGCGCTGCAACGTACCAACAATATCGGATTTGGGACAATAGCTAGTGAAAATTACATTGCAAGACAATTTTCTCCATTTGCAAATAAGCTCTACTATAATGAGCCTGATATTCCAAAAGCTATTTTGTTTAAATTGATTGTACATATAACAAAATTGAAAAATGTACTAATTTTCGAGTATTGCGCCAATCCTATTGCTACAACAAAATGTAACATTTAATCAAACCGGAAGTAATGGTTGTTTCAGATGGACATATTTTATCAATAAACGGTCCCTATTTCTCAGATGCATGATATCGATGGAACATGCGATCTTGGTTTCAAGAAGGTGATATTGTTGTAGTAGATAGAGGCTATCGAGATTCAATTCCTTCATTTCAAGACCTTGGTATCAACTACCACATGCCTCCTCTACCTGCTAGGGGCCAAAACCAGCTCACTACTTCCGATGCAAATAAAACCCAACTAATAACCAGCACACGATGGATTGTTGAATCTTGGAATGGACACTTAAAGTCAATTTTCATAATTTTTAAAGGCACTTTGTCAATTACACATTCGAACCACTTGCATGATTTCATCAACATTGCTGGTGCATTCATTAATTGGTCCACCTATAGGAATGCCAGAAACAGTTGGAACAGCAAGACGAATGCTAGAGAAATCACATGAGGTGAACCTAGTACAGGCACGTGTTGATGCCGAAAATCTCCATTTCAGAAATGGTCGATGGGTTTTACTCAATCATCTCCATGTTCCTGAATTCTCCCGTTGACATTGGAACACTTGGAAGATTTAACAGGCATTTATCATATTCGATTACCAGCTGCATATATCCAGGATAAGCTTCAAAAATAAGAAAAAAATATACTAGAAGCGGACGAATTCATTGCTGAGCATAATTTTGTACGATTACGGATTTTTTCAAGATCCAGGAATGCTACCAAATATATGCTGTTGGTGGTATACAATATCGAAGACTTTATAGAGTCTCCATGAACTGGACATCATTGTACTTGCAAGTCAGGGGCCAGAACATTAGGTACTTGTGCACATGTAGCGAGTGTTTTGTGGTTCCTTGGATATGCAAGATATGTGGAAAATCGTCGATATCCATCCACATCACTTTTGAACTGTATCATTGATGCTGCAAACAGATGAGCACCTGAAAATATCGATCATGGTCCTATAATAGTTAAATACTGATCATTAAAGCCAAAGCCCTTCTCGATAACTGTTTTTGTAACCAAAGTTCTGACCGTAAGCATTTCCTTTAATGTTATATTTGTTGTTGTACAAAAGTTATCCGGTGCTCGTCAATGATACAAGATTTGAAATAATCAAAAGTTCTATAAAAAATCTCACAGCCGTATGCATAGTCAATCGCCAGCGACTCGCCAGAGTTCCGCCGTTCGCTACACAAGGATTATAATGCACAGTCGAGCTCCAAAAAAGTGACAACTACGCGATAAGTCACATTTTGGCAAAACGCTGGCGATGTACCACTTTTTTGGAGCTCGACTATGCATTATAGTTCTTGTGTAGCGAGCGGCGAAACTCTGGCGAGTCGCTGGAATTGACTATGCATACGGCTGTTAGAATCTTTAAATCGTCAGTCCCTGGGATCACTCTTCAAATTGTTTTTTAATGAGACGTTTTGAAAAAAGGTATCCGAAAATATATGTCCTTCATTTCTCATAAGGAGACTTTGACGGTATCAAGTCCAATAGACCAAGGCCAAGACCAAGGCCAAGACCAAGGCCAAGACCAAGGCCAAGGCCAAGACCAAGACCAAGGCCAAGACAGAATCAAAATGTACCGGGGACTCAAACACGATTGGGCGAGTCAAATTATCCAATCATTAAGAATTTTATCTGGCTCATGCCTGAGTTGTAAGTTGTAATTGATATGTCGTATATTCAGTCAGTTCCTAAATGGTAAATGGAATTGGATGGACCGTCATTGGTCATCACCCTGTATATAATGTTACATTTATTTTGATCTCCACATTGACCACTAGTAGAATGTACGCGTGAACAAGTTCTTTCAATTCGTCATGCAACTGGTAATAAGTTTCTCAATTAATATATATGAAACCAGTCATAGAATTTTTGGGACAGTGTTGAGGAAAAAACGATGGATATATTCAATAATAATAAAGGAATTTCACTAAGTTAATCGTGAATTACCAGTGTGATTTCTGCGACGTTGATATTTTGTCATTTTTATCATCGTAAATTGTCATAATCACCCATATATCCCTACGAAATTATGTTTATGCGGTATCAGCTATCTTCGGAGGATGATAATTCACTTGAATATACAGCATATGTACGAAAGAACCGGCCATATATTTCACCAATTTTTCAAATAACCTGTACGAAATGTATGAATTGTGATTAATGATGAAATAGGAATAGTACATTGCACACAGAGAGGAAAGACTGCAGCAGGTTCATGCACAACGTTGTGAGTTATGTTGATATTTTACACAATTGTCCATTCCTTCATCATACGTGTTTTGTGAAATTCAATAAATATTTGTGCTAGTCATTTTGTATAGTATTCATGCACTTCCACACAACCGTTGTGTACTTTCTATTTTATATGAACAAATTGTATGATACTATTTCAACATAATTGTGTAATTTGCCATATGCCACAACTTGAGACATCGTCCCACCGTACTAAATACCCATGCGCGGCACATGCACCTGTCGTATCTTGAATAATAGTGATAATAGATTTAATTGACAGAAAATTACAAAGTTACATTCATAACCCCGTCTAATGGCAGGATTCGATTTCTGACCATACCACAAGTGTTACAGTCAAACCTTGCTCTTCCATCGAAATACCTACTCCAAATGTCCAGTCCATCATTGTTTGATTGTTTTATGCTGGCTAAGTGTACTCACCTATCATTTATTATTTGCTCATGTGTATGTGGTTTTGTGTCAAATGAAAGTGTTAGAATATTTGCGGGGTTGGGAACTTCCCGAACTGATATCAATATTTGAAGGTGAGTTTTGGTATTATTCTTTGTAATGAATTGAAACCTACAAAATTACTCATTTTCATCATTTGTTGAGGTTTGATAAGGGCATCGTCTTACCTACTTTCTACTTGAATAAGCATAGTTTGACAAGAAGATTTCTTTGAAATTTATTATTATTCAACGTGTTCCAAAATAACAAAATGTATGATTCATTTGTGTTTGTGAGGTATTTTGTGTTTCTGTAATTTTATTTGTAATTATAGAGTTTACAGTTCAGTTATTTTTGTTATTAGTTCTTTGTGATGGAATAAACATTATTTGAATGACATTTAATTTTATTTCAACCTTCTGGAAAATGAAGCTTATAATTTCTGAACAGAGTATGAGACATGAAGAAGCGAGCAGGTTGAAACTGATACTTAATCTTATCTTATTCCGTTTGGATGTTATGTGCCTCAAGTGTAACCTTTCTTAAAATTATAAATGGTACCTATAAAATTTGGCCTTGCTTTGTACAGAAATATGTACAATATACTTACACAATTCATGTATGCCCAGTACACAAATTTGTGACATTTTTTGCATTCCATATTTAAAATACCTACAAAATTTGTACAAACTATGTACACGAATTGTTGCAATTTATTACATTTCAGTTTTATCGTTACTATACAATTCATGCATAAACGTACACAAGTTGTTGACAGTCGTAGCACAACAAAACTATTCAGAATAATACAACACTTAATACACAATATCTCTAATACAACATTATAGAAGAAAAATCAACGAATTGGTACTGTCAACTTTTTAGAAACAAATTGTACTGAAATTATTCACAATTGTGTAGAAAACATACATTTATTTCTCTCTGTGCATGCTTAATTAATTTTATCAATATTTCATTATTACATTGAATTATCCGACATTATTGAAATGTTTTTATTTTTCACTCTGTACATAATGATATAATCTGTACTATCAGAATGATGTTTAGTAATATAAAGGTACGTTGATGAGAGCTGAAAAAAATGCAGTTGGCACTTTCAAATCCCGAGAAAATAATTAAATAAAGATTACTGATTTTTAACTTGAACGTCCTCCAAAATCTATCCATCAACGAACTTTGCGATTCTGCACGTTCAGTCAGTACATCGAATACTACAATATACTGAAAATTCTCACAATTTCACATAGAACTATTTTACCTATAAAAAGTGCGGGATCCCTTGCTGATCTTGACTCTCTTGTGAATCGCAGAAATTGACCCCGCAAACACCTTATGGAATTTGGGTCCCGGTGGATTCTTTTGAATTTTTGGTACGATGTAGCCCATGTAATTCTCAACCAATGTTACCATTGCGCCAACCCAAAAAAATGAACAGTTTTGCTGCTAGGGGAGTTGAAATCACCCCTTGCGCAGATTAGACTATTTATTTTTTAACCCGGTAACAATATTTTCACTCGTTTCATTGTTGCTAATGTTGCACAATATTGTGTTGTTTTATAAAAAAAATCATACCCCCGCCCCTTTTTCTCACAATCCTTCGAAACGCAAAAAAAATATTTTTCGAGTGCCTTTAAATGAATCGTCGAATGTTTAAATATGCCTAAATAAGGGAAATAGCAATTTTTTAGGATTATCCCCCCACCCCGTAAATGACACAAAACGAAAAAATTTCGGTGGATTTTTCTAAATTTTTTAAATGATGCAGTTCAAGTTATTTTGAATAGAAATAAATTAGGTGACAAACCCCAAAAATGAATAGTTTTGATGCTAGGGGGCGTTGAAATCATATAAGATATGAATAAACTATTCATTATTTTAGGCGGAAATAATATCTGTACGTATTTTAGTTCAGATTATGCTGATCAACTGTGTAATTTTTAATAAATTGAAAATCTAAAACCTCCCCCCTACCCCATACCACTATTTTGAAACATGAAAAACATTAATTCCCGACTACTTGTAAATGCTTTATCAAAATAAATGTTTTAATCAGCTGAAATTGAGGAATTCGTACAGTTGTTTAATTTCACCTTTACCTCCCTTCAGGAAAATATTGGTGGAGTTCGCTGACTTCTTAGTAGGAGTAGTTCATGATTTTTGAATATCAAAATAAATAAAAATTAGACATCCACAATTTCAATTTGAGGTGGCGATTAAATTAATTATTTTCGTGTTTTGAAAGAGAGGTTGAAGTAAGGGGGAGGTTTTAGATTTTCAATTTATGAAAATTTACACAATTGTTCGGTATGATTTCGAATTTTTTTCGTTTTGTGTCATTTGGGGGTGGGGGGATAATCATAAAAAACTGTAATTTCCCTTATTTAGGCATATTTGAACATTCGACGATACATTTGGATAAATATTTTTTTGCGTTTCGTAATAGGAGTTGGGGGAAAAAGGGGAATGGTATGAATTTTTTTTATAGAACAGAACAATATTGTGCAACATTAGCAACAATGAAACAAGTTGAAATATTGTTCCGGGTTTATAAATAAATAGTCTAATCTGCGCAAGGGATGATTTCAACGCCCCCTAGCAGCAAAACTGTTCATTATTTCAGGTTGGCGCAATGGTAACATTGGTTGAGAATTACATGGACTACATCATACCAAAAATTCAAAAAAATCCACTTGGACCCAAATTCCATAAGGAGTTTGCGGGGTCCTTTCTATCATTTCTGTAATAGGTTTCTTCATTGTTTTTATTTGCCTCCTTAAATTTTTTAACTGACCATTACTTTTATGCTACTTTTCGACTTGCTACAAACGTTTTATTATATAACGTAGTGAAATGAATAAACTAAACTAAACTCTGTCCTATGTGGTGCTGGAATGAAGATATTCCCGAAAAACTGTTTTTTTTTATATGGCGGCGCGAGCAGTTATCGCACGAAGTCGCAAACTTTGGGATATTAATTGGGATACTAAACTGTACAAATATACCAAATTAGAACTATCCGTGACTGTTTTCAAGAACCTTGGGATAGCCCAAGTAACAATTTTAGTTTTATGATAGCCCTCAGAAGGTTATGTAGACCTTGTTATGGTCACAGCTACGATAGAATAGTTTTGTTGTAGCAACATACATAAAATTTTCATAAAGCTACTATAAATCTACGAGGGCCCACTCCTATGAAGGTTCTCAGGGCTATTTTCAAATACAAACATAAAACCTTCTTACTTCATTCGCAGGATTCTTGATAACCTCCTGAGGGCCATCATTAAACCAAATCATAGGGCTGTTATAAATCTGTTTGTTATTAAAAAAGTATATTTGGCATCTGTTTGAAATAAAGTTGGGTTAGAATATTTTGTATGAATAACCACAGCCAAAACGGACTAAAGTTAATATTGTGTAGTTGTAGGTTACGAATAACATCAGGGCAGCTATTGTACATGTAGAAAATGAAACCTGTCAGAAATCTATGGTTTATATGTGTCCAATCAAAAACATGAAACAACGAATATCTTCTGCGAATGAAAATATTTCGACAAAATGGCATATTTAGGGCCAGGTACCCGAGTGGTTGCAGCGACATTGTTTCAATCACTTTGACTGCCAGTTGACGATGGTTCAAACCACGGCGACTGCAGAAGTTTCTCTGATAGCCCGAGAAAGTGCTAGGAATCGCACGTAAAAAGGTAAGATCTCGTTAATCCTTGGCTCGCACAAGTTTCGACTTCTGAGGGCTGCCGTTCGTAAGGGGACGACAGCTGGTTAACGAAAAAAAACAATTATAGATGGTAAATCTGCAACGCGTTCCAATAACAATGCGAAATTAATAAAAAACAAATTGACCCAGGGTTATACCGGCAAACATTCAGGATCGCTCATTCAGGTGAAAAAAAAACTTTTTTTTCTATAAGAATGTGTTCTAACTTGCTTCGTTTTCGAAATAAAGGGTAGGGTGTTCAACGTTTTTAGAAAAAAATTGTTTTTTTCGATTATTTAAAAACACTTTTGTTGATTTTGTTAAAAACTGCTACGCTTATTTGCGGTAATAAGGGCCTTCTTCAAACGTACTTATGATGAAAATTTTAGTTACAGTGAAGTACCAAAGGGTAATATTTATTGATATTATAACAAATTATTGAACTCCACTGTGTATATTTAATGTTTTTAGGATTGAGCAATAAAAAATACATTTTTTTTAATGTGTAATTTTTTCTGTATCCAATTTCATTTTTGAGTAACAATTCAAAAACCGTTTTCTTGCATGTAACACGAAAAAAGTAACTAAAGTAATAATTGATAATATGACAAATTTGTTTATTTTTAATCTTCAGGAAACGGAAAAACTGAATTTCACAAAACTGCTCAAAATGACCATCATTCTTTTCAATGCAAAGACAGATTCTGCAGCTGCACGGTGTGATCTCTGGTGCTGCTTGGCCAATTCTTTCCTGGAGAGAACCTTCGTCGTGGATGGGCACAGTATTAACTTTGGTTTTCATTGCACCCTATACAAAAATCTATAGGAGTCAAGTCAGGAAAGCTCGCAGGTTAAGGAATTTTGACACCATGTATCTCGAAAATGAAGCTATTTAAGACACATGATTATAGTAAACAAAAATCTCATTTTCGCCTGAGAAACCCATCTTCAACGTTTGGCGGTTTAACCCTAGCTCATCCTGTATATCTAACTACAATTATACAGTGTCCGTCAAAATGTTGGAACCACATGGAAACTATTTCATTAATAGTTTCTCAGAAAATTTCATTCTTCATAAAAGTTGGTGCATTACATTATATTGAGTATTAAGCGGGAAACGGCTGATATTTCAAATTCACAGTGGAGTAAAGTGACATTAATATGTAAAATATCGAATGATATTCCCAGTTATCCAGTCTAGTCTACCAATTACCAATTTTAGTTTTTCAAAGGATCCTGTACTTATTACATTACCTATCTTTCAAGTACTGATATTTTTGATCAAATTCAAGATTTTGTTAGAAGATAATTTATGCTAATTCAGTAACTTACTACACAAAATGATTGAGGATAATTTCCATTGAAAATTGAGGCCAACTCTATGAGTAGTTATCAAAATTAGTACTTGGTAGAAATAACTAGATAACTGGAAATATCATTCACTTGCGAACAATTTCTTTCCATAACAATTTTCGATATTTTGCATATTAATGTTTCTTTACTCTATAGTGAATTTAGAATATCTGCCGTTTCCCGCTTAGTCGCACGCCACTGGCAATAACCGATGTGCTCGTACTCATTCTCATTGAATGCACCAACTTTTATGAAGAATGGAATTTTCTGAGAAACTATCAATAAAAAAGTTTCCCATACGGTTCCAACATTTTGGCGGACACTGTATATATCAAAAAATGTGTATTTTCAATCCGTATACACCATAATGCAAGAAACATTAGTTGAAATCAGACTGTCTTCCCTCTGGTTGTATTAAAATATGGCTACAATACCTTATTCACTCTAAATTGCTGCACAAACGTCATAAAACCTTTTCACCTCAAAATAAACCATTTTCTCCTAAAAGGTATGTTTAGTATAATTCAATTCTACTTCCAGAACATGGTACTCGTCTATAATTAATACCGTGACCAGTACTCACTGTCTAAGCTGTTCTGAAAAAAATAATTACTATTTTTATTTGCTAGTTACAATTTTGACTTGACATTTCATCACTTCCGTTCAGTTTCATGATAGCCCTAGAAAAGATAGTCTGAATATTTTGATGACCTCATGAAAAATGAACTTACACGATTTTGATTCATTTATTACCGGTTAGATGGAGCTACTGGCATTAAAATAAAACTAGTTTAATGCTTTGATTTTATAGCGGTTCTCGGAGGTATATCTCAAAACCGTAATGGAACCTCATTGTAAGTTTTGCTAAAGAACCACGGCATATGGATTTGGGGTGCTATAAAACCATTATAAAACCAAGTTTCTATATGGATTATTTAAGGACCAGAAAGGTTTAACGTTTACTAATATACAGCCATTGTAAAACTCTTCATGAGAACAAATATACTCAAATGCTGAATGGTTTTATTATATAGCCTTCACGAATGTTTTGAAACCGATTCATGAATCTATTTGCTCTCAGAGCATATTAGGAATAATTTATGACCTACATTTATCAAATTAGCCATCACCTGACCATCACAATACTTTCATGAAACTTGGATACATCTAAATGGCATTCAAATTGTTACCTGAGAGGTCTGTGAGGAAGGATTTATAGCAATCTGATTCGACTAGTTATACTAGCTGATGAATAATAACTTTTTTTGGTGCAACACGCTTCGAGCGAAATTGACTTAGTATTTGGGTGAGGGATGTTTATCTTTTATTTGTGAATTTATTAGGCCAGAACGAGAAAATAAATAATTGTTATCGAAAACTTCCAGGGCTTGTGAAATGAAATATCATCCACCCATCCACAAAACCATGCTACATAATAACATGCAGAGAAATCATATATTTCAAAGCTTTGCCATTCGTAGAATGGGGTGAAGATGTGCGGCAATTCTTCAAAGTGACTATTAAGGGATATGAAGATTGAACTCGGTGGGTCGTTCTCGAAGGAACTGCTAACCGTGGAACGACTGATGCTATTTCATCGAGCATCTGCTAAGAAGATAAGATAAGATAGATAAGAGACAACGTGAGTTTGTGAGCAAGACATCATCGACCAGACAATTTTATTTTCCTTTTGAACAATTGGATAAATGTTAAGAAACTAAACTCCAAATATATTTTTGATGTTTTGTTTTCCACGAAGAGGAAAAACCCATAATATTCAGAGAACATCGTGAGAGCCAAGGGAAAGCAGATAGGAATTGGTGTTCTTGAATTTCTGCAGGCTGTTGGTCCCAGGTAACACAAATACAGGGTGCTCCAAACTTGATTCATCCGAAATTTTTTGTAGTAAGTTCGTTGAATTTCCAGCATGTTTTTGAAATAATGTTCTTGCACTAACCGTGAATATAAAATAGATTCGAAATATCAGCATTTCAATATGCATTATGATCCATATCTTTGTTGTTGTTGGATCTTATGAAAACTCAAATGATTCGCATAAAATTAGTTACGGAATTCCAAATACAGATTGGACCATCAATTGCTGAACACACTTTTTTTATACGATACCGAATGAGATTATGAATTGTGTATTTCCACACATAGGTTCTCAAGATTTTGAATGAGGATAAAACATTATTTTGTTTGAAATTGGAATACCTCATCGAATCGTGAATATAGTCTATTTGCACCACCATTGCCTAAAACAAACTCTTATACTCTGTATCCTTGTTTACTTATCGACACTTGTGAATTCTCAGTGATTTTGAGTTGTATGAAAACTTATAGGAATCCCATGTACTTAGATAAGGAATTCCTGATCCAAACCATCACATCGTGATCCCACTTTTTCCACAAGATACCCAATAAAATTGGATGTGGAATTTCTGATACAGATCATCGAATACTGAATTCACTTTCTTTATACGATACCAAATAAGATTAGTAATTGTGAATTTCCACACATTTCTCATACGTTGACAAGCTTGTGAATGAGCATATAATATCGTTGTGATTGAAAGTGGAATACCTCATCGAATCTCATAGTTCCCTCAAACAACCACTGCCTGATACAAACTCGTATGACATGTATTCGGGTATGTTTATAAATTACACATACTTATAAATCCTCATACATACTTCCAAATCGTGTATGTGCCAGGGATAACGTGCGTGTAAGTTACAGACTTTCCACGTAGATCCATAAACATTCCCATAATTCGTCTATATGTTTTTATGATATTATATGTGATATTTTTGGCAGGGATGTGACAATATCGACTTGCCGCCCTACCTATCTTCCTAATTTGGATAAAAGCACATGTAAGTACTATTGTGACTTTCGTGGAGTTAACCCACGGCAAACCGAAGGGCCAAGTGCATATACCAGATGCCACGCGACTAAATTTGAAAGTAGTATTAACTATTGTTTTGATCGTAATATTTTTTGCACTTAATTTTTTGTGTTTATTTTGGATATTAATATTTTTATTTCACGTTTTCATTTATAAATTATGATTATCTTGCTCCAACCCAAAACAAAGAATTTGGTCAATTTTAAGTGATGCATCTCTCAGATGCAGCGCGACTGTATTTGTTAAATTATCGTAGTATTTAGAAAAAGTCGTTTTTTCGATTTTATATTATATTTAATTGATGAATAATAATTTCGTTAACCATTTCTGATCTTGCCTTAACCCTAAAACAAAGAATCTGGTCAATTTTATGTGTTACATCTCTTATGCAGCGCGACTATATTTGTTACCCAAGTAGCATTTTGGCGACGACAACCACATAATACGCCAATATTAACGATGTACTTCGTCTAGAAATTGGTCATTTATGAAACGACACTTTCTAAACCACCAGACAACGTTGTCTCAACGTTGAGCACGACATCAGTTAAACTACGACGTTGCCATAACGTTTACCCAACTGACTACAAGTAGTCAATATTTTGAGAACGGGAATAACGTTCTAAAAACGTTTACGTGACAACTTTAGTTATGTTAGTTGTGTTTTCCCGTCGTAGAGTCAACCTTTTATGATTCAACTAAGCTGTTGGCAATATTTCAGTTTGAGTATAAAACGTTTTCGTGGAGTCATCTTTACAACTAACCTTTATTTAGATGATAATAATTTACCCAATTTATGATTTTTTTTATTCAAGTGACGAGGGCTTACTGTTGGCTAAATTACGTGATAAAAATATATAGTTAAAGGAGAGAAACTGGAATTGAAATTATCCTAACCTTACTTTAAAATCGGAAATGAAAAGAGCTGTCAAATACACTGCCTCCTATTACAGGCAAAAAATAAGATTATGTCGTGAAGAAACTCCACAGTCCCAAGCCCACATGAACACAGACACTTTGGAGAGCTCAAGTTTAAAAATTTCAGGAACAGGTGCCAGCTTGAATACAGATATTTCAAGGGAAGCAACCACAATATTACAGATCGGTGGAAGCAACTGATTTTTCAGTTCAGTTCAGTCAGTACTGACTGACAGCTGAAAGACACGGAAAGGCGAGTCACAAGAACATGTGTTTTGTGAGGAGTGCTACAGAAATGTGGAGCTGGGTGTGTTCGTTAGTTAACCTTGGTGGTTTTTGGTCGGATAAGCAACTCGAGTCGCCCTTCGGTCTAAAGTTGTCTGGTACACTAACGTTAAAAGTTAGTATATTTTCAGTTATCTGACACCTAGAGTCACGTTGACGACTTTTATACTCCTACGCCATGTTGGAAGTGTAATTCTATTCGGAAACACGATCGGCCATTAAAATTTTGGACGTAAACAAGCGTAAACAAAGAATTATGAAGCCTTATTTTAGTTTTCTATAAATAATTCATATGTATTCCGTTTAGTTGGAGCTCGAATCAATCTCAAGATTAAATATTGTTTATCAAATTTTTTTTTTAATCTTGTGTTTCGAAAAATACGCATTAGTTTGAAAGCCCGCGTGTTTTTTGGCATAAAACAATAGTACATTTGACAGTAAAATGAAATGCGTTGCCAATTTCTGTTTCGAAATCATTATTTTTCAGGTATCTTGACCATAAAAATATAACATTTTGATATTAACATGTGGTAGGAGTTGCCAAAAAGTTTTCTTTAAGTGTCCATTTTTGCCATCAGTAATTATTTTGTTGAAGAATTAACTATTTTCTGAACAGCATGGAAAGTGAACTGTCGTCGCCGCGCGAGAGGGCGCTGGTGTGTGGTTGTTTTTAAGTAAGGCTGAGTCAAGTCTCCGGTCTGACCAATATGATTAGACCAGCGCGGTCATTTGGTTGACTTGACGACCTAATTAGAACTGTTTGTATGTGACCAATATTTTCAATCATCTGATCGGTCCGACTCATCGTCATACTTCATACTGAACGCGCGTGCCTTGTCCGACCGGTGACTTGACACAGCCTAAATTCAGCAACGTTTAGAAAACGACCAACAGCTACCTACAGTTGAAGCTGAAACGTTGTAAAAACCCAAAAATGATTGACCAAATTGGTGCAAAACAGGGTTGTGACAACGTTGTGTTGAGGTCGGCAACGCAACGTGTGTTTGGTTGCGCAACTTTGTTGAACACGTGATATTCTACAAAATATACATTAAAATCAGCCACACAAATTTAGGTTAGGTAACTCTTATTTTCAGTTACCTTTCTCACCTGGTACCTGCCCATGTGTCACAGAGCGAACTCCACAAGCATGCAGGCATTAGAAGTACATGAGACATCACTCAGAACCTAAGTCTTCATCTTTTCAAAAATAAGTTATGTCTGAAGGCCCTGGGATTTCAATTATAAGGAAATCTTAACAAAATCTTTTATTTACCAAAATTCTGTTTTCTTTTAAATTTCTTTTTGAACAAAAATCCTCGCAGAGTCGAAGCCGTTTCCAACCGAGATGGCTAACCCTAGTGTGATACGTTTGCTGTTTTTTTCTTTCGAAAAAAAAAATTGTTGGAGACGAGATTTGAACTCGGAGCTCCGGGGTGTTAGCTAGTTACTCTGTCCACTAACCCACTATGGGTTTTAGAAATAAATCTGTAGACTGGCAATTCAACTAAGTGAGTAGTGTTTTTGCGTACCTTGATTCTCTAATATCTGGAGAATGGTCATCTGGACAAGCTAGCAGGTAGGCATGCGAACATAGTACATACCAACACTACTCAATCGTACACATTTCGTTCGTTTAAAAATAAGTAACGTCTGATGGCCCTGGGATCTTGCTCTAAAAAGGCAGAGTTAGCTTTTGTCTGAGCCACACAGAATCAGACAAGTGCTTTCTTCCATACTCAACATTTTCAACCTTATCAAGTTATTAGATTTCCATCCGTTCATTTTTGGTTTCATGGAATGATATTAAAACTCTGGAGAAGAAAACTATATGAAGGGTAATATCATCCGCATAAGGCATGGGGTTCCAACAAATCGTTAATGCTAATGATTAGAAATAATGATGGCAGAATGATCCCTGTGAATATTCCTCATTTATAGGTAGAGCATCAGGTAGAACTCAATCGACCATCACATAAAGATATATGTCTGCAAGAAAGTTGGATACGATACTGGAGGGCGAGACAAAAAACAGAAAGTTAGAAAAGATTTCTTGGTGCCAAAAGCAAGTGAATTGCAGGATTTCATCATATTTTTTCGTAGGTAGCTGCCATATAGAGTACCTATGTCAAAATGGGAAATATTCAATAAGAATATCTTGGAAATGAAAAGAGATCACGAAATGCTTGAATCTCGATATTACTATGCCCTCCACCACATCAACCCAACTCCAAATGTTCAAATGGCGTTCTTTCATATGTAATATATCGTTGAAAAGCGCTTTAAAAATGCTACTTATCAGTTCCTCCTTTGGGGTATGTCAAGGTGTTTTATCTAAAATATTCCCAATGATCAAGCATAGGCGAATTAATTCTAAAACATGTATCCTGTTTTACAAATACTGAATCCTTCCTTTCTCTGAGAAAACAAACAAGACGTTTATATCCAAACAGCTAACAAGGTTTTGGTTTTGTACAGTAAAAAGTAAGTTCTGTTTGGTTTTTGTTTTGTACAGTAAAAACTAAGTTCAAGGTTTTTTTTGTTAGGAAAGTGAGTTATCTTACCGGATTATGTCTCTTTTCCCAAAAAGAGGAATATTTTGTGGTTATATTATTGAGTAATTTTTTTTTGAGATTCAGTACGGAATCGATCAATACCTAATGTTTGTGTGGATGATTATAGAAACTAGAGATTACAAGTACTGACAGTCCAGGAATTCCACAAAGACTCACCGCACATAGTTTGGGAATAATAAGATATCCATATAAAGCAAAGTTCTTCCAGAATCCAGTAAAATCCACCATTGATTTACCCATCTGGAAAAAATCGTTGTTTTCATCACTCACTGAATCCACTTCCAATCCAAAAGCACAAGACGCTATAACATCGTTGGCGAAACGAGCAAAGAGTTCGTTTGATTCAATTTTGGCTATCATCTTTGGATCCTTCCGTGACAAGCGTTCTACGAAATGTTCAGCAGATTCTGATATAAGATGGAACATTACTTTCATTTTACTACTTGTGAAGGAAGGGCTCAGAATATTCCTCATTTCTCTCCATTTTTGACCTAGAACAAAAATAGCATTTCAATTTGAAAGTGTAACTCAAATTTTCCGAGAACAATATGTTGAATATTACTATACAGTGCTAATTATTCATATTACTCTGTTTACCTACATATTTAATCATTTATTCCATATATATTAATAATGTACGTCTTTTGTCGATTAGTAAGCAGATATACTTTGTGTCACCAATATAAGTTCTTTTAGTTTATTTTGCTCTAAAATATATCTAGAAATTTTCAAAAGGTTATGTGCTCAGTAACGTGGTTCATATAGAGAAATGGAGCATATAAAATCAGATGAGGAACAATATAAAAAAGTTAATTCTCCAATGATATTTCTGATAACTGTCAGAATTGTCAAATAAGAAATGAACAAATCTCCAAAATTTGACAAATTGCAATTTTCACTCTTATGGAGAATGATGGTGTATGCCTATATGAATTTGAAGAATCTATATGCTGTTGTCACCGGAGAAAAAGAAGGATCGAAAACTGAATTCGCCCAAAATTTCTAATGATGATGATAATCGTGCAGACACAATTCGTGTTTATAAGTCTACATGTGAAGACCATAGAAATATATATTATATACTTATTCTAGAATGATAGATGATAATCTCATATGTCGAAAGTGTTGTAAAAAGTTCAGATTAGTCCGCAATGCACATGTGCGTCATTAGTGTTTTTTGTAACAGGCCCGTTTTAGTCAAATATGGTACTGGTGATTAACAAACGTTGTTGATTATGAAAAAGATATTGGAAAACTCAATGTACTTATACCTGCTATTTGGCCGATTTGAATAAACCTTTGCATATATTTATGATCCCAAATATTTAGCAAAGGCCATTAGAAAGTAGAGTAAGGTTATTATTATTATTTACCACTCTCAAGCAACTCATTGATTTTTGGTATCGCAATCACTTTTCAGCTGTAGATAAACTCAACAAAAAACTACGGAACCGCCCCAAGTAGTCAGTGCGAATTTCAAGCAGGCACTAGATTGGAAAATAAATTGAAATAAACTACGAAAATTGATTTCAGCTAATATTAAGAATAATTTCAACTCAAATTTATATTCATAAAATTGAATGGTTCCATAAAGAAGCTCAAGTTTTTCTTTTTATACAACGATTCATGTCAAAATACGTAACTGCATTTAATTTTATTCAAAATAATTTGAAGAAATTAACATGCTATTTCTAAGATTATTTCTGGTTGTGTTACCTTAGTGCAATTTCCATAATAGTGAGACCAGAAGCATTTTTCTTATCATCAAAGAAAAGCACTTCCATATTGACATTAATTTTCTGAGACTAATGCACGGCATAAGCGCTCCGACCAATGCTATGTTATTGACAATTTTTGATGAATAGTCGTTAAATCGCCAATAATTTTGAATTTTCAACTCAGTTTGCCTTCTTCTTGTCGGTCATTTAACCTTTTCGCGGCGGCAAGCTCAAACCGGCTTTGATTCCCTGTGAGGGCCGGTTTTTCAATGCAGTGTTAAATATGAGTGTTAACTGACACTGGGGTTAGCTATCCTCAGGACAAAGTGGGTGTTAGATGCGCATTTGTTTATCAATTACATATTACGGTGAGAGTTACGAAACCCTTAAATATCGTGTGGTTGGTGATACTTGCGACAGAGTTGGCGCTCCCTGTGGATTAGGATTGGTTGAAAAATTCTGACAGCCACCAGGATACAGATTCAAATATTCAACTTCAAACTGTCATATAGACAATCAAAAATTAAAATAGCAAATTTAAAACTACAAAAAAAATTAATTGACGTCCAAAGATAACAATCAGTGTAGTGAAAAGTGCCAGTGGTCCAAATTTCTGTCCATCGGACAGGTTGCTGTTGATTAAAGTCGCCAATAAATATAAGGGCGTAATTGAATGCAAAAAAACTGATGCAGTATCTTGGAGGAAAAAAAATGTGTCTGGCGAAAGTTGGGCCAGGAATTTAATGCTTCTAGTGAAGGAGCGGTAGGTTCTTGTATTTGGCAGCCCTAAGATGTGTTCAATGACAGAAATATTGAATATTTTTCGTTTTTAGCCCAGAAATGTAAGGCAATTGAAGGATAAATATAAAGCTATTAAAAAAGATCTGAGAAAACAGCACAGCGACCATATGACGTACGTGAGAGGAACAGGAGGTGGACCATATTTACCTCCACCTAGTCCTAAAAATGATGAAGAAAAGAAACTAATAGAAACAATAAAATTAAGTATTCAGGGCATGAAAAGCCTAGGAGATTGTGATGGAAGAGCTGGTAAGTTCATTATGTTTTTGGTTGTATTGAAGGCAAAAGAGTTAACTAACATGTCTCACTAACTTATGGTGGCTTATGCAAATATTATTTTTATTCAACTTTTATTCACCTCGCCATGGAAATGAATTGGCTACTTATTACACACAATTAAATAGTTATTTTTCTACGACAGGGCGCAAACTGAGCTTAGTGATACTGTTTCGCACAAGTGTGTAGAAATATCACCTGTGCAAAAAATCATCAACTGTGCACAAAGTATTTTTTTAGACACTGTTCATACATTTGTGCATTTCTGAAAAATGCAGTATTTTGCGTCAAATATAACTTGGAAGTCTTCATTGGATAATACGAAAAAAATGTATAACATAAAACATCCAAATTAAGGATATTATCGCTATAATTTGGCAATATAATAATTGTCGAAGAAAAAACTTTCGTAAAGGGCTTTTTTGTGCTCGCCTCATTCAACAAACTTCACGCTCATACAAAAAAGTCCTAATTTACGAACTTGTATCTGATACAAGTTCGTAATGTAGGATTGTTTTTGTTGAGCGTAAACTTGTTGAATGAGGCACAGCAGAGTTCTATTAAATACGCGGTTACAAACAGTTTTTTAGAAAAATCATCATACAAAATTTTTTCTGACAGTTAAAATATTGGCAAATTGTAGCAATTGTTGAAAGTTTTATTTCGTGATGTTTTCAATTTTCGTCGAATTATCAAATGATGATGAATAAAATTTGGGTAAAAGTATTAACAGTGCGTAAAGAATTACTTTACGAACAGCTAATAATAATAATGAAACTTTATTTCCAGACAAATTCACATTGTATGGGAATTATCAATACACAATTGATTTTTTCTACGACATTGCATTAACTAAGCTTTTACGCACTGCTGACAGTGCGTAAAGTAAATTTTTTTTGCACAAGTGAGTAAAAAAATCACCTGTACGTAAAATCACCAACTGTGCGTAAAGTTATTTTTTACACACTGTTCATACATTTATCTATTTTTGAAAAATACAGTATTTTGCGTCAAATATAACTCGGAAATCTTTATTTGATAATAAGACGACAATTCATATCATTAAACATTCAAATTAATGATATAATTGCTAGAATTTGGCAATATAATAACTGTCGAAGAAAAAACTTTGTATGAAACACATTCGTAAGGGGCTTTTCTGTACTCGCGTGTTTGTTGAACTCGGCTGCGCCTCATTCAACAAACTTCACGCTCATACAAAAAAGTCCTACTTTACGAACTTGTATCATATATAGCTATTTTCATACACATGTGCAAAAAGTTTAATTTTACGCACTATAAACAGGTATGACATTAGTTTACGCTCTGTCGTAGGAAAACATATATATGACATACAATGAGAAGTATGTACATTGAAGAATAAAATCATAGTGACATAAGCAAACCAACCATTGGCAGTAAAAAGTTAAATTCACAATTTTAAATTTAATTTCTATTGGTCAGGGATGATTGGTATTTTGCCTGAAAGTATATCCTGTCAAGAAACAATAATGGAGGATGGTAACAATAACGAAAGTATTGAAGCTGAAACTGTTGAGGTTGATTGGAAAAGTCCCAGTTGCAGCCTCTGGCAAACACCGAAAGATCCTCGTCTTGCAGAGAGCAGCACAGAAGGCAAGAAATTGTTTTTAGTTGATTTACTGGTGGACATTTGGTTAATTTTCTGGTTCATTGAGAATCAAGGAAATCTGATTTTTCAGAAAGTTGCAGCAAGGAACTTGAAACTCCGTCAGGTGTGGATCAACAATTACAATGTGATGACAGTAGTGGTATGAGAATTGAAGATGCGTGTGAGAAACTTGTGCCAAACAACGAAACTGTACCTGTTAGAGAAAAGCTTGAACGTATGTACTTTTTTGCTATGTATGCACTCTAAATGTTTTGCTTGTCTGCTAAAGCTGAACAGTACGTTCATTCAATCCAACCCCACTATGCCCACCAAGGATTATGCAAATGAATATTGAAACTTTTAGGTAATTGGACTGGCAGAAGAAGGCCTACCATAAAGAAAAAGAAAACTGTTAGTTCTGCTGAAGCAAAGTTTGAATTAGTGGCAGAAAAAAAATTAGAGCTAATTCATTACCAAACAATGGTTGCTAAAAACAAACTGAAGCAAGATGAAATGGAGCATGACCTTAAAATGGAAATATTATAAATCAAAAAATCTAATGAAACCTTGAAAACGGAAGCATTAACAAAGGGAACAATGATTTTTGATTTGTAATTCAATACCTGGGTTTTTTGGTAGTTTTTTTGTTCCAATATTACCAAATTGGTGTTTGTGATTATTTCAGGAATGATAACATTTGTGCGGTAAAAGCATCAAAGCTGATATTGAAGACTTCAATATCATAAATTCATTTAGTGACCGCCAAGAAATATATATCATATAGGAAAAAGTTTATTATTAGAGTATCGGAAAAATATTTCTGGGAAAAAGTTTGTGTATGCCTGATAACCTAAAAATCGATTTTGACACATGTCACTTGACCACTCGTATGGCGGCAAATGCGAAAAAATAACATGAAGACGCCAAAAGTGGGGTAAGGTGGCAAAATATCGAAAAGAGTAACTTGAAAAAGTTTCTTGGAATCCAATTCTCTAATTAGGTACAGTTTCAAACTTCTGGCCTCTTCATAGTATTTTTTCCATTTTGCCGCCATACTAGTGATCACATGACATGCGTCAAAATCGATGATTAGGTGATAACCTAACAAGCACAAACTTTTCCCCAAAAACATTTTCCCAATACTTTAATAATAAACTTTTTCCCATTTGGTACATACTTTTTGGCGGTCACTGTATACAAACATGTATACAACATTTTTGTACTTTGTTGATTAATGGTTTTGTTACTGCTGTAGGTTTTTTGTTTAATACCTATTTAATTGCCTACAGCCATCAATTTTGTTTCTTGTGGCATTTTCAAGAGAAACATTTCTCTTGAAAATGCCAACCACTCGTGTTGGCGAAACGTCGAGTTTTTCTCTAAATAAACGTCGGCCTAACAACCCGATAAACCATCATTCATTCAACGATGGCCGCGAAAGCCTTTCACAACATGGAAAATAATTGTTTATCAGAATATCTCTTGCAGTCTGCAGGTTATGTTGCGGTTGAGGTACAAGTTCAATATCTTCATCATAATTTATATTTCCTACAATCGCTTCGGGGGGCACATCCTCTTTGTGGTCTATTATGTTGTCTAAAACGGCAAAAGCTATTATCACCGCCAGACCTCTCTAATTTTAATCTCAATCCAGTGGCCAGAATGCGAAATCTTCGTTTCCATAATCCATATTGCCCTCCTCTGAATTTCGTGTTCTTCGAACTGAAAATCAAATAAAGAGTGAACGATGATCTTGACTATTAAACGTAATGACTTGAAACAAATCATTCTCTATGATCGAATTCAGTTTGAATATTCTCTTGAACTTTCCCTTCGTTCTTTCCTCATGTAAATAATGGTGGATGTGAATAAAATAAATGCTTGTACTTTCTTGAGACAGACTTATTCATTTCATAGAGAAATAAAAGGGATAAATATATAGTATGAGCAATTGCTAGATTTTATTCACCTCACCAAATGATTACTTAGAGAACAACGCTCAACATACCTGATTCATTATAAAGTTGTTCTATATAATTATGGGTTTCTAAAAGAGGTTTAACTATATGCATACTGTTAGTATAACCACTGTCCGCTACCAAAATGAAGTTAGCAAATTCGCCACTCTCTAGGCGCTGCTTTATGCTGGAGTTATTAGATATTGTCTGGTCATGGACAGATCCAGGCCATGGACAGATCCAGGCCATGGACAGATCCAGGCCAACGAGCCACAATATCACGTATTTTTGAATTTGTATCGGCAACTGTTTGTACATTTGTGGAAAAATATCCTTTTCTATTCCTGAACATCTCTGCCATATCACCACCTGCAAAGTAATAGTCATTTAGAACAGACATTTTCAAACAATAACCAAATTAAATTTTAATATGAGCTTTCTTGTTCTGTAATATTTTTTTCCACAAAACAGACCTTATCAATTCTGTGCGTACCTGGTGACTGAATCTTGATGTGTGTACAATCCAAGGAACCTATAGTTCTTGGCATCCAAGCAATTTCATTAAATTTCATCCGTGTTTCGAGGATCTCTTGATCATCTCTTGGCATTTGAATATGCTGTGGTGCTAGTGATACCAGAGCATTGGTAACTGTTCTTACAACATTACATGCTTTAGATTTACTTACATTTATGCAATCTCCAGCTGTTATTAAAAAATTACCAGTAGCATAATATCTAAATGTGAGCAACAATTCATTCATAGGAGACACAGAATGATTCCTACAATTACATTCAAGACATTCTATTATGGAGCTTTCAGTTGGATATGAAAAATTTATTTTACCTATCAGTTGAAGACTCAATAGCAGCTTCTACTTGTACTAACATCCACAACTCCGTAGGTTTACGTAGTCTAAACCTAGTGAAAACGTCGACATCATAGTATTCTTCAAACGGATTATTCCGTTGCCTCATTGTGTAGGGTCGCCTCCTATATTCAATCATTTCCAAAATATCCCCATCATCGTCACTCATCTCATCAAACGCTTTCATAATTATATTATCACTGTTTTTAGTACACGACACGACACACGACTTCGCAAACGTTAGATTTCGCGAAACTTTTGTAGGTTAAGTCGTGGATAAAAGAGAAAACCTCCACCTTGAAGCTGGAGTTAATTAACTCTGACTTCGACCCGAAGTTATTTTAAACTTCGACTTGATAAACAGTTTATCCTGGAGTTAGCATTTACCCCAGGGTTAAACTAACCTAACCCTGCATTGATAACCCGGCCCTGAGTGCTGCGCTAATAGACGTCATCCGCAGTGCTCTTGCGAACAGTACAGCAAGCGTCAGTGCAACGGTCATATAACCATAAAAATGAATCAGGACTGCTATACCAACTGTTAATAAAGAGTGTATGACCTTCGTCTAAGTAGGGCTGAAGCAGTGTAACAACTACATCTCCAGATTTTCCGAAACGCGATTGCGCAGTTTCTGTGGTTGATGAAATCTAATATATATTCCATATGCTTTTCAGATACTACTAAACGTCGCCCTTATGTCCCGGCACTATTCACCCAAAATAATTGAGTTTTAGTTCACAAATATGACTCAATCGTTGATTTGTGTAGGCCGCGATATCATTCTATTCAGTCTTCAAGCGCTACTAAACGTACAAACGACTCGCCCACTGTGAAAAAATTGTGAATAATTAACTGACATTCTTTTACACAAATATGCGCCCACAGTAGCGAAACGGCTAGATCTTTCGCAAAAATGCGTCATCCGCAGAGGTGACACGAAAATGAAATGACGCATTTATGCGCCATCCGCAGCGAAAAGGTTAAATACCGCCATTACAGACACCAATCACAGAGCGTGCCGTGCCGTTCATTTCATTGTCGTCTAATAAATTAAGTACTTTTTGTAGGAATCAAGAACTAATTCAAGAATAGTCAGAACTTAATAGGTTTAAGCGGTGTGAATAATACTTGAAATTTGTTTGCAAAAAGTTGTATCACTCACCATGCTTACGCAGACACAGTGTTGGTACGGCATTAGGTTTCAAATGATTATATTGCATTTTTACACAAATCTCCATGAGGAAAATGTCTGCTACAAATTAAATTTTTTTTAATAAAATGTTCTGCATTGGGGTCTCTTCCTTAAGACATTAACCAGAATCATGCCTTTGTGTCAAGCTATAATAATAATGAGCTATTTTATTTCGCTATTTTGAGCAAAGCATAGGTACAAATAAATGTCATCATCTGGTTTTATTAGAAAATATTTTAAAGGAATAAGATTAATGTAAATTCACAAATTATGAAAGAACCAAAAAGAACAAACACTACACAATACTACAAGACAAAATCTGAAATCCTAAACTCTGATCTCTGTCAAGAGTGACAGATCTTAGTGACAAGTCTTCCTGTTGATGAAAAAGCAAGGTCATCATAATTACAGTAATATAGGGTACATTATTGTATTAAATGAGTTTCTTTCGCGACTAAAATTCGGAGGAATATGTCTCTAAAATGACTCTGAATTGGAACACCAAATGATTTTCAAACTTGGCAACGATCTACCAAAACAACATTGATGACGAGCATGCGCACAATCGTAAGCGTGTCACATACGCGGCATGCTTTTTGCCGAGAAAATTGGCAGGATTAGCATCCTAGAGTATGTATATAATATATATTTCTGAGGTAAAGACTGGACATATAGACATTCTCTATCCCCAGCATTCATTTTATCTAAAGTCAATTCCCATATTACTCCACAAATTACTTGCTACTCTGAATCCTGGGATATGTGGAAAACATTGAATGATCTATTCGATCTCATAAATGAATATTCACTTCATGCTCTTTTAAATCGCTTGTAGTAATGAAATACCATTCAGTATTTCTGATCACATTGCTAAGTTTGATGAACTTTGGTCAAGGCTCATTGAAAGGACTGCTGAATCCCATGATGATCCCGATTCATTGAAAGCCGCACTACGTCCTCTAGCTAAATCAACGAAAGCTCTATTCCTGACTACTTTACCAAACCAAACAACATATCACTTATGATGATGTATGTCAACGACTAACGGAATTATCAGTAGCATCTCCGTCTTTAGAGGATCCACAGGCATTTTTTGGAAAGGAGAGAAGAGAACGTAAAAACAGAGAATTCAGTTATTGTAAAAGCAACAAGATATGTTTTAGAGGATATTCAATTCAGAATTGTCGAAATAGAAAGAAAGACGAGGATGAAAAACATGAAAGTAAAGCAAAATCAGTCGATAGTGATTGATATGACAATGAAGTTGCCTATCCAGCTTCAACTCCACGAGAGAGTATATAAATGAAAATGAATTTTCCATAACAAAGCAACGTCTCACACGATAGGAAATAAGGCAGCATTCAATGATCTCCATCTATATGCTGGCTCCATCAAACTTGGTAATGATATGAAGGTCGAAGTAATACATATTGGAAATGTAAAATTGAATGCATTGCTACCAGACGGTAAATCGTTGAAAGTAACCCTATATGATGTATTGTATGCACCAGAGTTGAAATGTTCTCTCATGTCATGGAAGAATATCAAATCCAAACGTATAACCATGAAAGGAAATGAAATCGAAATAATTCTCTGGAAAAATAGAAAGAAGGTTGGCTGGTTTATTTCCAAACAAAAAAAGAAAATTTTTCAAGAAGTAATTACTTAAGTCATGAATAGGCGAATGCCAGTGTCACAATATGGCAAAAGAATTTTCCAATACGTGCATCTGAAGATTTGAAGAAGTTTTTTGCTAATCCTGATGTTTTGCCAGTTGATCGTCCCATCATTGACTGCGAGTCCTACGAAAAATCAAAGATGCTGCGGAATATCCCCGAAGATACATCAAATTCATGCACAGAAATTCCACAACAGATTAATTCTGATGTTGCTGGACCCTTTTCAACAAAATCACAAGAGGAAAATTTTACTAGGTCACTTTCAAAGATAAATATTCACGCTACATTGAAGTGAAATTCATCACTCACAAACATGAAGTCGAAGAAAAATTTATCAACAGGGTTGAGCGTCAAACTGATAAAGAAGTGAAAAAATTCAAATACGATAATGGAGGAGAATGTGTTTTAAAATCACTGATGACGTTTTTAAATCCGTTGGTATAAAAACTGAGAATTCCATACCGAGAATCCATAAGACAAATGGCTTGGCTGATAGAACTAACAGAACAATCACCACCTTGGCAAGAACAAACCTAATCGATTCAGAGCAGCCAAAATCATTATGGGCAGAAGCATTCGCACATGCTGTTTATACAAAAAACCGATTTTCACATTCATTCACGAAGGAGACACCATTTGAAGTATTTCATGGAAAGAAACCAATAAAGATTGCAAACCTAAGATACTTTGGACAAAAAGCTTGTATGCACATTCCCTTCGAAGCACGTGCTCCGGGGAGTAAGTTTCAGTCTCGAGCTTAGCAGGCTTTAGTAGTGGGATACGGTTAGAAAACAGGTTGGTATCGCTTTTGGAATGAGAGAGAAGGCAGTGTATGCCGCGACTATATATGTTCTCCTAAAGAACATATCAGTGTTTCACCATTACTTGGAGCAAATAGAAGACAAACTAACTTAGATTATTTTCGACATTTGGTTATGGAGAATACTTGATTGCTGCAGTAAATGATGAACTGGTGTCGACGGATAAAAATGAAGTGTGGGATGTAGTCCAGATGCCTGCAGGACAGAAAGCTGAGCGGTGCCGTTCGATTTTCAAGAAGTTGTCAGATGAGGGAATTTTTTTAAAATACAAAGTCAGATTAGTAGCCTATGGGTTTAGTCAAATTTCAGGCTCAGATTTTCATGAACTATTTTCTCCTGTTGTTGGGTATGAAACAATAAGAATTCTTATTGCTCATGCAGTTCACAGGGATATGATTGCAAGGCAAATGGACTGCTTTTTTGAATGGGAAACTCAATTGTAGTATATGTATATATGAAAATTCCAGAGGGAACCAGGAAGAGTTTGTAGATTGAATAAATCTATTTATGGGTTAGAAAACTCTCCACGTCAGTGGAATCATAAATTTGTAACAGTTCTCACGCAAATTCAACTCGAGCAATCCCAAACTGATCCATGTCTAATCATGTCCAATGATGGGAGTTAAATTGTTGATATATATGTCGAATATATTCTGGTGCTAGGAACAACCTTAGCAATAGTAGAAACTGTCGAAAATCTATTGACTGAAGCACCCATCTAGATGTACCAAGATATCTTTTTGTCAATTCATATAACATGGCATGAAACTTATGCAACACTTCGTCAGGAACATTGACAATATTCTGAACAAATATGGTTTAATTCATTGTTAACCAACTTAAATTCCAATGGATATTGGTGCAAAACCTAAAAAAGGTAAAGAAAATAATGCACGAGCCGATAAAACTTTATGTCAATCGAAAATTGGAAGTCTTCTGTATCTTGCATTGGGAACCAGGCCAGATATAGCTCATGCTATTAATTTTATATCCCAGTTTTGTGTGTACCCCACAATGACTCATAGTAATATGACTCAGCGTTTGAAGCGTTATTTGAAAGGAACGAAAAGAAATTGTTTGATTTATGAACAGAGCAATTCTCCTTTCATCTCAATGTACAGCAATACTTCTTATGCTAGTATTCTCGATGATAGAAGATCATATAGTGGATATGTTGGTCTATATGATCAAGCAGTTGTATTCAAGAAACAGAAATTACCAAAACACCAAAACTGCGTCAAAATCACACTCCACATGCGTTTCGCCAACAAATTCAGCATCTTCAGCAGCTAAAAGCTTACTGAACCAAATATCCTACTTTACTCATATTCATACCACTATTTCTTAATGGACGTCAAATTATCTAATCAACTTGTTTACTTAACATTTCGAATCTACCTACTCCACCTACTACTTATCTGAGGGCCAACTGCACTCATTATCAAATTAGCATACTTTTGTTGTTCACTACCCAAGTAGCACACCTACATTGGTAAAATATTGGTACAATATTGTGAACATATTGACGAAATATTAGAAATGTGAACATTCGGCGATATTGGTTCAATATTACTTGAATAATATTGGCGAAATATTTTCGAGGCAACATTGGCCTCAAAATATTCGGCAATATTGGTACAATATTGGTGGTACAATATTCTGACAATACTGGCAAAATATCCAAACGTTATATTGTCGAGAAATAAAATGTAAACATTTTGCGATATTTGTCGAATATTGTTTAGACATATCGAAAATAGTATTAGTGAAATATCCTTGAAGCAATAATGGCCTCAAAACATTTATCGATATTGGTACAATATCATTTGGATATATTGGTGGAAGTGAATATACCTAGGTGAATTATGAAATGTCTTCTACTTGACCAAGGTGACTCCAGAGTCTGCCTTTTGATCGCCATAACCACTGAGTAAGCTGTCTTAAAAACAACTTATGGAAAGTATTTAATATATTTTCGTATGTTTTAGAAAACGTTCTATATGTAGAGACACCTAGCGTTTGATCATGATATAATTTTAATATGTTTCATGGAATATTTGGCCTATATTCAAAATTCATCCTAATCTAGATTTAGGAAACAATATGGAGACAATATTGTTTTAACGATATCGGTAACCAATACGGACTCAATATTAATCAATAAGATGTGTTGAGTATTGGCAAAATAATATTCCACCAATGTCTCATCACACTTGGATATACAATATAGTTTTTATTCCTAGAGGCGATAAGATGTTGAAAACAATATGATGACAATATTGTTTTAACGATATTGGTAAATATCATTGAACCAATATTGACCCAATACGAGTTATTACAATTTGTGGAATAAAGTTGAAATGATATTCAACCAATTTAATATCAAACTTGGAAATACAATAATAGTTATTTATGTACCAAGGACGAAAAACTGTCTATTATAGTCGAGCCTGCAAATTGTAAGCCGAGGCGCAGCCGAGGATAGCAAGCAGGCGAGACAGTAGGCAGTTTTTCGCCGAGGTGCATATTACATTTTTTCGTCGACCTCTACATACCTTTATGAAAGTAAGTACTCGCATGTTTGCTGGCCTTAGCTACGTCCAACTCTTCGAACTGCAGACTCGATCAATTCTTGATTATTATGAACACTAATATTCACACCACGGTCTAAATTCACATCACATCAAATCTAGCGGATTTCGTAAATAATTAATTAACAGCAAATGACAGTTATTGTCACAGGCGCCTATGCATTAATTAAAACGTGGATTTACGAAAATGACTCAATCGCCGCTCTCGTACCGTGCCGTATCATAGTGACCACAGCGGACGAAGAGAGTTTGCGGACGAAAAGTACTTGCCTTCAAAAATAGTCGATTTTTCGTCAGGAAATTAGTACGTAAAATGTCATTTTTTGCAGAGGTCGACGAAAAAGTTTATTATCCCTAGAATCGATATAACAGAAATATTGGGATTGCAATATTTATTCTAGATGTGGAATACAATATATCGTATAGTCGATATTAATTGAAATTAATCAACCCATATTGACCCAATAATACATGTGACAATCTACATTCAGAACAGGTTCAACCAATGTTCCACCAATATTATTATTTCATTTACAATATACATACAGAGAGAGTCAAATGTATGGAATAAATTCATTATTTCTGAATATAAACATATATTGTAAAATTCCTCGAACACGTCGATTTTCTTTTCTTATTGGCCAATTTTTGAACCCCACCCTAAATATATAGGGTTATCCGCATTCGAGTAAAAATTACTTTAGTGATATTTTTAAATGGGACACCCAGTGTATTTTTCCATTTTTTGTTAGGGATCGTCATTGCAAATCCAGTCATACCATGTTTGATGGGATTATGTCAAACGGCTGCGGAGATATAAGCACAAAACTTCTCCATATGCCCAATGAGTGCTACAGAGACTTTTGACCTTCCGAATCGTGTGAAGTCTCAGTCATACTCATTGGACATACGAGGGAGTTTTTTGCCCATATCTCCGCAGCCGTTTGACATAATCCCATCAAACCTGGTATCACTGGATTTGTAATGACGATCCCTAACCAAATATGGAAAAATACACTGGGTGTTCCATTTAAAAATATCACTAAAGTAATTTTTTCTCGAATGCGGATAACCATAAATATTCAGGGTGAGGTTCAAAAATTGTCCAATCGGAAAAGAAAATCGACGTGTTCGAGGAATTTTCCAAAATATGTTTATATTCTGAAATAATGAATTTATTCCATACATTTGCATCGTACTGTATATTGGCCCAATATGAAACCAAGATTCAGCTACCTGGTACCTGCTATCTGGGTAATTCTAGTAATTTACCTGCACTGAATTAATTTCTGTGTTATCCTACTTGATTTGTATTTGATGACAATAATTTCTTGGAAAAACAATAACTTATGAATTTATTGTGAAGGAAAGAAAACAATTTTCAATGTATTCCTAGCTTGAATAATGGGCTGTATGGAATAGGACCCTTATCAGCATTCATACTATTTTGACTCTCTTTCTCAACTTTTCTTTTTCATTTGTTTTATCTTTGAGAGTACCCAATACTGGTTGAAGTTCACACGGAGTTTTGTATACCACCTTCATATTGAGGGTTCTGAATATATATTCGAAGGCAAAAAACAACAGAGATTTGAAGTACTTGGAAGGCTTTGAGCTGTAAGCACACACATGCCACAAAAAACCGAAGTGTAGCTAAACAAGGTTATTGTTGGGATATGAAACAAATCCACCGATAAAAACTCACCGGGAGTTGTCCAGATGAGAGTCTTTATCGAAATTGGAGCTACCATGATACATGAAGTAACCAATGGCAAATGAGACCTACCCCCTGATAGCCAGTAACTGAGCTTTGAAAACAAATTGCTGATATACAAGCAAATAATAAGGCCTGCAATGTTATACGCTTGTCCGGTGTCCTGCAGCCTGAAACCATCGCCTCTCGCGAGACTGGACAAGATGCAGAACAAAGAACTGCGTATAATCACAAACAGTGATAGATACATTGGTCTGGTAACCCTTCGGGAGATGAGTGGCGTCTACTCTGTCCCGACATATGATACGGGGCTCTTATTTATCAAGCTCTGGACATTTTCCAGGAGCGCTTTGAAGAATCGGGCCCGTAAAGGGCAGCCAAAGCGACAAGTGAGACCAATATCAAACCCCTGTTTTTTGCAGTGAGCCTTTTCCGGGATGCTCTACCTACTTACCTCTGCAATGATCAAAACCATCCACTCTCTGTATGAACCACAAACAAAAGTCCTGCCACTAAGACCGTGTGGGCCGTATCAAGAGCTCGCGCGGGGGTGGCAGAATTCGACCAAGCGTTGAAATCGAGAGTTGGCTGGCGACAATCATCACCCGGGTTACAACTGGCTCTCCATATTCGTTTTTCTTTCCAGAAGAAGAATGAATTTCATATAATTGTAATTACTTCAAGAATGGAATGTAAGAAACACGGTATTATAAAATGAAAATTTTTAATCTCAAATCATGAAGTTGATGAAATAATTCAATAGGAGGAATGCACGAAAACGCGAATGCAGACTTATTTTTGCAGGTATTGTTATTGTGAATTAAAACTCCAACTTGAAGTAGTGCATAAAGGTTGTGAATAGGTAGTTGGATGTCATGAAGATATACAGTTCAGCCTAGACATGAAGCTGCATTTGGTTTTTCAAATGACTACATTGAAAACAGTTCGTCATAGATTTTAATGCAAAGTTCTCAACTCGTGCATTGAATTTAATATGAGAGGTGTGGAAAGTATCGGCTCCTGCAGATCAGTCGTTTGGGAGAACAATAACGGAAAAGTAATTTTTTAGCGGAAATTCTACCAACATTAGTTTAGCCACTGTCCACCAGATGGCAGCAGCAAATCTCATCGTCATTGCCTAAAGAAGAATAGTCAAACAATCCCTGCGATGAACGCATTGGATGGCCGTTACTTGAGACATCTAAACTATTTTACTGGAAATATTGAAAATGTATCCAGTAATGTGGCGCCTTCATCGGATGGCAAGCAAAATTATACTTCTATCTCTTTTCAAAATAGATCGCCAGTTTTCATTCGCTTCATTTATGAATGTGCAGAATATTATCATTGGTAAAGGAGACTAACAACAAGGAGGGTTTAATCAGCTCTAGCCAATCAGAAACTTGTAGCATCAACGCGTCATAGTGACGTTCTTGGGTATGAGTACAGAGTCGAACTCGAACCAAACAACAAAACTGTCAGCAGTAACTCTCATATACCAAGAACTAGTCCGTCGCTGTCTATAGAGAACTGCGGCCATGACATGTATAACTACGTCACATTTCGTCACAAATGTTCTTTCATCTCTTTCTACTAGTGTCCCCATTGTCTTATGGGAATCAAACACTCCTTGTTTTTAATTTAGTCTCCTTGATCATTGGTAAGATGTTGAGCAGAATAATAAAAGACGAGTCAAAGTTTGCATTCGGTTGTTTCGAATATCAGATGATGATCAGTGGTAATTTTACATTGCTGCAATTAAGCCCTAATGATAAATGTAATGTAGCAATATTCTAAATTATGCCTAAGTATAGCTACAAAAAAAGTTCTATCACGATATGTTTTGAAAACACAAAGAATATTCATTAGTGCTTGGACGGTACCTAATAAGTATGTAAATAATAATATATCATTATTATTTGTACAAGCTTTTGTTTAGTTTCACTCACACGTAACAGGTATGGTATCTACTGTCTATAACGGGGTCAAAACTTCAGTGGAAATTTTGAGCCAATTCCACTTGATCCAATCATCTTTAAATTTGGCAGGTGTCCATTAAATTCATTCAGGTTCGTTACGACATTCACAAGAGAAAAAAGATATCGAACAGTTTTTCTGATTTATTGTCTAATACCATTGTTTATATAGAAGATAGTTAGTCAACCTTATGGGATTATAATTGGATCAAAATGGATGCGACATGTAGATGGCGATAGTGAGCTCGCATCCAAGTCATGTCGTAACTTCAGTGATCTAGCCTCCAAGTCATGTCGTAACTTGATTAAAACAATAGAAAAGCATTAAAATCAGGGTTTTTTGAAGAAACCTGCATTAAAATGATGTCAAATAATCATGTTTGTAACTAATCACGCTAGATGACACTCGCGTTTGTGTCCAATACCTTTTCCACAGGCATTGACTTACTATGTTCTATTTAAACAATGCTAATACCATTGTTTGAATAGAAGATAGTTAGTCAATGCCTGTGGAAAAGGTTTTGGACACAAACGCGAGTGTCATCTAGCATTATTAGTTACAAACATGAATATTTGACGTCATTTCAATGCAGGTTTCTTAACAAAACGCTGATTTTAATGCTTTTCCATTGTTTTGATCAAGTTACGACATGACTTGGAGGCCAGATCACTGAAGTTACGACATGACTTGGATGCGAGATCACTGTCGCCATCTACATGTCGCATCCATTTGAATCCAATATAAATCCCATAAGGTTGGCTAACTATCTTACTTCTATATAAACAATGCCAATAATATTCATAATTCGAATCTCGAGTAGATTTTGTATTTTTTCAAAATTCAAAATGGCGAATACGATTTTTGATTAGATTCTTCCAAAATTGGTACCTATACAAGGGCTTGTTGTGTTGGATACCAATACGAACATTCTAAATGGGGGACAAATGTCGAGATTTATCAAAGGCTATACCTACTTTGGTAAGCGGTTGAAGAAAACAATATATTCTACTCACCATGCGCGATGATCGGGTATATGGAAAGAATAGAAATTACATTTTTCTACTTCAGTGCGTGATTTATAGTTTTACGTACTGTTCACAGTGCGTGAAGTGATACTTTTCAGCACACAAAAGTGAAAAAATCAACTGTGCGTAAAGTAATGTTTTACGCACTGTTCATACATTTTCCAAAAGACAATACTTTGCGTCAGATTTTTACTCGGAAGTCATCATTTAAAAATACGACGAAAATCGAAAACTGTAAAGAATAAAATATATTCAACAATTGCTACAATTTGCCAATATAGTAGCAGTCGTAGAAAAAAAATTTGTAGATACATTTTCGTAAAGAGCTGCTTTGTACTCACGTGTCTCCTCGCTCATAAAAAAGTCCTAGTTCAGGAAATTTTGTATCAAATATAAATAACTATTTCATCTTCTTTATATGAGTTTTCTGTGCATATTGGTCATGAAGTCATTAAGTTTCATTATTTATAAGGATATCCACTTTCGAACGATCAACTGAAACTTAAAATTCAGTCGCAGATAATGCCATATCTCAGTACATAATTTCAAATGAAAACCCATATTGGGTTTTTTAACTCATGGTAAATAAATGAGCTAAAAAAAACTTTTTAGAGAAAAGCTTTTATTCAAATGCACTAAAGAGAAGAAAATGTATCTTAAAGAGAAGTACCCATCATTTTGTAACATTATAAATTTTTTAATGATATAAAAGTTTGTCGCGAGAATAAATCTTGAGGTTATTTTGAATTTAATATACAATAAGAAATACATAGATTCTTCTCGCGACAAGCTTTTATACCATTTAAAATTTTATAATGTAACAAAATGATTGGTTTATTCACTTTAAAATTAATTTTCTTCTCTTTAGTGCATTTAAGTAAAAGCTTTTCTCTAAAAAGTTTTTTTTTTTAGTTCATTTATCTACCATGAGTTGTAAAACCCAATATGGGTTTTCTTTTGAAATTATGTACTGAGATATGGCATTATCTGCGACTGAATTATAAGTTTCAGTTGATCGTTCGAAAGTGGATATATATTATTATATTATATATAATGAAACTGTATGACCCCATGACCAATATGCTCAGAAAACTCATATAAAGAAGATGAAATAATTATTTATATGTGATACAAAAGTTTCTGAATTAGAACTTTTTTATGAGCGTGGAAACACGTGAGTATAAAGCAGCTCTGTTCGAAAATGTATCTACAAATTATTTTCTACGACTGTTACTATATTGGCAAATTGTAGCAATTGTGGAATATATTTTATTGTATGAAGTTTTCAATTTTCGTCGTATTATTGAATGATGACTTCCGAGTAAAATCTGACGCAAAGTACTGTCTTTTGGAAAATGTATGAACAGTTCGTAAAACATTACTTTACGCAAAGTTGATTTTTTCACTTCCGTGTGCTGAAAAAGTATCACTTCACGCACTGTGAACAGTACGTAAAACTATAAATCACGCACTGTCGTAGAAAAATGTAATTTCTATTCCTTCCATATCCCCGATGATCGTACATGGTCAGTAAAATATATTGTTTTCTTCAACCGCTCACCAAAGTAGGTTTAGCCTTTGATGAATCACAAAATTTGTCCCCCATTTTGAATATTCGTATTGGTCTCCAACACAACTAGCCCTTGTATAGGTAACATTTTGAAAAAATCTAATCAAAAATCATATTCGCCATTTTGAATTTTGAAAAAATACAAAATCTACTCGAGATTCGAATTATGAATAGTATTGGCATTTTTTTTTACGAAACTCCCAGGTTTTCGGAGAAAACCCCTCAAAACGCAGAGCTTGTGCGAGCAAGGGAGATCCGGGACCTACATTTAAATAAAAGTGGAATCCGAACCACTTCAGCTCAGTGACACACGACCGGGGATCGAACCCGGACCGTCTGGGTGGAAGCCAAACGCTCTAACAACTCGACAACTTCGCTTGTTTATATAGAAGTAAGATAATTAGCCAACCTTATGGGATTTATATTGGATTCAAATGGATGCGACATGTAGATGGCGACAGTGATCTCGCATCCTAGTCATGTTGTAACTTCAGTGATGTGGCCTCCAAGTCATGTCGTAACTTGATCAAAACAATGGAAAACCTTAAAATCAGCGTTTTTTGAAGAAACCTGCATTAAAATGACGTCAAATTTTCATGTTTGTAACTAATCACGCTAGATGGCACTCGCGTTTGTGTCCAAAACCTTTTCCACAGGCATTGACCAACTATCTTCTATTTAAACAATAGTATTAGACAATAAATCACAAAAACTGTTCGCTATCTTTTTTCTCCTGTGAATGTCGTAACGAACCTGAATGAATTTAATGGACACCTGCCAAATTCAAAGATGATTGGATCAAGTGGAATTGGCTTAAAATTTCCACTGAAGTTTTGACCCCGTTATATACAGTAGATACCATACCTGATACGTGTGAGTGAAATTTAACAAGAGCTTGTACAAATAATAAATATTATAATTTATATACTTATTAGGTACCTTTCAAGCACTAATGAATATTCTTTGTGTTTTCAAATTTATGTGAACTTAGCCACACTTTTCCAGCCAAGGTTTCTGACGTGAGGACCGCTGACTTTTGGATGTAGCATGAATAGCTCACAGTGTTGCCAGATCAATTTCTGATACGTAACTAATTCACTCACCAATAATAAAATAACTTATGTATTGTATTGTGACGTTTGGTCGAAATATTGATGAATGAATTGAAATCGACTATGTAGGAAATGAGCTTTGGAAGGAAAAGAAAGCATACTGAACATTCAAACAACAGATTGCATGGATTGTCATCAATGATGAACCGTAATATAGTTTGAGATATTTAGTGTCAGGAAAATTATTCAAAAAGGGTTTCTGGTCGCCTCAGATGTCACACAATGGAAATAAACGACAAGCTTCCTTTTTATCACTTCAACTTTATTCCTAGACTTGCATTGTGGTAGCCATGTAGACAAGTAGATGATGATAAAATGGCAATGAGTCTGCATACGCAAGAGTAAAAGTGCTCAATGAAAGAATTCATTTGGGGATCAACCCTCCATTGATAACAGTGGTATGAATCAAAAACTGTGGGGGTGATGAAAATTCCTCTTTCCTCTGGATGGCCGTCTGGATAGAAAAAAGTTAACCTATTTTCTTGAGCTATGAATTATTGATAAATAGTTGCGCTGCCGGAAAACGAAAAATACCACAAGGAAGAATGAGTTGAGAAACCCATGAAACAGTTTTCACTTTCTTCTGGATGGCCGTCTGGATGATAGAAAAATATTAACCTATATTCTTGGGCTATGAAATATTGATAAATAGTCGCGCTGCCGGAAAACAAAAAATACCACAAGGAAGAATGAGTTGAGATACCCATGAAACAGTTTCCACTTTCCTCTGGATGGCCGTCTGGATGATAGAAAAAAATTAACCTATTTTCTTGGGATATGAAATATTGATACCCACTAAACATGTAATGTTACAAAATATTGCAACAACATTATGTATGGCTTGCCATCGTAAAATGAAAATATAATATTGCATAAAGCTCAATGCTATATTTAAGTTTTTAACATAACAGAATAAACTACAGACAAGTTGTTTGTAAGTTATAAAGCAAGGTATTGATTGAGTTTCGAATGCAATGTTACATGATCCATGAAAGTTCATTGTAAATGCAACAATACAGAAACTATCTACGAACAATGTGAGTGCAAGTTACATTTGGAACTATCGAACAAGTTCAAATCGCAATGTTGCACTGAGTTTGAAATTCCATGATATTTACAACCATACATAAGCTAACTACAAACAATATTGACAGTATTTAGAAAACACAATACACTTTCAATTTTCGATTGCATCATCGCAGAAATATTCAAAATGATACGCTAGGACAATTTTAAATGGTAAGTATAAAGAAACTTGAAATAATATTTCATTTATCAGGAATCCTACCAGTTTTGAATTTCCCGGTCTAGATGAGATGCCACCTAACGGGGCGACCCAGTAACCCAGATCCCAGACAAGCACGTGCCTCGCGCCATTTTGATATTATTGTAAATTATATTGTTGTTGTGTGTCGTACCTTTGCGTTAGTTTCGTTTTGGATACTTTCATTCGTTCTTAACCTTGGTACCTAAGTAAAGTATATATTCTTCTGCAATTTTGTTTTTTGATTAAGAGTTCACTGAGTGTTGAAGCAGCATAATGGATAATGCTAATAAATTTAAGGCATCTTCATGTAAGGTAAGGCGATATATCAAATATTATTTTAGGTTAGGATGGTCTGGTTTGGTTGCAGGTTTTTCAATATATTGGTGGCTTGAATGAAAAATTTTGTGTTGGAACAAGTCTTGAACGTTTTTTCACAAATCATTGTGCCATTATTTGCAATTGGATCAACAAAAAAGACAATTTCAGAATCAAAGAATTGAAATCTAAACAAATTTTAAAATTCGAGTCAGTTCAATTTTAATATAAAGCAAATATGTAAGCGCAATAGTGTCATAATCAAGGACAAGTTCAATTGTACATTCTATATTGAAATAAGACCATAATTGTTGAGTTGACTAATTACATATTCATTTATAATATTTTTGTTCCAGATGCAGTGAGAAATTCATCTTCATGCATCAGAGATGATGCATTTCAAATAAATGTGATGGCTTGGCTACAATTCGCAAAAACACGTTACTTGTAGGGTTAGGTAGTAGATCGAGATGTCGATATTTAAGCTACACATTCAATTCAATGATTATTTTGTTTCAGGTACCTGATAAGGCCAAACAGATTTTTATTTTAAATAAAACATTTCAATATGAGTACTTATTTGTTTTTTTGTGATATTTTAATTAAAGGTTTCGATATCAAATTTTTGTCTTTTTGATCTCCAAGATTTAAATGGACATTCAAATTAATAGGTATTATTTCAGAAGATTTTTTGGGTTATCACTGCTTGTTTCTAAAAATTAGAAAATGATGAATCTGATTTCCATAGAGGACACATCATTACTGAATGATCTGTCTCCCACGAAGATTGTATTCATTTTCTATCAATATTAGTAGCAAGTAGTGAAAATCCAAAAATTCTTCAGTAGCGAACAAACCTACTGGAACGTAATTTATGAAATCTTACTGTTATGTTATGGAAAGGTCGAATAGAGAAGATTGGTGGTAAGTTGCTGCTTTATAAAAATATTGAATATGTTATTTTCCACTAATTTATATTCTATGTTGCGGTAACCTTGCTGCAATTACTAATTATGAAAGATTACATCCATCAATCCATTTCAGTAGTTGCTGCAACATTGTCATAAAACGTCATTTTCAATATTACATTTGAAATTTTCCTGTATATTATATGCAATGTTGCAGAAACCTTGCTGGAATAATTGATAATGGCATATACCATTTGTAATATTGCTGAACGTCCGTTTCAGTAATTGCTGAACCTTTGCAGTAAGGTAGCAGAAAACTCTGATGTAACATTACACATTACCATGAAAGGTTACTGAAATATTGAATGAATGTTACTTTGCTTAGTGGGTAAATAGTCGCGCTGCCGGAAAACAAAAAATACCACAAAGAAGAACTAGTTGAGAAACTCATAGAATGGTTTCCACTTTCCTCTGCATGGCCGTCTGGATGATAGAAAAAATTTAAAATATTTTCTTAGGCTATGAAATATTGATAAATAGTCGCGCTGCCGAAAAACAAAAAATACCACAAGGAAGAAAGAGTTGGGAAACCCATTAAACGGTTTTCACTTTCCTCTGGATGGCCGTATGGATGATAGAAAAAAAATTAACCTCTTTTCTCGGGCTATGAAATATTGATAAATAGTCGCGCTGCCGGAAAACAAAAAATACCACAAGAAAGAACGAGTTGGGAAACCCATGTAATGGTTTTCACCTTCCTCTGGATGGCCGTCTGGATGATAGAAAAAAAATTAACATATTTTCTGGGGCTATGAAATATTGATAATTAGTCGCGCTGCCGAAAAACAAAATATACCACAAGGAAGAACGAGTTGAGAAACCCATGGAACAGTTTTCACTTTCCTCTGGATGGCCGTCTGGATGATAGAAAAAAATTAACCTATTTTCTTGGGCTATGAAATATTGATAAATAGTCGCGCTGCCGGAAAACAAAAGATACCACAAGGAAGACCGAGTTGAGAAACCCATAAAACAACTTCCAATTTTCTTTGGATGACCGTCTGGATGAAAGAAAAAAATTAACCTCTTTTCTTGGGCTATGAAATATTTATAAATAGTCGCGCTGCCGAAAAACAAAAAATACTACAAGGAAGAACGAGTTCAGAAACCCATGAAACGGTTTCCACTTTCCTTTGGATGGCCGTCTGGATGATAAAAGAAATTAACCTATTTTCTTGGGCTATGAAATATTGATAAATAGTCGCGCTGCCGGAAAACAAAAAGTACCACAAGGAAGAACGAGTTGAGAAACCCATGAAACAGTTTCCACTTTCCTCTGGATTGCCGTCTGGAGGATAGAAAAAAATTAACCTCTTTTCTTGGGCTATAAAATATTTATAAATAGTCGCGCTGCCGGAAAACAAAAAATACCTCAAGGAAGAACGAGTTGAGAAACCCATGAAACAGTTTCCACTCTCCTCTGGATGGCCGTCTGGATGATAGAAAAAAATTAACCTATTTTCTTGGGCTGTGAAATATTGATAAATAGACGCGCTGCCGGAAAACAAAAAAATACCACAAGGAAGAACGAGTTGGGAAACCCATGTAACGGTTTCCACTTTCCCCTGGAAGACCGTCTGGATGATAGAAAAAAATTACCATATATTTTGGAGCTATGAAATATTGATAAATAGTCGCGCTGCCGGAAAACAAAATACCACAAGGAAGACCAAGTTGAGAAACCCATGAAACAGTTTTCACTTTCCTCTGGATGGCCGTCTGGATGATAGAAAAAAATTAAACTCTTTTCTTGGGCTATGAAATATTATTAAATAGTCGCCCTGCCGGAAACAAAAAATACCACAAGAAAGAACGAGTTGGGAAACCCATGTAACGGTTTCCACTTTCCCCTAAATGACCGTCTGGATGATAGAAAAAAAATAAACATATTTTCTGGAGCTATGAAATATTGATAAATAGTCGCGCTGCCGGAAAACAAAATACCACAAGGAAGACCAAGTTGAGAAACCCATGAAACAGTCTTCACTTTCCTCTGGATGGCCGTCTGGATGATAGAAAAAAATTAACCTATTTTCTTGGGCTATGAAATATTGATAAATAGTCGCGCTGCCGGAAAACAAAAATTACCACAAGGAAGAACGAAATGGAAAACCCATGAAACAGTTTTCACTTTCCTCTGGATAGCCGTTTGGATGATAGAAAAAAATTAACCTATTTTCTTGGGATATGAAATATTGATAAATAGTCGCTCTGCCGGAAAACAAAAAATACCACAAGGAAAAATTAGTTGAGAAACTCATGAAACGGTTTCCACTCTCCCTTGGATAGCCGTCTGGATGATAAAAACAAATTATTCTATTTTCTTGAGCAATGAAATATTGATAAATAGTCGAGCTGCCAGATAACAAAAAATACCACAAGTAACAACGAGTTGAGAAACCAATGAAACAGTTTCCACTTTCCTCTGGATGGCCGCCTGGATGATAGAAAAAAATTTACTTCTTAGGCTATGAATTATTTATAAATAGTCGCGCTGCCGGAAAACAAAAAATACCACAAGGAAGAACGAGTTGAGAAACACTTTCTTCTGGATGGCTGTCTGTATGATAGAAAAAAATTAACCTATTTTCTTGGGCTATGAAATATTGATAAATAGTCGCGCTGCCGGAAAACAAAAAATACTACAAGGAAGAACGAGTTGAGAAACCGATGAAATAGTTTCCACTTTCCTCTGGATAGCCGTCTGGATGATAGAAAAAAATTAAATTGGTTTATGAAATTTTGATAAATAGTCGCGCTGCCGCAAAACATATATACCACAAGCAAAAACGAGTTGAAAAATCTATAAAACAGTTTCAACTTTGCTCTGGATGGCCGTCTAGATGATAGAAAAAAAAAACATATTTTCTTGGGCTACGAAATATTGATAAATAGTCGCGCTGCCGGAAAACCAAGGATACCACGATGAACAACGGGTTGAGAAACCCATAAAACAGTCTCAAAGATACAAATTCTATATCTATGGCTCTAATTAACTTCAAATCTGCCACACCGGAGCTTGTTTTGCAGAAGTCAGAAATGTAATCAATTTCACTCAATTCGACATAGTAGTCGTTATTTCAAATGAATTTCACATTTCAGCGTCGTTACTGTTCAGATATTTGGTTTAGACTTGGGAGTTTTAACTAGGTACTTGAATAAGGTGAAGATCAACTAAAACGTTTAATCTTGTCATAACAAACTGACATTCATTAAATATTCAAATGTTTCATTGCACAGGATGTATAATTTAAATGTAGTAATTATTCTCAACAGTTACTATTTCTTCCATTAAGTCAATCAATAGAGCATTTTTTTCTAACAAAAATACTAGTAGAAAACCTACTGTGCCATCACATGAAAGACAGTCCGTAGTCATATTCTAATATGTTTTTGACTCGCAACTGTCATTTATTAATTTGTTATAAACATTCAAATTACAAAAAACGTGTTTTTTTAATTGTTTTGGCTATGAAATGAAAACAAATAGAGCAATCTGGTTTCTCCAATATAAAGAATTGTAGATATTTCGATATTAGGAATACGAACAAAATGAAATGTTTTTCGACACGATCGGATCATTAGTAACGGCGGAAAACCGGAAAACCCAGAAAATGTTAAGAGTTTCTTAAAAATTCATAACTCCGCTATTTTTCAAGAAATAGGGTTGAACCTTCTCATGAAAGTATTGAATCATGTGCACTTTATGTGTGCCAAAACTAATAATCCTTCAGAGCCTAATTGCGGTTTGAATTTTTTTTGTACTATCTTGCAGCGAGTCTGGATGCTCCAGTGATAGTCCGATTTCAATTTCCAAAACAGATTTTGAAAGCAAAAGAACGGTACCACAAAACGCATATTCTCATTTTGCGCCAAAAAGCTGCGAAATGGGTGAAAAATGCTTGCAAACATGACTGAAAACGGCCGAGCTGGTGGAAATGGTCGAGTGGCAGGAGTGAGAGGGAGATGGGGGGAATCGTATTATCACGTAACCCGTTCATTAGAAGAATTCTCCTCATCTCCCGGACTCTACTACTATTCGGCAGCTAACGCGGGCTAGGCCGTTTTCAGTCATGTTTCCATGCATTTTCCACCCATTTCGCACCATTGTAGCGCAAAATGAGAATATATGATTTGTGGTGCTATACTTCTAATTTCATAATCTGTTTGAGGAATTGAAATAAAACTATCACTAGAGCATCCAGTCACGCTGCAAAAAAAAATTTAAATTGTAATTGTGCCAAAACGAACGATCCGACAGTGCCTGTTTTGTGCACACATAATGTACACATGATTCAATACTTTCATGAGAAAGGCCAATCCTACTTCTTGAAAAATGGCGGAGTAATGAATTTTAAAATAAATCGCAAATTTTTCCGGTTTTTTCAGTTTTTCTCCGTTACTAATGATCCTACCGGGTTGTAAAACATCCCATTTTGTTCGTATTTCAATTACCTATCCACATTTATTTCCATTGGAGCAACCAGATTGCTCAATTAGTTTTCATTTTATAAGCACAACAATTAGAAAAAACACGTTTTTTGTTATTTAAATGTTTATAACAAATTGACAAATGACAGTTGCGAGTCGAAAACATATCAGAATATAACTACGAACTGTCTTCCTTGTGATGGCATAGTCGGTTTCCTACTAGTATTTTTGTTAAAAACTCGCTCATTTTGCTATATTGCTTGGTGTACATAGCGAATATGGTGGCTCTAGATAAAAGTCTCTCGTCCTTTTCAAAAATCAAGATTGACCTATTTGGAAGTGTAGTGGAATATGTGAAAATTAATGATTCTGATTATATTTTACATTCCGATTTGGAGTGTGGAGTTTATATTTTGATTCAAATTGTTTGATATTTCCTACTTGCATTTTTTCTTCTCATAAAGTTCATTTGAATTTCATCCTGGGACCATAATGAACTTAATTATGCCACTAAAATACAATGACATACGTTGTCATTATAAAATGTCAGCAGATAAGTACCCATAGGATAGGGCGGAGCAGAGGGACGAACGCTATAATGTGTAAAGTTCAAAGACTAGTGGTGGAGACGCAGGAGTATTTAGAAAATATTAAATCATATTTCTCGAGAACTGCCACTCTGAGCGAAAAACTCCCATTATGAAAAATCCGTTTTTTATTCTGAACTATCGGTATGTTTAATATAAGGAACATTAGAACTCAGTCCGACAGATTTCGGTAAAATACGTATGTTTTGTAGAATAAATTTTTTTGCTCAGAATTACAGTTGAGGAGTTAGGCGGTTTCGTAATGCTGAAATAATTCTATCGGTGCACCTAATAAAACTGTTCTCGCGCCACGTCGCGTCGCTATCCTCGCTTGACGACGACACTTGATAGTTGTTTTGGCTCATGGACTTATTGGAAGTATTGCACTACTTTAGTATGCACATTCGTTTCACTTGCATTGTCATATATTTATAATATTTCTGAATACTTTATATTTTTTTTTGTTTGAGTTTCAAGTAACTTTTCAGTGTGTTAGGAAAATGACATCAACCAAAAATAAATTTCCATTTAAGAATTTAGCGACATTCTTCAACACAAATCTTGATTTGATGAACTATTCTCTTGATAATCTAAGCGTAGCTAGTCCTATAATCGAAAAGGCTGCTATTCATCTTTTCTCTTCTGACAGCAATAAATGTCGTAACGCTATAATACGGGTAGGTACTGAGAAGAAACTCTGGCAATATAAGGGCAATGATCAAGACTTCTATGCCCCCTAAAGAGGAACTCATAACTGTGGAAGATTCTCGAAAAATAAGGATTCGTCGAATTGTTGAATATCTGAAGTTTACAAATAGTACCACCGATGGTTTTGTTCTAGAGACATATCGTTCACCCAAGTCAATTTATGGTGAAATTTGCAAATTCACCAGCAGATGGAATAATATGAAAAACAAAAGTTTTTTACACGTTTTGTAAAAAGTATATGAATGATATGAAAGATCATTTGGAAATAGAGATGGCTGACATTGAGATGAGCCATGATATCATATTCCATTCTACACCAATTAATTCTAGCGAAATTGACGATAAATTGAAAAGCAGTACCCCAGTTTCGAATGTCAACTATGACAGTATTTTCGATGATACTTTTGGAACTCCTTCAGATAGAGAGGTTACTGATGAATATTTCATTTGTTCTTCAACTCCAAAAAGAATGCGAGATGACATTGACACTGTAGATGAAGAGAACGCTCCAATCAAGCATGTTACTCCTGATTCTGAGGAAATTCCACTGGAAATTTCTTACCTATACGAAGAGAAGGAATCTTGTGCTGAAATATTGCCTATCGGTTCAAAAAATAGGAAAATCCAAAGTCTCAGAAGACCGAACTACGATGAGTGTACTATCAGAGAAGGTGAATTTTTTCTATCGAAAACTGAGTACAATATTACTTGCAAAAATCAACGACTTGTAGATGGAATATATCAGCTAATTATAAATAAAAGAATAAAGTCCGGCAATAACACATATCCACTTTACTTCAAGCATCACCGTTTTCTCAAAAGATCTGACACAATTAGATATACGCTTATTGTCAGCATGAATGTAAATTATTTATTCTTATTATTAAAGATGTATCCAAGCCAGACTGTATCACATAGTGTGGACTTATTCAGCTCTTCTTTAGATTAAAATCACGTAAAGGAGATGGGTAAACAACTGAGAGGAATGGAGAGAAAAATCACAAAAAATAAACTGCTACATTCGAAACCGTTGGATCAACTTCAGAATGACGTTTTGGCGCTGGAAGAATCTACCATCTCAATACTGAGAAACAAAGGAAATGTTCGATCTGATGCCGTATACAGGAAGACCAAAGTAGAAATCACTGCTAAAAATGATAGGCACTCCAACGATATACAGTATCTAATATTGATGCAACAAGACCACCCGGAATATATCAGATCCATTGCAATTCCTCTGCACGTTTATGTTTGGAGTTCTGAACAAATCTACATCTGGATGCAACTGGTTCTATCATCCGCAAACCTGATAATTCTTTCAAACGGGTTTATTATTACGCAGGTGTTATACAACTTCCCAGAAATAAGCGCGTTTGTCCTGTGTTGGAAATGATTTCCTGTGAGCACGATGGTGGTTCAATCGGTGCGTGGTTATTGAAATTCAAATCTTTCTATTTATCTTCAAACTCAAAAAAATGGCCAGCATTCGAATGTGTAGTTGTTGATTTCAGCTTTACCTTTTTAAATGCAATACCCATTGCTTGGAACTCTATGGGATTCAAAGAATATCTAAAACTCACACTCGACGTGATTACGAGGTCACAACCATTTCCCAGAGATAAAACAAAAATTTGCATCTGTTGTTTCCACATGTTTCGTATAATGTCAGATGACATAAAGGAGCATTATTCAGATAGTACGGTTCCGAGTCATCTGAAGGAAATTTTGGCTGCAGCGTTCAAAATGAACGAATGGAACAAATTTGTTCACTGGTTTCGAAATTTGTATGTTATTTTAAATTCGCCAACGGAAACTCCCCTTCTCAAATCATGTTTTTTGTCTCTCTTGTATGTTTGTTGTGGAACTGACGGACTCTGCAGGAGAGAGACAACCTCCTAAGACGAGACACTATTTGGGAATAGTCCTTTTTATATATTTTTTGAAGAAGTATCCTCAAAGCAAAAAAAACTTATGTTTGAGGAAGATAGAGAAGGCATTTTAAATAGTAATTTATATTTCAATCCGAAATTTTCAATTATATTAATGAAAAAGTACTTGCCCTATGCATCTTCATGGACTACATTAATATTAAAGAATACCGACAGAAAAAGTAATGCTCCCATCGAAAGGTATTTTGGTATCGTTAAAAACACAATTTTAAAAAAGCAAATGGGACAAAACTGCAGTCGAGTTATGAGAAAAATCAGGAAATATGTTCTTTTTGTGTACAAAGAAGAGAAATTCCAGCTGACGAATAAAAAAGGTGTCTGCAACAAACGCAAAAAACCGCAGCAAGTTTCTCATGATATGGGTTTAGCTTCTCAAGAAGTTTGGCAGAAGAAGCTGAGAGAAAAAGATAACAATTTCAAGGGCAGAATTTTAAGAGGAATGTTAACTGAAAATAAATCGTTAGGTAGCAACAATGCACCAGATGATACCATCCACCCGTGTCTACATTGTGATGTAGGATTCCTAGATCAAACAACAATTTGGTATGGTTGTGATATTTGCCAGGGATGGGTACATGCATGCTGTGAAAGTAATCCTTCGGTAAACGACAACGATCCATATTACTGTAAATTCTGTTTGGCCTCGAAAAGTACTAAAGAGAATTGCAGTTTCAGTGAAGAACAACTCTCTATAACTCACATGCCTACAATAGTTTCCCGATGTTCTCTATTTTTCGAAAGAGAATACAAAAAATCACTCGATGCACTTCTTGAAATTGAAAGCAAGACCAGAAATCAATCTGATTGTCCACTGTGGTTCGAAGAGAGACGAAAACGGATAACAGCATCGTTTTTTGGAAAAGTTGTCAGAGCAAGCAGAAAATCGGTTCAAGAAAAGCTTGCCTCACAAATTATCACTCAGCCTAAAATCACCACAAAGGCAATGAATCACGGCAAAATCAACGAAACCAATGCCAGATTGGCCTATGAACAGTCACGGAAACTTAAATGTGAAACTTCTGGATTAGTCATTCACGAGTACTACCAGTTCATTGCCAGTTCACCCTATGGGTTGGTCGGGGAAGATGGGATCCTAGAAATAAAATGTCCATTCAAGATTAGGAATATGGATCCTAATATTGCCATCGCCGAAGGACTCCTTTCCTAATTTGATAAAGAGACTGGGAAACTCAAATCGTCTCACGAATACTATTACCAAATTCAAGATCTTCTAGAAATAACCAATAGTGATTGGTGCGACTTCGTTGTTTATACCTTCGAAGGTATAAAAATCGAGAGAAAACCAAGATATAAAAATATCTGGGAACTGATTCTGAAGAAACTAAAGGATTTCTTTAATTTTTATATGTTACCATATTTAGCAGGTGTAACCGAACAACCCACTTTTGTGAAATGGAAAAGTGAAAAATTTCCCGAAATTTTGAGCAACGGACTAATTGCAGACCAAACCTACTACAGAAATATCGGTCGAAACTACATTGTAGCACATTTTAAAAATCTTCCTACTGTCATCAATGAAATCACTATCGAGGACTTTCGTATTCTCTCGACTAGAGAGTGGCTTACAAATTTCATCATAGATATTTTTCTGAACGTTTTGAATAGAGATGCTATGGAATATCAAGTAGTGCAGTGTTTATTGGCCACTTGAATATTTTTGTTCTCTTCAGATGAAAATCACGAGGTTGTTAGAAATTTCCAAATAAATGGTGACAAATTGGTTCTTCCCGTTCTTCAAAATTACTCTGATATATCTCCCCGACCAAATCTACATCACTTTTGTCTTAGTGTTATAAACATCCCGGAAAAAGAATTTGTATATTTAAAGTTTTATAACGAATTGAACAACAGCAGGATAGAACTTGATGGATGGAGCTGTAAACTATTACAATACGATAAACAAACAGATTGCTTCAGTTGTGGTCCATTCATTCTTTACTTCTTCGAGAATATAGTGAATGGTCAATCATTGTCAAACAACGTAGACATTCTTGAATATAGAGATGACATCAACAATAAAATCATTAGGGTTTTCGATAGGATGAATGACATATGTATATTCTGCGGAAGGTCGATCGACAATTTTACTGAATTTACTCAAAAATGTGACAATTGTTCGAGAATCCATCATGAGAAGTGCAGAATTTTGGAAAAACAATATCGAAGCGTGAAAAATTATGTCATTTGCGATCTATGTTCGATTCACTAACAAAATAAACTCTGATTATATCATTGGTACCTTGATATCTTATTTAAAAAAAGACACATTTCTTCATTGGATCTTTCAGAACGTGTCAGCACGAATATTCCTGGGAATTTCTAAACCAATCCGAGTTCTTTTCCTTGACGTAATTCAATGCCTCGACAGAATGATACGGCCATTTACAGAAAAATAGCTTTTGTTTTATAGGTTCCTGAACTTTGTACATCTTGTGGTAATTTTTATGTTTTGACAGTGCGATTCCTTATCGATATTCCATTGTCTGAGACAAAATGTTAATTTTTTTCATTCATCCCGACAGCCATCCTAAGAAAGAGAATAACTATTTCACAGGCTTCTCAACTGGATCTATATTGTGGTATTTTTTTTTGTTTCTTTGGCGGTACAACTATTTGTCAATATTTATTAGCCCGGGAAAATATGTTATTTTTTTTATCATCCAGACGGCCATCCAGAGAGAAGTTAAAACCGTTTCATGGGTTCCTCAACTCGTTCTTTCATGTAGTATTTTTTGTTTTTCGAATGCGCGATTATTTATCAATATTTCACAGCCCAAGAAAATAGGTTAATTTTTTCTATCATCCAGACGGCCATCCAGAGGAAAGTGGAAACTGTTTCATGGGTTTCTCAACTCTTTCTTCGTTGTGGTATTTTTTGTTTTCCGGCAGCGCGACTATTTATCAATATTTCATTGCCCGAGAAAATATGTTAATTATATTCTATCATCCATACGGCCTTCCAGTGGGAAGTGGAAACTATTTCATGGGTATCTCAACTCATTCTTCCTTGTGGTATTATTTGTTTTCCGGCAGCGCGACTATTTATCAATATTTGATTGCCCCAGAAAATATGTTAATTTTTTTCTATCATCCAGACGGCCATCCAGAGGAAAGTGAAAACCGTTACATGGGTGTCTCAACTCGTTCTTCCTTGTGGTATTTTTTGTTTTCCGGCAGCGCGACTATTTATCAATATTATATTGCCCCAGAAAATATGTTAATTTTTTTTCTATCATCCAGACGGCCATCCAGAGGAAAGAGGAAACTGCTTCATGAGTTTCTCAGCTCGTTCTTCCTTGTGTTATTTTTTGTTTTCCGGCAGCGCGACTATTCATCAATATTTCATAGCCCAAGAAAATAGATTAATTTTTTTCTATCATCCAGACGGCCATCCAGAGAAAAGTGGAAACTGTTTCATGAGTTTCTCAACTCGGAATTCCTTGTGGTATTTTTTGTTTTCCGGCAGCGCGACTATTTATCAATAGTTCATAGCCCAAGAAAATCATCAATGCGGCCATCCAGAGGAGAGTGGAAACTATTTCATGGGTATCTCAACTCATTCTTCCTTGTGGTATTTTTTGTTTTACGGCAGCGCGACTATTTATCAATATTTCATTGCCCCAGAAAATATGATAATTTTTTTCTATCATCCAGACGGCCATCTAGAGGAAAGTGGAAACTGTTTCATAAGTTTCTCGACTCGTTCTTCCTTGTGGTATTTTTTGTTTTCCGGCAGCGCGACTATTTATCAATAATTCGTATCCCAAGAAAATAGGTTAATTTTTTTCTATCTTCCAGACGGTCATCCAGAGGAAAGTGGAAACTGTTTCATGGGATTCTCAACTCGTTCCTTTTTGTGGTATTTTTTGTTTTCCGGCAGCGCGACTATTTATCAATATTTCATAGCCCAAGAAAATTGGTTGATTTTTTTCTATTATCGAGACGGCCATCCAGAGGAGAGTGGAAACTATTTCATGGGTATCTCAACTCATTCTTCCTTGTGGTATTTTTTGTTTTCCGGCAGCGCGACTATTTATCAATCTATCGTTGCCCCAGAAAATAGGTTAATTTTTTCTATCATCCAGACGGCCATCCAGAGGAAAGTGGAAACTGTTTCATGGGTTTCTCAACTCTTTCTTCGTTGTGGTATTTTTTGTTTTCCGGCAGCGCGACTATTTATCAATATTTCGTAGCCCAAGAAAATAGGTTAATTTTTTTCTATCATCCAGACGGCCATCCAGAGGAAAGTGGAAACTGTTTCATGGGTTTCTCGACTCGTTCTTCGTTGTGGTATTTTTTGTTTTCCGGCAGCGCGACTATTTATCAATATTTCATAACCCAAGAAAATTGGTTAATTTTTTTCTATCATCCAGACGGCCATCCAGAGGAAAGTGAAAACTGTTTCATGGGTTTTCCAACTCGTTCTTCCTTGTGGTATTTTTTGTTTTCCGGCAGCGCGACTATTTATCAATATTTCATATCCCAAGAAAATAGGTTAATTTTTTTCTATCATCCAGACGGCCATCCAGAGGAAAGAGGAATTTTCATCACCACCACAGTTTTTGATTCATACCACTGTTATCAATGGAGGGGTGATCCCCAAATGAATTCTCTCATTGAGCACTTTTACTCCTGCCATTGCCATTGCCATTTTATCATCATCTACTTGTCTACATGGCTACCAAAATGCAAGTCTAAGAATAAAGATGAAGTGATAAAAAGGAAGCTTGTCGTTTATTTCCAAAGTGTGATATCTGAGGCGACCAGAAACCTTTTTTGAATAATTTTCCTGACACCAAATTGATATCTCGTACTATATTACGGTTCATAATTGATGACAATCCATGCAATCCGTTGTTTGAATGTTCAGTATGCTTTCTTTAACTTCCAAAGCTCATTTCGTACATAGTCATTTTCAATTCATTCATCAATATTTTGACTTAACGTCACAATACAATACATAAGTTATTTTATTATTGGTGAGTGAATCTGTACAGTTTCCGTTCATCTATTTAGTATAAGTTAAAATTAGATTAGTTTAGCATTAATTATAGTTAAAGGTCTCTTAAAATACCCATACCTACGCCCATGCCTTTTCGCGATTTCTGTTCTGTGATTTCTGCCCACACTAGGAGAAAAAAGGACCTCGGTGTAGAAGTACCACAAATTCGCTAGAACGAGTACGTACCAATACCAAATACGAATCCAAGTGCGCGTTCTCTCTGTTCCACTTTCTCACGACTGCACCGGCAGGTTGCATATGCCAAGAGTGCATACTACAAGAGTGCATACTACAAGAGTGCATACTCCAAGAGTGCATCCTACAAAAGTGCTCCAGAACTCTCCCATCAGTAAAGGTAAGAAATCACAGTCGCTCTCTATCTCTCTCTCTCCCTCTCACTCAACTCTCATTTATTCATATGTTATTTCCAGCGATCATAGATTAGATCAGAATATCGGAAACTGCATGCATTACCGAACCCTTTTTATTTTATACGAGAGAAGTCTCGAACATGGTCCTTCGAGCCGGATGGTGTATCTTCTGATGTTTTGATCGAGTGTGATTGTTTGAAATTATAATTTTCATTGGGTACAGAAAGAGACCTTTAAATTCGTTCCACATTGCAGTTAAATTAGGTACACTGATAAGACGATTTTTTGCTCCTGGACATTTTTTGCTCCATAGTTCTCGGCGACTCAACAATACTTTATCGATTTATTTATCAGTAAAAGTATTATACATAGAAATAAAAGTATTCTCACTATATAAGTATTCTTACATTTAAAAAACCCGTGTACATTCTATTCCGATTTGTTGTTGAATTGTTGCTTTGTTTATGGAAATGATTTGCATCTGAAAAGTTTCCGTATTTATACGGGGTGGATAATAATATTAAGTTATCCATTAAAATTAAAATTAAAATTTTGATTTCGGTTAGTTCTCTATTGACTATATACAGTGTGGTCCCGAACGTACGTTCAATTATTATTTCCATTGATTATTTGATTGTTCTCTCGTCTCTTCACTATGAGTCAAGCTAACAAAATAAAACAAATCCAAGCTTTACGTCAGAACTGTGTCGATCGATTATCAGACTTGCGGATAATAGCCGATGCTGCATTAGGAAATACAAATTTTCATGTTCAGTTTGAAGCCCGTCTCACATCTCTTGATCAATTAAAATATGATTTTGATGAACAACATGCAGCTCTTTTGACTATCGTTTCTACAGTTGATGCTCATGATTTGGCTGGTGAAACTGTTATTCGCAAAAGTTTCGATGATAACTTTTATGCTATAAAAGCGGTTGAAGTTCAACTATTCGATAATCAACGAAATGTCCCCTTCATTGCAAAATCGAGTATCGTTCGGTTACCTAAAATTGATTTATTTAAATTTGACGGAAATCCAACAAATTGGAATACATTTTTTGATATGTTTAATTCTCTTGTACACGAAAATGATGAACTGTCAAATGTAGAAAAATTTAATTATTTGTTAGCTTCTCTGAGTGGACCTCCACTAACTATAGTCAAATGTAATCGCTTGACAGATGCAAATTATCCCATTGCCTATCATGCTCTAAAAACGAGATATGACAATAAACGTGCTTTAGCAACGGCTCATTATCAAGAGTTAGAAAATGCTCCTAAATTGACTGACAGCACTGCTACTTCCCAAAATTTGCGCCAACTTGTGGACACGTATGAAGAAAACTTGGCAGCGCTGAAAAACTTGAACTTTGAAACAGACAAGTGGGATTTTCTGATTTTCAATATGTTACTTCGAAGATTAGATTCGAATACGGCTTCGAGATTCGAAATTGAGTTTGGTTCCAATAACATTCCTGATTATTTTGATCTGAAAGAATTTGTCCTCAAACAGTGTGATGCACTTGATAGATCAGTTAATAGTGGTTGTTCGAAAAATTCTCATAAATTTGAAAACTCGAAGTCCAAAAATGTTTCCTTGCGATCAAGCTCTCAGGGTTATCAGCGCCCAAGTTCCTCGTTCATGATCAATACCAAGCCGGCTCCCATTTGCTTTTATTGCAAACAGGATCACTCAATATACAAATGTCCAAGGTTCTCATCACATCCGCCACAAGAACGCTACAATATAGCAAAAAATAATAAATGGTGTATAAATTGCCTTGGCAATAAACACCAATACAGGGATTGCTCCTCATCAGTACGGTGTGCTCTTTGTAAAATGAAGCATAACACTCTTCTTCATTTCAACCAACCCCCTCATGATCAAAATGTACCTCTCAGTGATTCATCTCCTAATAGTAATCAATCTTCTCACCAGTCAGTCACTTCCCTCACAAATTTAGTGCCTTCTACAAAATTAGTACTCCTCTCTACTGCACTCATTGAAGTGCGCGACCCTAAAGGAAATTTCCATGTAGCTCGTATTTTGCTTGACAGCGGAAGTCAAGCCAATTTCGTTTCTGAAAAATTTTTTAATAAGTTAGGTTTATCCCGCCATAACATAACTCTCTCAATTCAAGGCTTAACTCATATGAACTCAACTGCATCGAAAGCAGTTTCACTGACTCTCCGCCCACGTCTAACTCCAGATCCTCTCATTACAATTGAGGCAGTAGTACTTTCCCAAATCTGTGATGATATGCCTCGATGCCCCCTCTCCCATGATTCGTGGTCACATCTCTCAAATCTCAATTTGGCTGATCCCGATTTTCATGTTCCCAAGGCAATTGATATGCTCTTGGGAGTAGATATATTTTCTCAAATTCTCCAACCAGGTAAACTCTCTGGTCAAAGTAACGAACCGACTGCTATCAATACTACTTTCGGATGGATACTTATGGGAACCGTGAGTTGTAATTTCTCCTCGGTTATATCAAATTCGTTTTTTTGTTCGTGTGATCTCTCCATAGAGAAAACTCTGAAACGATTCTGGGAGTTGGAGGAAGTACCTCAAACAATTTGTATTTTCCCCGAAGATGAGCAGTGCGAAAAATTATTTCTCGAAAATGTTCGGAGAGACACTTCCGGCAGGTTTACCGTCTCTCTCCCGTTTCGAATAAAAAATCCTATATTTCCCAATTCTCGATCAATTGCCGAACGACGGTTTATTTCTTTAGAACGCAGATTATTAGTCGACCCTCTATTACATAAACAATACTGTGATTTTATGAGAGATTATTTGGACAGTGGACACATGTCCCCCTCCAGATCTCAAATCATCTCTGATAATTCCTACTACATTCCCCACCACTGTGTTATTAATCCCAACAGCTCAACCAACAAACTCAGGGTGGTGTTTGATGCTTCCTGCAAATCATCAAATGGAATGTCAATCAACGACACTCTTTTTATTGGTTCCAAACTTCAGAGAGACCTTCCCACTATTCTTTTGAATTTTCGCCTTCATCCAGTAGCTCTAATTGGTGACATAAGGCAGATGTTTAGGCAGATCAATATTACAGAAGCTGATCGTGTTTACCAAAAAATTCTTTGGAGATTCACTCAGGATGACCCTATTCAAGAATATGTCCTCAATACAGTCACTTATGGATTTTCATCTTCTCCATTTCTGGCAATCCGAACTCTCCTCTACTTGGCTGATATAGAAGCTGAAAATTACCCGCTAGCTTTCAAATGTCTAAAATCGTCCATGTATGTGGACGACGTAGTGACATCTTGTGAATCGCTTGAAACTGCCCATGCTCTAAAAACAGAACTTATTTCCTTACTTCATAGTGGAGGTTTAGAGCTTCATAAGTGGGGTAGCAACATACCCTCCTTAGTAGTCACCGACTCAATTGCACAATCTGTTTCACTCGACTTCGATAATCCTACCACAGTAAAAGTTCTTGGTCTACAATGGAATTCCTCTCTCGATACGTTTTCATTCAAAGTTCATTCAAATAATACATCTTGTACCAAGAGAACCATTCTGTCAGAGTTGGCACGGGTTTTCGATCCCTTGGGGTTCCTTTCACCACTTACCCTCTACGCAAAAATTCTCATTCAAGACCTTTGGTCTCATGGCCTCCAATGGGATGATACACCCCCTCCTGATATACTCCGTAGTTGGAAAAATTACCAGTCTGACTTACCCAGAATTTCTGAAATTTCCATCCCTCGCCACATACTCCCGGGCTCTTATGCATCAATTGAACTCCACGGATTCGCGGATGCGTCAAAAAAGGGGTACGCTGGTGTTGTTTATCTTAGGGTAACCCACTCTCATGAAAATATATCCACATCTTTTGTTTGTTCGAAGTCTAAAGTAGCTCCTGTGAAAGTAGTATCCATTCCGCGACTGGAACTCTGTGCAGCTGTGTTGTTATCGAGTCTATTATCTTCAGTTGTCAAATGTTTTAAGGAGAGCCTTCAATTTCATCGAATTTGTGCGTGGACCGATTCGACTGTCACCCTCCATTGGATTCGTTCCTCTCCACATAGGCACAAGACGTTCGTCAGCAATCGGATAAGCTCTATACATGACAAGTTTCCATCTTCAATTTGGCAATATGTTCCCTCCGAGGAGAATCCTGCCGATGGTGCTTCAAGAGGCATGATTGCGTCCCAATTCCTAGAAAATTCGTTATGGTGGGCGGGGCCTCCATGGTTGAAATTGACAGAGTGTAACTGGCCGATTCCTCCTGAAGTCCTGGTTACAAATAAATCTATATTAGAAGAGGAGAAACGATTTGTTTTAACAACTCTCACTTCTCCTAATTTTCTCGACACTCTCATCAATGATAACTCATCTTTGATGAAAATTCAGCGAATCCTCGACGTTTCATTCAAAACCTTCGCCACCCTACTGAGAAAATAATTTCCTCTCTATGTGAAGTTGAGCTTCATTCAGCTCTGCTCGTTCTCATTAAACAAGTTCAAACTCAAAGTTTTTCTGAAGAGCTTTCGCTTCTCCATGCGAAAAAACCTGTTCCTAAAATTCTGAGGAAGCTTAATCCGTTCTTAGACGAAGCGGGTCTCTTGAGGGTGGGCGGTAGACTCACATACTCAAATTTATCTTACGATAAGAAATTCCCCATTCTTCTTCCCAGTTCTCACCGACTGACCTTCTTGCTAATTGAGTTCACACATGAACAATTCTTACATCCAGGAGTACAAACACTCCAATTTTTATTGTCACAAAGATATTGGATACTATCTCCCAAAAGAACTATTCGTAGAGTCATTTCAAATTGTCATCGGTGTTGGAAACTCAACCCTACTCCTCTCCAACCTCCAATGGGAAATCTACCCTCCTTGAGGATTTCTAAAATAAAACCGTTTTCTGCAGTAGGCGTCGATTTCTGTGGTCCATACCTGATAACTCAAGGTAAATATAAAAATGCAAGGCAGTACAAAGCATACATTTGTGTATTTGTTTGTTTTGCCACGAAGGCTCTGCACTTTGAGGTAGTCAGAGATTTATCTTCTGATGCATTTCTTGCAGCATTGAGACGTTTCATCTCGAGACGTGGTAGATGTAGTTACATTTTCAGTGACTGCGGCACCAACTTTGTTGGAGCCTCCAGGCAAATAAAATTTATGGCTGAAGCCGCATCTTCTGAAAATATCACTTGGCATTTCAACCCTCCCAGCAGCCCCCACTTTGGTGGGCTATGGGAAGCGGGAGTGAAATCCTTAAAATCCCATATTTCCCGTGTCATCGGTGAGCAAGTTCTCACCTACGACGAACTCGAGACACTTGTTGTCCAGGTTGAGGCTGTCTTAAATTCACGCCCCTTATGCCCCATCAGTGCTGACCCCAATGATTTGTCAGTTTTGACTCCAGGGCATTTTCTCACTCTTGAGCCTCTGAACGCACTCGTTGACGCAGAACTGAAACATATTCAGTTGAATCGACTGAGCCGATGGCAGCTCGTGCAGAGGCTCCATCAAGACTTCTGGTCTCGTTGGTCAGAGGAATATCTACATACCCTTCACCAACGGTCCAAGTGGACAAATTCTTCATCTACTCTTAAGCCTGGAACTTTAGTGCTAATAAAAAATGAAAATTTACCCCCTCTCCAATGGTTACTCGGTCGTGTCACTGAAATTCACCCGGGCCTCGATGGAGTCGTCAGAGTTGCCACGGTGAAAACCAAACAAGGATTGTTCAGGCGTCCATTGGTCAAATTATGTGTCTTACCAGTGGACAGTTCACCTCTTGTATAAAATGTTACACATTTTAGGTGGGCGGTTATGTACAGTTTCCGTTCATCTATTTAGTATAAGTTAAAATTAGATTGGTTTAGCATTAATTATAGTTAAAGGTCTCTTAAAATACCCATACCTACGCCCATGCCTTTTCGCGATTTCTGTTCTGTGATTTCTGCCCACACTAGGAGAAAAAAGGACCTCGGTGTAGAAGTACCACAAATTCGCTAGAACGAGTACGTACCAATACCAAATACGAATCCAAGTGCGCGTTCTCTCTGTTCCACTTTCTCACGACTGCACCGGCCGGTTGCATATGCCAAGAGTGCATACTACAAGAGTGCATACTACAAGAGTGCATACTCCAAGAGTGCATCCTACAAAAGTGCTCCAGAACTCTCCCATCAGTAAAGGTAAGAAATCACAGTCGCTCTCTATCTCTCTCTCTCCCTCTCACTCAACTCTCATTTATTCATATGTTATTTCCAGCGATCATAGATTAGATCAGAATATCGGAAACTGCATGCATTACCGAACCCTTTTTATTTTATACGAGAGAAGTCTCGAACAGAATCAGTTACGTATCAGAAATTGATCTGGTAACACTGTGAGCAATTCATGCTACATCCCAATGTCAGCGGTCCTCACGTCAGAAACCGTAGCTGGAAAAGTGTGGCTAAGTTCACGTAAATTGTTTTCAAAACATCGTGATAGAACATTTTTTTTGTAGCTATACTTAGGCATAACTTTCCAGTAAGAATATTGCTGCATTACGTGTTTCATTAGGGCTTAATTGCAGCAATGTAAAATTACCACTGATCATCATCTGATATTCGAAACATCCGAATGCAAACTTTGGCTCGTCTTTTATTCTGCTAAACATCTTAACAATGAGAATATTCTGCACATTTATGAATGAAGCGAATGAAAACTGGCGTTCTATTTTAAAAAGAGACAGAAGTATAGTTTTGCTTGCCATCCGATGAAGGCGCCACATTACTGGATACATTTTAAATATTTCCAGTAGAATAGTTTAGATGTCTCAAGTAACGGCCATCCAATGCGTTCATCACAGAGATTGTTTGACAATTCTTCTTTAGGCAATGGTTTGACCATTGTCTAAATTAGGCAATGGTTTGACCATTGTCTAAAGAAGTATAGTCAGTCAACCTTATGGAATTATTATTGGATGACGATGGGGTTTATTAGTAGATGGCGCTATCACGGTTGCCCCCAAAATGGTTACAAACGAATGAGATGGAAAGTGTCGTAGTAATCGCGTAAAGTTCCACCTGCCATTTTCAATTTGCATGTAAACGAGAGAGCAAAGTAGCGAACTTTCGTGGTGTTTGGCATGTGTTTGGCAAATGAAAGCTTTTATGTAACTTGCTCTGTGTGTGTTAGATGGGTACAAATCTTGCAAGCTGACTTAGAACCACTTCCCCGTATCTTATAGAATTGAAATTTTACGTGTTGGTTCAGTTCCGATGACAAAACATTAATGTCGAAGAAATTGTCCCCCCTGCCCCCCGAAAGTTAGATAGAGAACGCGTAGGGTTTCGGAAGTTTTATTGTCGGAAAAATCTGTATAAATCGTAAAAAATATCTGACAGTCTAATGTTATGGTTTATAAAAAGGAATTGTCCCCCCGTCCTCCGAAAGCTAGATAGAGAACGCGTAGGTATTCAGACGTTTTCTTGACGGATTTGGACGTCAAAAATTACAGCAAGAAAAAATAAGTATGGGGGTACTTGCCTCCCTCTTTTCTCGAAAAAAAAATGGAAAACACGCGAAATTATAATCGAAAAAATCTGTGAAAATTGTGAAAAATATCTGACCTTCGGAAATTATGGTTTGAAAAATTTCACCCCCCCCCCTTTCCCCCCTCGAAAGCTAGATAGAGAACGCAAAGTAATTTGGAGAATGTTTCAACACTTTCATGGACATGGAACATGGAAAATAATGATGAAAACAAAAGTAGATCAAGGGGCTCGCCCTCCTTTCCTGTCACAAAAAAAAATAGGAAAACTCGCCTAATAGAAATAAATAAAATCCGTAAAAATAGTGAAAATTATCTGGCTATCGAATAAAACGGTTAAAAAAAAATACCCCTGTGCCCCCCTCTAAAGCTATTTAGAGAACACGTAGAAATTTGGAAAAATTTCAAACGGTAAATTAACAGGCAAGCGACCGTGCAACCATGGCGAATTGATTGAAATGCACAGACTAAGAAATATATTGACAGAAAACTAAAAAAAAAAACCTTTTCAGATAAAAGCTTTTATTTAAATGCAAAAAGCGAAAAATCCATAATTTTGTTACATTATAAAATTTTAATTGATATAAAAGCTTGTCGTGTGAATAAATCTTAGAGGTAATTTTAAATTTGATTTACTATAAGAATTACATATATACTTCTCGCGACAAGCTTTTATATCATTTAGAATTTTATAATGTAACAAAATGATGGGTTTATTCACTTCAGAATTTATTTTCTTCTTTTTAGTACATTTCAAGCTTTTCTCTAAAATGCTTTTTTTCAAGTTTATTTATTCACCATAAAGTCAAAGATGTAAAACCTTGTAAGGAGTTTCTTTCGAAATTAGGAACTGAGAAAATGGCATTATTTGCGGCTGAATTTGAAATTTCAGTCGATCGTTCGAAATAACCTCTATAATTGGATATCCTTATCAAAAATTAAACTTTATGACTTCATGACCAATATGCACAGAAAACTCATATAAAGATGATATAGTTATTTGTATATGATACAAAAATTCGTAAATTAGGACTTTTTTCATGAGCGTGGAAACACGTGAGTACAGAAAATGTATCAACAATTTTTTTTCTACGACTCTTATTATATTGGCAAATTGTAGCAATTGTTGAGTATATTTCATTCTATGAAGTTTTCATTCGATAACTTCCGAGTAAAATCTGACGCAAAATATTGTCTTTTGGAATTATATGAACGATGCGTAAATAATAACTTTACGCACAATTGATTTTTTCACTTACGTGTGCTGAAAAGTATCACTTTAGGCACTGTGGGCAGTGCGTAAAACCATAAATATTCCATCTCCCCGATGATCGTGCATGGTCAGTAAACTATATTTTTTTTTACAACCGCTTACCAAAGTAGGTAGCCTTTGACGCTTTTAGATCTCAACACAAAGCTGATTTTTTCTCAGAAATGTCATTTTGTGACAGCTTTTTCGCTCTAGAATGAAAATATTGAAAAAACGGTCGATCTCCACAGCTTTTGTTGAAAACGAACCTATTCTTGCATGATGGTTAGTATAGACAATAAATTCATAACACTCTTAGGAACTGTGGTGGAGTTGAGAGCGTAGCTGCTATCAAGCTAAAGGCCTGTGATTCGATCTCGACATTCGGTTTTTTTTTCAAGCAAGTCATCTTGTTTTGTTAGAGATGTAAATTATTGGATATTTGGATAGCTTATTCATTTGGGATTACTATTGAGTGTTTATTTTCTCATGGGTAATATTAGGTGCCTATGTTGAATGAAGTGTCGATCGTTTATATGTTTAAAAGCTGCGTTTGAAGAAAAAAAACATGTATTCATTTCGAGAACAAAGTGCCATTGCCGCTCTCCAAAGATTACCGCGCTCCTCGCGTTCTAAATACACAAATAACTATATTGTATAACAAAAAATGTATTTTAGGCCCGTGTAGGAGATGAGTGATTTCTGGTGACAACTTCCTTTGAAACTCTCCTTATATGTCCATATACATTGTTGATAACATCGAACCATGAATTAAAGAACACCTGTCCGCCAACACTTGAATTTTCCTTGAATTGTCCTTGAACTGTCCTACCTAAATAATTCTAGATCTATCATGGACGGATTCGGACATGAATCACAAAATTTGTCCTCCATCTTGAATGTTCGTATTGGTCTCCAACACAACAAGCCCTTGTATAGGTACCAATTTTGAAAGAATCTAATCAAAAATCGTATTCGCCATTTCGAATTTTGAAAAAATACAAAATCTACTCGAGATTCGCATTATGAATAGTTGGACAATAAATCACAAAAACTGTTCGCTATCTTGTTATTTTCTCTTGTGAATGTCGTAACGAACCTGAATGAATTTAATGGACACCTGCCAAATTTAAAGATGATTGGATCAGTGGAATTGGCTCAAAATTTCCACTGAAGTTTTGACCCCGTTATACCTAGACAGTAGATACTATACCTGTTACGTGTGAGTGAAACTAAACAAAAGCTTGTACAAATAATACTGATATATTATTATTTACCTACTTATTGGGTGCCTTTAAGCCTTCTTCATCTAACTTTCGGTGGGCAGGGGGAGGGACAATTTCTTCGACATTAATGTATTGTCATCGGAAGTGAACCAACATATGAAATTTTAATTCCATAGGATAAGAGGAAGTGTTTCTAATTCAGCTTGCAAGATTTGTACTCATCTAACATAAACACACAGAGCAAGTTAATGAAAAACAGAAAATAATATGGTAACTGTCATAAATGGCATTATCAACTTCATAATTAGAAAACCATTCATCGGTTGTCTCCATGAATGTTGGACATATTCCCACAAACATTAGTCAAGAGAAGTCACCATGAAAATATGAAAACAATAAAATTCCAAAAGTTCGCTTCTTTGCTCTCTCGTTTACACGCAAATTGCAAATGGCAGGTAGAGCGGACACGGAGCCAATCAAAAACACGAAAAGATGACCATTCATTATTCACTTACGTGATTACTACGACACTTTCCATCTAATTCGTTTGTTTCCTTTTTGGGCACAACCGGGCTGGCGCCATCTACTAATAAACCCCATCGTCATCCAATAATCATCCCATAAGCATTGTCTAAAGAAGTATAGTCAGTCAATCTTATGGGATTATTATTGGATGACGATGGGGTTTATTAGTAGATGGCGCCAGCACGGTTGCCCCTAAAAAGGAGACAAACGAATGAGATAGAAAGTGTCATAGTAATCGCGTAAAGTGAATAATGAATGGTCATTATTTCGTGTTTTTGATTGGCTCAGTGTCCGTTCCACCTGCCACTTGCAATTTGCATGTAAGTAAACGAGAGAGCAAAGTAGCGAACTTTCGTGGTGTTTGGCATTTCATTGTTTTTGTCTTGTTAGGTCTCAGTCAGTTTTCGAATTCACATAGATATTTTCAGGGTGATTTATCTTGACTAATGTTTGGGGGAAGATGTCCAACGTTCATGATGACAACCGATGATTGGTTTCAAGTTATGAAGGTGATAATGCCGTTTCCGATATTTACCATATTATTTTCTGTTTTCATTGAAAGCTTTTATTTAACTTGCTCTGTGTGTTAGATGGGTACAAATCTTGCAAGCTGACTTAGAACCACTTTTCCTTATCCTATAGAATTGAAATTGTTGATAACATCGAACCATGAATTAAAGAACACCTGTCCGCCAGCACTTGAATTTTCCTTGAATTGTCCTTGAACTGTCCTACCTAAATAATTCTAGATCTTTCATGGACTGATTCGGACATGAATCACAAAATTTTTCCTCCATCTTGAATGTTCGTATTGGTCTCCAACACAACAACCCCCGTATAGGCACCAATTTTGAAAGAATCTAATCAAAAATCGTATTCGCCATTTCGAATTTTGAAAAAATACAAAATCTACTCGAGATTCGAATTATGAATAGTTGGACAATAAATCATAAAAACTTTTCGCAATCTTGTTTTTTTCTCTTGTTAATGTCGTAACGAACCTGAATGAATTTAATGGACACCTGCCAAATTTAAAGATGATTGGATCAGTGGAATTGGCTCAAAATTTCCACTGAAGTTTTAACCCCGTTATAGACAGTAGATACCACACCTGTTACGTGTGAGTGAAACTAAACAAAAACTTGTACAAATAATACTGATATATTATTATTTATCTACTTATTAGGTACCTTTCAAGCACTAATGAATATTTTTTATGTGTTTTCAAAACACATCAACTGCGATAGAAGATCGTTATAGAACTGTAGTTTTATTTTTTAAATTCAAATTTACCGCCATCTGAAATGTTTCCCCACCTTATTTCCGGTACGGAACTTGAAAGTTGACATTCCAGAACGTTCGAGAATACTTGTCTTGTTTAACCCTTTGTGTCCCAATGGGAGATATTTTTTTTTAATTGTATTTTTTTGTTTTTTGGTGGATTTTGTTTATTTGGCATCAATTTACAACTGTTACATAGTTTTCAAAAAAATGCACCCCCCGAAGGGGGTTAGGGTGGGTGTGGGACTTGAAAGTCCCGTTAGAACTGAGGAGGCATTAAACCAAACTATAATTTTGTATTCAAAATGCTAATGGTAACTCAAAATAAATTCGTTTGTAATTGAAAGTAGAAATAATGGAACTTGAGAGTCCCGTTGGCACACAAAGTGTTAATGTTCCGTTCTCATCGATTATTATGTTTTATGATGTCGTTATGTGAAGATATCTGTAGTCATTGTAGTCTGCAAATTATTGATTTAGACGAAATAAAGTTAAAGACGAAAGAAGTTAAAGAAAATATTATTGGTGTATCTCTCAAGAATATCCCTACAGAACATTCTTCTGTACCTATACTTAGGAATCACTTTTCAGTAAGAATATTGCTACATTACGTGTTTCATTATATTAGGCCTAATTGCATTCACACTGATCATTATCTGATATTCGAAACATCCGAATGCAAACTTTGACTCGTCTTTCATTCTGCTAAACATCTCACCAATGACGATATTCTGCACATTTCAGAATGAAGCGAATGAAAACTGACGATCTAATTTAAAAAGAGACAGAAGTATAGTTTTGCGTGCCATCCGATGAAGGCGCCACATTACTGGATACATTTTCAATATTTCCAGTAAAATAGTTTAGATGTCCCAAGTAACGGCCATCCAATGCGTTCATCACAGGGATTGTTTGACAATTTTTCTTTAGGCAATGCCATGAGATTGACAGACTGTACTTCTTTAGACAATGTCAACGTTGTTACAGTTTGGCAAACATAGCTGAGATTGTGAAATTCCCACTTCTTGCGCGAACAATTACGTGAATATCACTGGATAGTCCGACGTACGACTAATGCGCATCATGGGCTTGTATATTTTCACAATTTCATCTATGATTGCAAAGCTGTACCACTTTTTCACATAGTGGCCCAAATACCAAACCTGGGGTGAGATTATGTACACTGGAAAGAGAGCTGTCACGATACGTAGTGAAAAACGATGTGGTTCGACGTTCATTTCGGTCCGAGTCAACTTAATTTCGCAACGGTTGATTGTTCATAAGGTACAATTTTGAAATTTTTTTGGTAACTTTCATTACTTGTACTGGTGTATGCAATTACATCAGTAGTCTGATCAACAAGTTGAAAAACGTGAAAAATAGAGAAAAAGCTCCTGAAAATATGAGCGATGCTCATTGGGTTTGGAATGACTTCTAAAAAAATGAGTTTTAAGGATTTTACCGCACGTAAAAAATTGCTGTTATTATTAACAAAATACGACGTATTTTGTTATAAATAAAAACTATTGATATTTAAGAAATTTTGAAAAAAGCTCCGAAAGAGAAGGAAATTTTCAATAAAAATGTCTTGACTTCCGAAACTCCATCTGAATCGTTTGTGAGCGGAGAGGCCGTTGCTCTCTCTCATGAGGAGGAAGGCACTAGTCGCACATCAAGTTCTTTTCTTATTTTGTATTTGTAATCTTATGAAATAAATCATTTAACGCTGAAGATAGTTGTTCAAAGCTCGCATTGTATAAAAACTTTGCATAGAAACGCTCGTTTCTAGTTAGACGTTTCAAACAGAATGATGCTGTCATTATAAATAAAAATATTTACGTCAAAACGAATATAAAAGGAGTTTTTTCATCATTGAAAACCCATACATGCGAACACGAACATCCCTCATCATGGTCCTTTGAGGAAAATAGATGTATTAAGGGTCTTCATCCCTGAAAAAGGGGGAGTCAGAAACGGTTTTTTTTCTGAGAAGAGAAGGGTTGTTTGATTGTATAAAGATAAAAATAATGAAAAAAATATTTTCTGACTTTTAAATAAATGAAAAGGATATTTCCCCCCATTTTTGGGCATTTTCGTTCAGTTCCACCATCAAAACGAACGAATATTTTGGTGTTGTGTTGTTTTCAGTATTGAAGTCTATCATTCGCCCAGTTAAACGACTTTCTCATTTTTCTCCTAGATGATCTTTTTTTTTGGGACTAATTTTACAAAAATGTGTTGTTTTCGCGAAATGGGTATCCTTGCTTTATTCCATTTGAAATGAAGAATATCCAGCTTTATCAAAGTCAACTAATAAAGGTTTGGTTCAGCCGTCGACCAGTGAAAAGTAATTATTACTTACAATTCTGGATCCAGAAATGGAACTGAATTTCTTTTAAATGACACGCCCCTCAGGTTGCTCCTCCCACACGACTGGTGATGAAAAGAGAGAGTATCATATAGCCAGTATGACATCTGGCACAGGGTCGGATCGGGAATGGGAAAAAAGAAAACTCAATCGGGTCGATCGAAACTATGGAATATTATAACTTTTACAATTGATAGCTTTTTTCAACAACATGTGTTTATCACTCCATAACATTTTAATATCAGGAAAAACCAAGAGGCGGCTCCAGAATGTTGGACGAGTTTCGTGATTTCTGATACGATTCCATTCGAAATTGGTATATAGAAGCTTTTGGGATTCTATTTTTAGTTGGTATTGGTATAGGGATTTTTGTGGTCTGAGATCATGATTTTTTTGTCATTGTTTGATAATTCGAAATGAGTTTTTGGAATAGGAGATGAGTTTTTCGAAACTAAATTATTCAATATGACATATTTTACGAATGATCTAAAGAAAATATCCGTTTTCAGTGCATTTGAATAAAATCTTGTCTTAAAGGCATTTTTTATTTATATTCATCAGGAAATACACTCTCCACTTCGTCAGGGCTATGTAGCGGGAATTTCGGAGTTAGTGGCATATTTTTACGCATATTACCTAATAACTTGTTCTTGTGACTCCCATATCGGCAACTCCGTTCAACATTGGTATCCAATACAACGGTTTATTTGGGCAGCGCGGCGTTTTTGATGTTCCTTTGAAGTTGAAAAGCTACAGCGCAGCGCAGCAACGTAAACAATCGAAACATATTGACTTGATACCAGATGATTGTTACGGCTTTTTTTGTTTCTTTGGCGGCATTTATATCGAGAATCGTAATCATTCGAATTTATTCACTCCGTTTTTTTTATTTTCATCAATGATTCTATGTTGAAGAAGGTTCACAATTATTTTTATCAAATTCAAGGAAAACACTTAACCAGAAGAAGATATTGCGATTTAGTTATATTTACGAGAAATGATTTCAATGTAAAAAGACAAAGACATTTGTGTTTGGGAATCAATAATGCTTCCAGAAAAATCATCTTCGAACCCATTTTGAAATTATTAATTCTGACGAAAGATTCATAATCTACGACCCCAAAAACCTGCACATACCCATTTTGTATCGACTCAGAAATCAAATCACAAATCTCGCTTTTTTGTTTTTTTCTTTAAAAACATTTATAGTGGATTACCCACCTGCTACTGGAATTATGAACAGTGAACACCTATCAAATATCAAATGATTCGGACGTCTGTGTAAATTGTGTAAATTTTGTTCAACAATTCCATATTACAACCCACATTTAGCATACAGGTCAAATTAGTATGAAACGTGTAATAAGAAATACAAGTTTCCCATAAAAGTAATTCTGGTCCAATACATACGTCAGCGTTGTATACTTATTTTGTGCTGCATGCATGTCATGTTTTATTTGACATTACTTTTTATCTGATATTTCAGACGTCATTATCTATTTCTATTTGCGGTATACTTCTTCTTAAAATTCACATTCAAAACATTTCCGAGATAGTTCATACAGATTTTGCTAAAATATTTTTTTATTCTTGATATTCATACAATTGAAATTTTCGTGCAAATTTTCAGATTACCACGAAAACAAATAGGCTTTAATACAGATTTGTAATTTGGAAGAACGAGCACCGAATTATCTAATTCGGACCTGTATCTATCGAGAATCGCTAAGTTAGAAGTGAGGCGGAGTTTGTATTTATTCCATCGGGAGAACACGCACTGCCATCTGGCGATATACGTTTCTTATATAGGAAGCTAAAGAACTTTCAACGGTTGTGAATTAGCGACAAGACATATTGACAAGCAGACGAGTTAGCGGTAGCAGTTCTCTGGACGAGCGAGTCAGACGCGGCAGCTGTAAACAGGTCATATCCATTCCTTTCTCTTTTCCTTGCCACTTGTGAACCTTATCCAGCTTTCGAAATTCATTCGAGCTGTGTGACATTGTTGTTATTGCTCCAAACAAAAAACCTTTTACTTTTTCATACTTAAAATGACAGAGGCTGAGCTAAAAAGTCTCAATCGAAAAAATGTCAATTTGAAAGTCAGTTAAACCAAAGAATATCTACAATAATGAACAAGAAGCGACACTCTTGTCGGAGCCTTTGATGTTCGGTGGGTAATTTTTGATGACCTCCACCATTTTGTTGGGGTGCTAAAGGTCGGGACACAGGAAAAAATTCATTATTGAACGACAGAAGCTGCCTTTGCGTACCGAAGGAAGCGTTGCGAAATGAAAAGAAATATATATGGTATGATATCATACGAGAAAGGGTTGAACTTTTTCAAGCACAGAAGTTGTTGGATTTAAATTGTAACCATTAAAAATTACTTAAATAATAAGACAACCACAGAACAAAACTATGTCATAACACAGAACATAATAATTCTGACAGTTGACAATGGCAACAATGAATCAGCTTCATCGACATAACCTTATTAATGATCAGCTGTTCAACACCCTCCATTTTGCCAGTAAACATGCGCATTAGAAAACGATTTTCCCCCACCACTGCCACTGTCGCTTCTTGTTCAGTATTGTAGATATTCTTTGGTTAAACAAAGGACCCCGCAAACTCCTTATGTCCCCAAGTGAATTTTTTTGAATTTTTGGTTTGATGTAGTCCGTGTAATTCTCAACCAATGTTACCATTGCGCCAATTTAAAAAAATTAACCGTTTTGCTGCGGGGGAGGGCGTTGAAATCACCCCTTGCGCAGATTAGACTCTTAATTTTTGAATCAGGTAACAATATTTTCACTTGTTTCATTATAGCTAATGTTGCACAATATTGGGCAGTTTTTAAAAAAAATTCTTACCCCCCCCCTTCTTCCCCCCAAATCCTATTACGAAACGTAAAAATAAATATTTCTCAAGTGCCTTTGAATGTATCGTCGAATGTTTAAATATGCCTGTATGAAGGAAACAACATTTTTTTATGATTATCCCCCTACCCCCCCCCCCAAAGGGCACAAAACAAAAAAAATTTGCTGGATTTTTCTGAACAATTGTGTGATTTTTATGAAAAAAATCTAAAACCCCTTACCCCCATCTCTATTTTAAAACAAGAAAAAAATTAATTCAGGCACCAACTCAAATTCAAAATGTTGATGTCTAATTTTTATTTATTTTCAAAATTTTCGCCCAATTAAATGATATTCAAATAACATGAATTACGCAAAATAAAATTTGAAGGGAGGGTGAAATTGAACTACTTCACGATATCCTTAATTTCAACTGATTGAAATATTTATTTTGATAAAGCATTCACAAGTAGTCGAGAATGCATTTTTTCTTGTTTTAAAATAGGGGTTGGGGGTAAGGGGGAGGTTCTATGAATTTTTTTATAAAAAAATATACAATTTTTCAGCATAATCTAAACTACAAAACGTAGGGATATTGTTTCCGCCTATAATAATGAATAGTCTATTCTGAGCAAGGTATGATCTAAACGCCCCCTACCAACAGAACTCTCCATTTTTGAGGTTTGTCACCCAAATAATTTCTATTCAAAATAACTCGAACTGCATCATATTGAAAATTCAGAAGAATCCACCGACTTATTTTCGTTTTGTGCCCTTTGATGGGAGGGGAGATAATCATAAACAACTGCTATTTCCCTTGTTCAGGCATATTTAAACATTCGACGATACATTTAAAGGCACTTGAGAAATATTTCATTTTGCGTTTCGTAATAGGAGTTGGGGGAAGAAGGAGGGGTAAAAATTTTTTTTGAAGAACAGTACTATATTGTTCGACATTAGCACCAATAAAACATGTGAAAATATCGTTACCGGATTCAAAAATAAATAGTCTAATCTGCGCAAGGGGTGTTTTCAACGCCCCTAGCAGAAAAACTGTTAATTTTTTTGGGTTGGCGCAATGGTAACATTGGTTGAGAATTGCATGGACTACATCATACCAAAAATTCAAAAAAATCTACCAGGATCCAAATTCCATAAGGAGTTTGCAGTGTCCTTTTTCAGTTTTGTAGAAAATGAATAGAAAATGAAAATTATGAAAATCTAATTGAGCTCAAGCTACGTTAAAAAAAAAATCACAGGTATTTTGGTTGAATTACTCAAAGTGAAATAGAAGAATTAGAACCGGCTGATCTCAAAGAACTCGATGCGACTTGCCTCAATTCATTTGAGGACAAATACTTAATATAATGTTATTTCTCGAACAAACTTTTTTATTGAGACATTTTCAGTTTCAAACAAAAGCGTTGCTATACCACAACAATCAACAGTACAACAAACAATTCCTCCTCAATTTTTTTTATATTTCATCTGGTGTAGTGTGCTGGCGAAGCCATCAATCAAAAATCAGTTTACGAACATGTTTCGAACCTATATCATCAGCGAATTAGACAATTCTAGAATAAAGAAGAAAAATATAACTATTGCTAATCCAGTATGGTGTAGTGCTACTTACATGGAGAAGTAAATTTGATAAGGATTTATGGAATTAAGTGTCCCCACATTTCAAAAAGATTAAAAAGGGGGTGGGTTAAATTCTACAATAAAGAAGAAAATTATGACTATAGGTGATCCATTGAATTGTGGTATTGCTTACATGGAGAGGAAAAATACATAATTAAGATTGAACTATTGAAAATGAAAATCACCACATTCTACCAACTGCAGTACCCGCTTATCATAATGTGTCACCCGGTGACTAGTATTAGTATTATGAGTAGTCCGAATAAGATTCATTGTTTAACTGAAACTTGTAGAAGTAAGACGTGTGAGGTGCGGAATATATTGAACTATTGTTAAAGGGAGTGTTTATTGTGATATCCCGACCATCCTACTACATCAGAAGTGGTGAACAGTGTGTAAAGAGTGGTGTTAAAATGCTGCACAATGCCGAAGTACACAAGAAAATCGAAGCGCCGATATTCAACATTCAGCAGCAGTAGCTCTGCAAATACCAGTGAGGAAAGGCAAAGTCGCCATCGAAGAGATCTCGTAGACATAAAAGTAACAGGAAGGAATCTGTAAGTAATTCTAGGAGAACCAATATTATGCCTCAAGTCAGCAATGCCCAGCCAAACTCAGGTACTGTGTTGTCTAGTATAATTCCAGAATTTGATCCAACACACATGGAAGTGTCTGATTGGTTAGAAATTGTTCAACATGACTAATATATGGTTGGACAGACAGTTTTATAATAATAATAATAATAATAATAACAAAGGTCTTTATTTTTATCAACCAGGTAAACATTAAATACATTTTTGAGTAATATGAGCACAGCACTCCAGGTTGATAGAAAAATGACGAAGATCAGTTGACAGCACAATCTGTGGTTGCAGATAGCACTGTTTCTGTTTTTCATCTTAAGCGAAGTAAGAAAATAATGTAGAAGTAAAAAAAAGTAGAAAAAAAAAGGTAGAAAAAAATATCAATATGTACAAGCAGATATTATTATATGATATACATATATTTATTGGCAAAAGTTATCAGAGAAATTCAGATTTGGTTTTGATTAGCAAGTAATTTCAATTTTAGACCTAATTGAAGGCTTCTGTTGATTTTAATTTCATTTCAATTTCATTGGAAATTTCATTATGTGTTTTTGATGACTGGTACGTGAAAGATCGTTTGAACAGTTCGGTGCGATGTTGTTATTCTATGTTTGAATCGAGTATTTACCTATGGATATCAGTTTGGTGAACAATGTTTCCAAACAGGTATTGCGGTTGTTTGCTTTTGATGATTTTATGAAAGAGACATTCAGAGTGTAGATATCGTCTGTTCGACATATTCAGCCAGTTAAGATCTCGTAATTTGTGGGAAATTCTTTGGCGTTTCCTAATACTACAAATAAGCCGCATACAAGAGTTTTGAACGACTTGTAGCCTCCTAAAATTGTTTGCGTCGATACAGGGGCCAAGAACTACATCTCCGTTGGTGAGTTTAGATAATACCAGAGCCACGCATAGTATTTTTCTTAAAGCCAACTGAGAGATAATGGCGATTGTGAAAAATTGACTTTATGTTCAAATAAGCGTTCCGGGTGCCAATTTTAACATGATGTTTCAATCGCAGTTGATCATCAAAAACTAGGCCAAGGGTTTTTGTCTTGTTTACTAGTGCAATTTGCTCTCCATCAACATTCATTCGGATTACTTCGTTGATTTGCAAACGAACTTTAGTTGGGCCAAAAGCTAGAAAAGAAGTCTTTTTCCTATTTATACTTAGAGCATTTTCGGATGACCAGGTAACAATATTGTTCAGATCATAATTTATTTTGTCTACTGCGTCCTGATAATTTTTAGGTATGAAAGAATAGTATAGTGTATAGTATAGTGTATCAGGTAACAAATAAATTGAACGGTACAGCAAAAACATGGTATGATAGCTTCATACAATGTGAATTAGGGTGGCCTTAGTATACTAGAGTAAAGTGGAAGCAATTATTGAGCACCACTTTCCAAAGTTTCAGAAATGCTTATGAGATGCGAACCGTAAACCAACAGAGGGTTGCTCGCTATATGAATTCCATTTCATCCATTTGGCGAAAATCAACTGATATAAATTGAATTTTCCTAATAGTGATAAGGTGTCCTTAGTAATGGGTGCTAACAATTTGAAATCGGCAGTAGAGGCCTCAAATATAAGAGACCCTTAGGCGTATACCTCAAAAATAAAGTGTATGCGAAAGCACTATCGCATACCTGCATCATCTCATCATAACAGCCGGTGCCAAAATTAGTTGATAATAAACATATTTTGTGTAGTTGTTGTGGTAAAGTTGGACACAATCATGACAACTGCAGACACAAAAGCAAAATATGTAATTTATGTTCGAGAAAAGGGCCCTGTTTGAATAAAAACAAGTTTTCATTTACAAGTATATAAAAAAAATATATAAAAAAAAATTATTTGAAAAAAAATGTTGAAGGATATTAGAGTAGAAAATGTTAAGGTGATTCGAAGAAACCAAGTAGCTTCAAGATTTTACAAAACGCTTTATACTGGCGGACATTAATGTATCGCATTTATAGATTTTGGAGAAAAAGGACGTTAAATTATACACTATAGCTGTAGGTTTACCTCGAGGAAATGGACAGGTGGAAAGAACAAACCGCACAGTGCTGATGTCTTGGCTACGATAGGAGCAGAGATTCTTTCGACAGGTATAAGGTTAAAGAGGACCTGCATACAGAAGATCCAGTGGCCCAGGTGAAGGGGTTGTAACATAGAAACACATGAAACACTTCAAGTTTCAAAATCGTTATGGTAATATATATGAGCCCTTTGATGGCATAATGAGCCCTTTGATGGCATAATGAGCCCTTTGATGGCATAATGAGCCCTTTGGTGGCATAATGAGCCCTTTAATGGCATAATGAGCCCTTTGATGGCATATATGAGCCCTTTGATGGCACAAAAGAGCCCTTTGATGGCACAAAAGAGCCCATTGATGTTACAAAAGAACCCTTTGATGGCACAAAAGAGCCCTTTGATGACACAAACGAGCCTTCTGATGGCACAAATGAGTCCTTAGATGGCAAAAATGAGCCCTCTGAGGACACAAATGAACCATCTGAAGGCGCAAATGAGATATGAATACAATTAATAATTATATTCTATTTACTTACAGATAAGGTTCATCATGGTTGATGTTGAGGACAACAACAGGTCAGGATGGCCGTGCAGTACCCGCTTATCATAATGTGTCACCCGGTGACTAGTATTAGTATTATGAGTAGTCCGAATAAGATTAATTGTTTAACTGAAACTTGTAGAAGTAAGACTTGTGAGGTGCGGAATATATTGAACTATTGTTAAAGGGAGTGTTTATTGTGATATCCCGACCATCCTACTACACAACAATGGGGAACATGGTGAAAGGGTTAAAGGATTATCCAAGTGGCAACAACCCTGAAACAAATAAAGGGGGTTTGGGGTCCTTAAGCCCTTTTTCCCAATCGAAATCAAAAATGGGCAGTCACATTGATTAAGGATTAACCAGAGGCGAAACCACGAGAGGCTAACTGTCAAGTGCCAAGTTCAAAGTCGAAAGCAGCACAGAGAATAATATATGAGAGCCACAGACACAGAACGCAAAATTGAACAAACAAAATCCTCCACATAGCAAGTAGTGTTCTGAGCAACCAGGTCTCATGTCATCCGTCTAAGCCAGTAACGTACAATAATGCTCAACATGAGACAGTGTGCGTAAATAAAAAACCAGCACGCCCGTTGCAAAACTACTACCTCCATCTACACCACGGAGCAAGGCAACTATCACCCGTTCATGAAATGATGGAAACATCACCGCGCGGAACAGACAGAACAGTATGTGCAGGGCATGTTAATTGAAAAATTGTGGAGATGACTTCGAGATTTTCTATATTGTGAATCAATACCACTCCACTTCGAGATACAATGGACTTCTACCACAGGTTATTTTTATTTTAGGTTGGACCGGACATCACAACGGCAGACGCAGCCCGTGTTGCAATTTTTGGGACAGTGCGAATGCTAGAGTTTTTGCCACCTACCACTGATGCCCTCCGTCATCACATTCTTCGGTGCCATTTCCAGGTGATATTAACAAGAAAAAAAAAACAAGAAAATAGAAAAACTCGAGGGATTTTGATTTCATTCTGTTTTCTTTTTAGGCACTAGTGTGGATTAACGCCCATGATCAGTATCCTGATTTAACAGACCCTATTAATTGCGGCTGGAAAATTGTTGATGGACAGTATGTCCCAATCTTGATGACTTTGCCACCTATCCCCAAGTCATGTCCCTAATTTGGAGCTTGTGGCTGCAAGGGGCTCTGCGGCACGAAGTAGTGCGGCTGCAGCAAGCCTCCGAGAGTGCCGTGCACCAAGATGTGCAAGTGCAATACAAAGTGCATGATTGGAGTAGAAGAAGAAGACTACTAATTGTAAATAATTTTGTTTCAAAATGTGAGAAATGTAGGCTTAGACAATGCTTAAATGCTTCTTTGAGCTCATAAACGTATTAGGCGCCTTCGAAAACGTATGCAAGCATATACAATACGTTTTCACAAGCTTTTGGAATTTTGGCCCATTTCGTCAAAATTAAATTATTTAATAAACTTTTAATGCTCCAAATCAAGTTTAAAGGGTCTTATCGTGTTCTACACCCCCGAAAACATATAAATCGACACCTTAGTCGTATGGGTGACCAAAAGTAGGAAATAATATGATTTTAGGGGTATTTTGGACGCCATCTTCCACTTCCAGTTGGAATTTCGACTTGATAAACGGTATTCTCGGATTCAGCGGGGTCGAAATTGGGGGTTAACGTCATTTATCCAATTGTTACATGAAATGCTTCTAGGATTTGGCTTTTCGCAAAACAAGCCCGACTGCCCGACTGCCCACTTCCGTGTGATGAAAATGATTGACCTTGGTTAATTAGAAACAGCCGTACTACCCCATATCTCGTTACTGACTTTATTTTGTAGCCATGTTATTTTTTTGATGTTGAAATAACTGTAGTATTTCAAGGCGGGCAGTATGTTCAAAACTCGCATTGTATAAAAAAACTTTGCATAGAAACGCTAGTTTCTAGTTACAAGTGATTGTAAGCAGAATGATGCTGTCATTATAAATAAAAATATTTTCGTCTTAACGAATATAAGAGGAGTCTTTTCATCATTTAAAACCCGTACATTCGAACACGAACATCGAGGCCGTTAAAGCACGGACGCACCGCTGCAAAAGGCATTATATCACAGAGAATAATTTTTCTATGGCATTGAATTTTATTAAATTATGGTATCATATGGACACTTGAAAGAATAAATCCCCAATGGAAAAAAAATTGTGAGGCTATAATTCAAAAAGTTATTCTATTGTTGATTAACAAATATTTCCCCATTCTCCGTTTTCATAAATAACGACGTAAACGTTTAAATGATTGACCCATAAATTGTTGGCTTCGTGGAGCTCTTTTTAACAAAATCACACGATAAAAGTTTATGAAAACCAATTATTTGGTTTATTTTATTTTTTATAACTAGAGAAAAATTAAATATCTAAAAATGTAGTGAAATAATTTGTTTTGACGAATGTTTTATTACTGCTGTTTTTACATCTAACAATGGCTGTTATTAATACTGATTACAATTTCTCATGATTTCTCATAATTAGTTATAAACAAATGTAATAATTGATAGAAAAAATATTTCCATAATGCTGACCTGGAAAAATAATGATTTCAAAAAATATATTGCTTCTTAAATAATTTTTTTTTATTGTTTATAATTGTTTTTTTTATATTTAAATTCAATAAATAATTAGATAGGAAATTATTTCCTTCTTAAAAATCATAGTTTGTACTTTTCAATTGGTAAACAAAAAAAATCTACATTAATAATTTTATTGTTTATTAACTAAACAATTTGTTAGAAACAAATTCTGATAACGGTTTTATTTTTTTATGGAACTTTAAAAAAATCACAAAAACAGCCATATATAAATTGAAAATAATATTAAAAAGTGTTATGAAAATAGAGACAAGATTTTTTTCACACTTTGTTATATATGGCTGCTTTTGTATTTTTTTAGTTACAGAAAAAAAACTGTTGTAAAATTTGTTTACCAATTTGTTATAAATAAATTATGACAATAGTTTTTTCTGTAACTAAAAAAAAATACAAAACCAGCTAGGTATAACAAAGTGTGAAAAACATTTTTTTCTACGGATGCTATACAATGTGCCACTTCTCTCATCGCTTTCATAGAGAAATAATTTCTCACAGTGAGAAATAATTTCTCATTGTTATCACGATAACCCAAGTCAGTCATGAATTGTTACATGTCAGATTGATATGACACGTTCTCCACGTTGACAACGCTACGCCGACGATTTGCGTGCAATATCCAAGTAGCCCATTGTTAGCGTTTCTATAACAACAAAACCGAAGCAGTTCAAATAAAACTGTTAATTAGTATTTTAAATAAAATATAAAAATGAGTTAATGACATACAAGTATTATTATAGAAAGTTACTTATGACATCTACAGTCACTGTAGATATCATAAGTAACTTTCTGTTATATCTGTCTTGCCTTCACGGTACTAATTCTTGAGTGGATTCGTTTTGATTTCGAGAGCTCCATAAATCCTTTCTGATGAGTGGGTTACCACGAAACAGCTGTCAAAGGTTACAACTTTCGGAATTAAAACGAAAAATACTCTATTTTCACTTAGTATTATTATATATGTATTTTAATTTTCAATACTTGACAACAACCCATCTGTAGAAAAAGTACAATGTACAATTCGTGAGAAAACGACATATTTCTCAGTCGCTTGATTTGCGGCACTCGCCTTCGGCTCGTGCCAACAAACTTCTGAGCTCGTGAGAAATATGTCGTTATTCTCACTTGTTGTACAATATACTATTACTGTTTCAGAAAAAATAAAACCGTTCTCAGAATTTGTTTATAACAAGTTGTTAAGTCAATAAACAATGAAATTGTTTATGAAGAAAAAATTTCTCTTCGTTCGCCTTTTGAGAAGTACTTACAAATCATATTATATGGTTAGGAAAGATTTCCCAACTAATAATAAAACAATATAAATATGAAACAACGATCACAAACATTAAAAAAATTCTTTAATTAATGTTTGTCTAGGACAGCATTATGGAAATGAAAAATTTCCTTAAATATTATATTTGTTCATTTATTTATAACTAATTTATAAACAAACGATGTCAAAAAAGGTAAAACCAGTATTAAACAGAGCCATTGTTAGATGTAGAAACAGCAATAATATAACATGACTGATACCGAATACTCTAAGTATAATAAAGACAGACCATATTTTCCATTTGAAGCAAAAGCATGTTACATACAATTTTTTGAACAACTTCTTAGTTCATCTAAATAGATTGATTCACCATTTATTTGTATTGTGTATTGGTGTAGATGATAATAATAATTAAAGTCTGTATTACTCACAAAACTTAATATACATGTTTTTAATACGAGAAAAGTAAAAAATACAGAAAGGCAAGTTTGGAGTAAAAGGCGAAGTTCAATTTACGTGGTGAAAAAATCACCAGTAGATAATTATCCTTTTTAACTTTACCGTCATTGTCGTACAATTTTATAGTTCTCAAATTTCGTTATCTTTTCATTAGTTTCAAACTGTGACGTCAGGTTGACAATGAGTTAGGTCAATGAATTACCATAGGGTTAGATTCGAAATGAAATTAATTTTTTTTATTGCAATTCCTTGCCACAAGCCTGGGTTCCAAAGTAGACAATTTATTAAATTTCATGATTCCTAACTTTTTTTGGAATTACTATGGTGCACCCCGTAAAGCGAATAGTATTGGAAGAGCCAAATGGAACGATGGAAGATAATTATTGAAACTGGAAATGGTTCGCAGAAACCTATCGTTATACTTTTAAATGATATGAAAATCAGTGACTTTTTCAAAGTTTATTATGACATCTGTTTTACAACTTTTTCTGTAACTAGGAAAAATCTTACAACAATTCTAACAATGTGTAACAGATGATTCATTCTCAACATCCTCCCCACCAAATCAGAATTTGAAACGTTCTGGTAACTTCACCTTCCGTCCACTTCTTATAAACATTGGCTTATCTTCAATCTTATCCTTAGAATTTTCGCCAATATTTTCTGTTGAATAATCTCGCTTCTTCAATGCAATCTCCTTTTCTTTGCGATTCGTCTTCTCCTTTTCTTGGCGATTCCTCTTGTCCATCTGAATTTGCGATGAAGATATTTCCATTGGGTATAGGCGTTGGAATGGTTCAAGAGATCTTCATTTTTTGTTTTTACTCTCGCAACTCTGCATATGTTGTCTTTTCCAGGAAAAATTTCCTCAATTTTACCAAGGGGCCAATCAATACGTTTCGAGTTGTCGGAACCAATGAGAACAATATCTCCTACTTGCAAAGTATCATGTTTTTTCTGACCAATATTAACTAGTTCTGCCAAGTACTCCTTTCTAAATCGAGATCTTAGAGATTTCCTAATTTTTTGAATATATCTAAAACGTTTAACGAGGTGATTTCTATCAATTATATCTAAATCTGGCATTTCTGAAGAGTTTTGCTCATTTATGAACATTGATGGCGTTAGAGGTACTAAATCATTTGATTCTTCTGTCAAATATGTTAAGGGTCGAGAATTCATGACTGCTTCACACTCACACAATAAGGTTTCTAATTCTTGGTAGTTGACTAATGTTTTTTCTAAATTTCTACGAAGTAATTCTTTGAGTATTCTGATGAGCCTTTCCCACCAACCACCCCACCAAGATGCAGTTCGTGGATTAAAATACCACTTTATATTTTTTGAAGATGAATAATTGATGACTTCATCCCAATTGATGATTTTCAGTAAATTATGAGCACCAATGAAATTGGTTCCGTTATCTGAGTATATCACAGATATTCGTCCCCTCCTGGCAATAAACCGTCTCAAAGACATAAGAAAAGCGTCAGTTGATAATGAATCCACTACCTCCAAATGAACTGCCCTGTATACACTACATGTGAATAAAACAACCCATACTTTATCTTTCCCTTTTAGGTATAGTGGGCCAGCAAGATCTATACCTGTAACATCAAAAGCTGTTACATTGTATCCTATCTTTGGGAAGTGGAGCGAAAGGCGTATCCATAGCTTTTCTGCTAAACCTTTTGCATTTAATGCATTTTGTCACCACTTCTCTGACAAATTTTCTTCCCTTCACAATCCAAAAGCGCTCCCTCAACAAAATTAATGTAGTTTCTATACCTGCATGGCAGTTATTACGATGATATTGTTCAATGAGTTTTCGTATAATTTTATTTTTATAAGGAAGAATTATGGGGAATTTGTATTCCTCACTGTCGTCTCCTAGAAATAATCTGGTTTTCAATCTTAGGATTCCAAAATCGTCAGTGAAAACTTGCATACTTTTTAAAGAACTGAAGTTATTCCCAAAACCTTCAGCTTGAACTATTTTCAGAAGATGACATTCAGCTCGAAAAAATTCATCTGACTTTAGATCGCCAGTACTTTTATTATTTTTGCTTTTTGCAGTTGAAATAAAACCGGAATATCCAACCAATTGATCTAACAATCTTATTATAATGTGAAAAATAATTGAAGTCATCGGATAAATTACTTTTTTCAGATACCAAATTCGTAAAAAATAATTTCCTTTTTTCCTCATACAATTCCTTTTCATTACAAACAATCTCACTTTTTGGCCAATCATTATTAGGTCGTAAAAGCCATTCAGGACCTTTCCACCATTGTTTTTCAATAAATTTTTTACCATTGCATCCCCTCGAACCAATATCTGCAGGGTTCAAATTGCCTGGTATATGATGCCATTCACTCATCTTGCTAAAAAACCTCACTTCTTTCACCCTATTTCCTACAAATGTATTCCAATTTTCTTTTGTTTTTATCCAAGCCAGTGCAACCATGGAGTCACTCCAGTAAAAAGTGTTGAATTCATAAATACTTTTTACCATTTTGCATAACCTAACACCAATTACTGTAGCTAACAATTCAAGTCTTGGAAGAGTAATTTTCTTAGGAGCTACTCTGGACTTGGCCTGAATAAGAGTAACTGATGGAATTCCATCCATCTCTGCTCTTAAGAAAATACAACTTGAATAAGCTGACATACTTGCATCACGGAAAACATGGATAGAACAATTCTCAAGATCTTTTAGATTAACAAACCTATGAAATGGTCTAGGGATTCTACAAAGACTGATCAGAGGTAACTCATTCAGCCATTTTTCGAATGGTTTGACAATATCCTATGGTAGAGCATTATCCCAATCAATTTTCATTTTCCAAGTTTCTTGGAGTAATATTTTTGGGACCAACATAACGGGACTAGTGAAACCAATTGGATCGAAAATCTTTTGTGCAATGGAGAAAAGACCCCTTTTTGTTCTCGGAATTTTTTTAAAATCTTCCATTGTTCCCACATTACAATGAAAAGTATCCAATCTATCATCCCACAACAAACCTATAATGGAAATATATTTTGCTCCACTCTCAGTGTTATCGACATCTTGATAGTGAACAGTATTAGGAACCCAAGTAACAATTTCAGTTTTGTGATAGCCCTCAGAAGGTTCTGAAGACCATAACAATCACAGCATCGATAAAACTGTTTTGCTGTAACGACATCCATAAAACCTCCTTAAAGCTGCTATAAATCTACGAGGGCCCACTCCTATGAAGGTTCTCAGGGCTATTTTGAAATGCAAGCATAAAACCTGCTTGCCTTATTCGCAGGATTCTTAATAACCTCCTGAGGATCATTATAAAACCAAATCATGGGGCTGTTATAAACCTGTATGTCATTAATTGAGGTTAGAAAATATTCCATAAATAACTACAGCCAAAACGGACTTAAATTAATCTAATTCTTCAGTTGCGAAAAATAGGGCGACTAATTTACAAGCAAAAATATAATGATGGCGTCCTGGCAGTGATATATGAAGAATATATTGGTATTCAACAACGTGAAATGTCTAATATCATCTGCGAATGAAATTTTTTTGACAAAATGACATCAGTTAGGTGGTAAATCTGCAACGCGCCCCAATAACAACGCGAAATTAAGAAAATAAACAAAATACCACATAAAATTAAAAAAATATTTTGACTCAAATCTTTCCCGGAATGATTTGTACTATATCTAAATACAAATGAATACCAATAATTGTGTATTTCCTTTCCGTCATACACACCAAATTGCAAGAAACATGAATTGAAATTAGGATCTCTTTAGTTGTTCCCTCTGGTTGTAATAAAATATGGCTACCCTACCTTTATTCTATTTAGCTGCACATATTGCCATCATAAAGTCGTTTCTCCTCAAAATAAACCATTTTGAAACCATTTTATCCTAAGAAAGTACGTTTGGTTTTATTTAATCCAATTTCCAAAATATTTCGACTGTCAATTGTCAATCCCGCCTGACATTCGTCTTTTCGTGATCGACGTGGTCAGTATACTCAGTGTCTATACTCCCGTGATAAGTATTTGGTGTCTTAGTCTTGTGAAACGTTTAATTACTGATTATTTTTTCCAGTTATCTTTACCCAATGTGATTTATTTATTACCGGTTAGGGGGAGCTACTAGCATTTAAGTAGAAATAGTTTTATGCTTTGATTTTATAGCGGTTCTCGAGAGTACATCTCAAAACCTTGATAAAACCTCATCGTGAGTTTTATTACAGAACCATTGCATGGACTTGAGGAGTGCTATAAAACCATAACAAAACCAAGTTTCTATGTGGATTATTTTAATACCAAAAAGATTTATCGTGTATGTGTATAAGCCATTGTAAAACCATCATAAAAACAAATATACTTAAATGCTTAATGGTTTTATCTCATAGCCTTCAGGAGTGTTTTGAAACTGATTCATAAATCTGTTTGCTCTGGTAGCGTATTAGGAATAATATATGACCTGCATAAATCAAATTGGGCATTACCTAACCTTCATAAAACTTTCATAAAACTAGGATAAATCCAAATAACATTTAACTTGTTACTTGGGAATCCATCCCCTGATATTAAAATTGGCTAGTGATAAAAGATATTTGGATTCTTTGATGAAAGTGTTTAATTCTTGTTTACTGTTAAGACTTGCAATACAATTGTCCACGTAGAATGAACTTTTCAGCTTGTCTGCAGTTCTCTTGAACTCAGCTGAAACATTATCTAAATGAAGTGATAGAGTTGCTGCTAATAAAAATGGACTTGACTTTTCCCCAAATACAACCCTGCAATGTCTATATAATTTCAATTCTCTATTATCGAAATTTTTCCACCACATGAATCGAAGATAGTTTCTATCATACGGGTTGACACTGATTTGTAAAAAAGCTTTCTCTATATCAGCACTCAGTCCAAAAATACCTATTCTGAATTTTATAAGCAATGGAGGAATCAATTCAATTAAATTTGGACCCTTCTCCAAACAAGAATTCAAAGATATTCCTCTAGTATCCCGACAAGAGGCGTCAAAAACTGTTCGAATTTTTGTCGTTTCACTAGATTCTTTAATAACAGCATGATGAGGTAAATAATGAATTGAAGAATTATTTACATTTTCTTTGATTTCTTCAATGATACCTAATTTTTCCCAATCTGATGAACCCTTTTGATAATCTTCAAATCTTTTTGTAACCATTAATTTACTTGTATTGGACAATAATCGTTTATGAGCTATTTCAAAATTGTTTGATAAAACTGGGTGACCTCCAATCCAAGGGAGTTTGACCTCAAATCTGTTTTCTGAATTGAAAATGGTAGTTTTTCTAAAAAAATTTATAGTTCTGTCATCTTGAGAATTGTTATTTTCAATATTTGTTGGTTCTTTGATACCTATTCTATCAAGTTCCCACAAATCAGGAATAGTAAAATCTGAAAAACCAGTGAATATATGAGAATCAGAATCAGTACTTTCAAAATATTTTCCCATTATTGTCCAACCTAGCAAAGTTTCAATTGCCACTAAATCATTTTTCAGATATTTTGTATATCCAGTGATCAATTTACCAAAAATATCTGCCCCCAATAGTAATTCAATTTCAGAAGGAGCGTCAATAAACGAATCAGTGATCAAAATATTTTCACTTTTGAGGTAATTAATTATATTGGTATCTACGAGTTTCGGAATTATATTACAAATTTTTGTTTGGTCCAAAACTTGAATTCCACATTGGAATTGCTTATTTAAACTTTCGATGGTGACATTGTAAATATTGTGAATTTTTGGAGATGATTGTTGTCCCCCAAAAACACCCTGAATGATTTTCTCTTCTGAAAATTTTTTAAAACCCAATTCCTTTGCGGACTTTGTTAAAATATATGATCTTTGAGATCCGGAATCCAGGAGTGCACGAATGGTTTTCTCTTTTCCATTATTGTATATGTTTATGACAACCGTTTGGAGTAAAACTTGTGATAAATAGGTACTGGTTAATGATTGTTCCACTTTTCTTTCAGCAATTGTATCAGAATTGGAATTCAATTGATTATTCTTCACACATAAGTCAGGACATAATAAAGGATAATGTTTTTTCGAACAAATCAAGCACCGAATGAAATGTTTACACTGTTGTACCACATGGCCTTTCTTCAGACATGCAAAACAACCCCTTTTTTCAATAACTACCTTTTTTCTATCGTCTAATGAGAGTTTTTGTGCCTTTAAACAATCCTGACTTGCGTGTGATTTGTCGCAAAATATACAGATAGGAAATACATTTTTCTTGAATGATTCTTTTCCGGAAGAGTGAAGAGATGCAGCAGTATACATTTCTGAATTACCTTGTTGGTATTTTACTGTACTATCGTTTTTGAAACCTTTTTGTGCTAGCTGTATTCTTTCCTCAGATTCTACTTCACCTCGTAAAAAAGTTAGTAAGAGAGACAAGTAATTGGTACCAATATTACCATCACTTTGTGCATTCATTTTATTTGCATTTCAGTGCCTTTCCCAAACGTTGAGTTGATCTTCAGGAAGTGATGACTCTACTAATGGGAATAGCATCGCTGCATATTCATCTTGTGTTACACCTAAGGTGTCAAGTGCCCTCAACTGAGTTTCTAATTTATCATATAAAGTAGCTAAATTTTTATGTGATTTATTATTAGTTGCTTGTTTGAGTACTAAATTCAAAAGTTCTCTAACGTATACCTCGATTAGAAATTCGTCCCTGGCAAACCTATTTTTCAATTGGTCCATGGCAATTTTGTAGTTGGTTCCTGCAGGTGGAAAACTTTCGACGAGTTCTCTCGCTGATGACTTTGGTTCTGTAGCCTGAAGTAGATACTGGAATATATCGTCCAAATCGATTTCTTCATCTTCATCAATTTTCTTGAACTGCCCCCAGGAATCCTTACCAGTTTTTCACATCCCCGTCGAATTTTTTCAGTTCTAATTTTGGTAGACGAAACTTTCTCTTTCCTTCCTTTTTACTTTGTGAACTCTGTGAGTAACATTCGTGCTCCTTTTTCTTTAGATGGTCGTCTTTCAAAACAGCCTCGCACTTTGAACGGTGGCGTGAAATCTTCTCTCTGTATCGTTCAACACCATCGAATTCTTCCCCAATCTCTTCTTTGGTGAGTTGTTTATCAAAAAAGGTTTGTTCGATATTCTCGTCCAAGTTGAACAACCTTTCACATTCATCTTCTAACAGCCTGAGTAGTTCTATGATGTTCGTTTCTTCTTGGTTTCAATGTGACAAAACGTTAATAATTTCGCTGCAAGTCTTGTCGACATGTTTTCTCAGCTGGTCTCTCTTGATCAGATAGGCTTCCATATCAAATCTCACGGTCGCCAAATATTGAAACTGGAAATGGTTCGCAGAAACCTATCGTTTTACTTTTAAATGATATGAAAATCAGTGACTTTTTCAAAGTTTATTATGACATCTGTTTTACAACTTTTTCTGTAACTAGGAAAAATCTTACAACAATTCTAACAATGTGTAACAAATAATTCATTCTCAACAATAATTATGAAATGTTTCAAAATATTGAATTAGAAAATAAAAAAATAAACAATAACATTCAGAATTTGATCTACATTTCAATAATGTGAAAATATTGAAATCTAATTCTGGTGAAACCGGCAGAGCTACAGAATTATTTTTGTGCTCAAAAATTCACATTTTCGTTGAAGATGTCCCCCAAAAATGTCAGCTGGTATTGTTTCAAGGGAACAATGTCACTGATTTTCGTCCATTCTTGATTATTGAGAGATTTCACGTAGATCAATGATTTTTAGTATCGCTTCGTTATCTATTCTCACGTGATCTGCAACCTCAAAAATGATTGGTTGTTCTGGATTTAGATGGAACCAGTTTTTTTGCAATTTATGATATATAGCACCCTATGCCTAGTTATGTTGAAATATTGTATATATTTGGGTGAACAAACAATTGCAAATGCATCAGACATCAGTATCTGATAGACACAATGTGGTTTTTATCATCAAAGTTTCAACAAATCCTATTCATTTCAGTTTTATGGACAAAAACACAAATTCTAAGCTTACTTTTTATCGTAGAGAGAGAATTCGAAAATAATATGTTTTCAAATTTCGAACTAGCAAATTTTGAGAAATATTTCTGAACGCCCTGTATACAGCATACAGTGGGTCCAAAATAAGGTTGTCCTCCACAGGGATATCTATCTGAAACAGTAATACATACAATTCAATTCAAGTGGGGAAAACGTTAGGTAACAGAAGGGCCATCTAGGTTAATGGAAGTAGAAAATGTCAAAAAATATTTCTGATTGTCAAATTATTTTGAAAAAACTGAATATTTCAAATTATTTTTTTATTTTTTTGTGGTGTTACCGTCAGAGCTAGAAAGAGATAAAAATATATCTCCACAGAAACTTTCTATATGCATTCTTGTGATTATGTCTGTATTACTGTCCGAAGCTCCGTTATCAAACAACCATCATCAGCAAAAAAATTTAAACACGACGTTTTTTCGAAAAATACAGTTTTTTGAAGTATTTTTTATTCATAATTCAATGATGTATCACACATTTTCATAATGTCACATCATCTCGAATTTTTAATGGCCCGAGTACGGGTCAAAATTTGAAAAAAAATTGAGGAATTAAATATCTAGACCTGAAGTGAATCGTAAAATTGGATTGACATTTTGAATTATAGGTGAAAATCTCTCAAATAAATGCATGATGATGGTCGAAAAGGATCTGAAACGTTTTGAAACTGTCATACGTGATGCATCATTAATTGCAGGAAAATAAACTGTATTCTCAGAAACAGGGCTATGTTTAAATTAAATCTGATGGTTGTTGAATAACGAAACGTCGGACAGTAAAACTGATGTCATCACGAGAAAGCCTATACAAAGTTATTGTGAAGATGTATTTTTTATCTTTCGTGTAGAAAGGCCGATCTCACAGTGACCTACTCAATTATGCCATAAGTATCCATACCAATGAAGTCCTCAATTTCAATGCTCGGTATTACCATCAGCAGTATCATTTCATGGAAAAGCCATGTGTCTATTCCCGAAAGTGCTTATCCAAAAGGTGGTTTTCAGTTTCGCGCCGAAAGCTAGTTCACTTCCCGTCAATTGGTTATGATTTATGTGGCACATATCCGACCTGTCCTGGAATACTATTCTCAAATATGAAGTACAGTCTCTAAACACTCACTGAAACTTCTAGGTTCTGTCAAAAAAATGAGCCATTCGTCTCGTCGGTAATGCTGCGCTTACAAGCTTATTCACTTCTCTGGAACACTGCAGAAAGGTTGTCGATATGTCTCTGTTTCCATAGGCAAATCTTTTCTGAAACATCATCAATCGTTCTACCGTTAGCGGTTCCATGGAGACCGACCTGTCTAGCTAAGTCATCACATCCCTTTGTCGTCACTATGAAGATACGCCAAACATATCTTTCACAGTGATCACTCTTCCAATGAACGGCAAAGTTTTGGAACTAACTGCCTCGAGAGGTGTTTCCTGAGGCATATACAGCCTACAGAAAATCAAAAAGGACACCAATTCATACCTTCTTTCCCTCGGCCCTCACGATGATCTCTTAAAATTTCAGGATTTAAAACTTGTCTAAACCAAAACAAAAAGCTCTTACGATACCACCACGAAATTTCATACTTCCATACAGATGCTCCTTCTGTTACGCAACTTTTTTCCCATTTCACCAAAACTGTCTATTACTGTTTCAGATATCCCTGTGGAGGACGACCAAAAAATGTTGAAACTCGTTTAGCTAAAAAATTACGCTTTCTGGACATAGGTGGTTGAATTGAAATTCAGCGTAGATTCCAAATATTCAATAAAAATTGTTACATTTCATATAATGAAGTTGGGGTCCAATCTCTTTTGTTGTTTTCTTTTATGAAAATTTGGTGCTATATTTTTAACGTCTTCCGAGAAGTGGTCGTACATTTTGATTCCGCTGTTGATAGGGAAGTACAAGATCCAGGTTGTTGTTGGTATGGGAAATGTAATATAATTATGTAAATAACCATTTATTATTAGGTTACTATTAAAGAGAACGATTTATTTCCCTGTTGGATCACTATATCAGCTCCTTTTAGTGATAAATACAATTGTCATCTTTTTATAAAATATCATATACGTAGCATCAAGTAAAGTTTTCTGTCAGCACTTTAGAAACAGTTTGTTGACACGCCGCATGTTTTACTGTTATATATTCAGAGTTTGATTTGAAAATCCTGTAAAAATATGGAAACACATCGGACTGCCGCATAACTTACCCGGTGAACATTTTTTAAATTGTTACATATGTGGAACATAAACTTAACGTCTTATGAATGATGGTCAACATCTTCAATATCCATTAAACGTATTTTCTGAGGCGAAAAGTCCCAATTTTCAGCGTGTATCAACGTTATACTTCAATGGTCATATTTTCATTATCAAAATGACGTATTATGATCATTATCCAAATAGCATATTATAAAATATGTCAAGTAACTGATTCAAAACTTGTTTCCAATACGACGGTCTTTTCTGAGGCGATAAGTCCCAAGTTTCAGCGTTGTATCAACGTCATATTTCATTGATCTCATTTTTATCATCAAAATGACGTATTTATGCACAATGTGCAAAGAACATATCATAATATATATGAAGTAAGTGATTAAAAAGTCATGTTCCCAAGACTACGGTCCTTTCTGAGGCGATATGTCCTAAGTTTCAGCTTTGAATCGACATTATATTTCATTGAGCATATTTTCATTAGCAAAATGACGTATTTTGCACAATGTCCAAAGACTGAAAATGGTTATCATGGTATATTGTAGGTACAAGCTAAGCAGCCTATTAGGCCTTTTGTGCATGTTATTATGGTAACCCAAGAGGTCGAATAACTAATGGATAATTCACAAAAGCTTTTGATAGTATTCATATACTGTTACTGAGTTTGAGATGATGCTTCGTAACTTCAATATCAGCGACACCTATCGTTGGGTAGAATACTTCATATTGATTATATTGATCAATATATGAACATATTTTTTAAGGTATTTAACTTACGTCAGGCAAAGTATGCAAAAATACATAATTATTTGATCGTAAAATGTCTCAATTTGAATAAATCATTATCATAACTATATTATGTGGAACGAAAAATATGCACATTTCGTCTAATACCAAGAAACCTTTGAAGGGGCAATTTTTGTAAACATATATAAATGATACATTTACATTTTATATTCAAAATGATCATCACCCAGGAGATATATAAAAGATATAATAGTTTATATTGATTATATTGAGCATTAACCCTTAATTTTGCAATGCAATCTATGAGATACATAATATTCGAACCACATAATTCAGCTAAAAATGTCATTCATCGGGTGAATTCAACTTGCTATGTTTTCAAACACACTTTAATTGAACAGAATTGGTAACTACTTACGCCACATCTCGACGCGGATGTGAACTAGGCGATCATGTAGTAAGATGGCCGCGGCGAGAAACGCGTGATGTTGACGCCAGTTTAGGTTTTGCTTAGTTTTTCACAAGAAAACAGTTGTGTGGGAAAAATAATAGGTAAGTTTTGTTGATACATGTTCTCTTCGTAAGAATAAATAAATATTTTGTTACCAATTTCAGTTTTTTTTATGGAAAAAAGGCATTTGTTTTGTATGTATCCTATAGTTCACATTACCAATTTCTCTCATGTCCATGTCAGATTTATTGTGTATCCAATAATACACATTGCCAAGTTGTCACAATTTCATATGAACCTTAATGTGTATCCTATTGCCTTCATTGTCAAATTTTGAATATGAGTTCGTTATTCCCAAATTATGGAAAATACACATTTATTAGTGAGAAATACTCAAACTTGGTAGATGAATATCAATTTTTCTTTTACAGAATAAAATGACCACACGGAAAGACAAGATAATAGCCTCACTGCCTTACTACCTCCCGATTCGGATGGTGGAACAAGCGACGATGATGCAGAGAATTTTGAGGGTTACGGTGACAGGTATTCTGATACATCCGAAGCACCCTCTATTCCTAATTCTGTAGCTGCAGAATTAGAATCAATTCTGAGCAATTCCGATACCGACACTGAGGCCGATACCGACACTGAGGGTGTTTTGACAGGAGGTGACAATAACTGTGAAGCATTCGTATTCAAGACACCTGTCAAAAATATCGCTCGGTTCACATACACTCCAACACCTAAATCTATATTTACTCCGCTGAAAACGAGATATCAATTGAAAAACAGTAGTGATAATAGAAAAGAACATAATAAAGAGAATACAGATCCTGATGATTTAGAACAAGAAGAAAAAGAAAGCAGAAAGAAGCAGAATGGGCAAAATTGGAAAATTCTGAAAAAATACAAGTGGTCCAATGAAAAATTCAGTTTTCCTGTCGACATACCCAGCAACGATTTTACATTTCCGGAGGTAATGAAGTCACCTATGGAATATTTCAAAATGTTCTTCTCTGATGACCTCCTACAGTTATGTATAGAGAACACAAATCTATACTCAGTACAAGTTACAGGAAAATCCATAAATGTGACTGAGGCCGAAATCCGTGATTTCATAGCCATTCATATTTATATGGGTATAGTCAAAATGCCTTCATACCTGGATTACCGGAGTCAAAAATTTCGGTATCCAGAAATTGCAGAATTGATGCCACAAAAACGATATCAGCAGATAAGGAGATACATTCACTTTGTCAATAACAGAAATCAGAATAATGATCCATATTTCAAAATTAGACCTTTTTTGAATATAGTTAGGAAGAACTGTGTTCAGGTAGAAAATGAGAAAAGACAAAGTTTCGATGAAATGATGGTGCCGTACAAAGGAAAGAAAGCTGGATCTAAGAGACAATATATCAAATCAAAACCAAAAAAATGGGGCTACAAAATTTTTGTAAGAGCTGGCATATCTGGATTTGAGTATGATTTCCTCGTGTATGGAGGAGAAGGCACATTTATTCAACATCAAAACTTCTCGGATGAAGAAATGTCAATGGGATTAGGGGCTAAGGTTGTCATTGCTCTTTGTCAGTCCATACGAACTGCACCGTGCACCGCAATTTATTTTGATAATTTTTTTACATCCCTCGATTTGGTCTATATATTGCGCAATAACTATGGAATTTTGTCATTGGGAACCATAAGAACAAATCGATTGAAGAATTGCACACTAGAGAATGACAAAACATTGGCAAAAAGAGGACGAGGTGCTTTTTGTCACAAAACTGATAATGAGGAAAAAATCACATGCGTCAAGTGGTACGACAATAAAGCTGTTACCCTAGTCAGTACCTACATATCTTCTGAACCAATCAGCACTATAAAAAGGTATGACAAAAACAGAAAGGAGAGGGTTGATGTCCCATGTCCAAGTATCATCAAGCATTATAATGCTCACATGGGTTGTGTAGACTTGATGGATATGCTAATCTTCCTCTATCGCATTCGAATGAAAACTCGTCGTTGGTATCTGTCTATATTTGCTCAAATGATAGATATATGTTTGAATAACGCTTGGCTATTGTACCGCAGACATCGACAATTGTTGACTATTGAAGAAAAAGAACTGAGTTTGAAAGAGTATAGATACTTTGTTGCTGAGGAGCTGGTAATGAAGGATAGAACAAAAAGGAAAGGAACATCTACCAAAGCAGACAAACCTGTAAAAAAAATTAAAAGAGCAGTAATTCCGAGGCCTACAAGTGACGTGAGACACGATAAGGTTGACCATTTTCCCATATATATATACCACCAAAGGTCGTTGTCGGCTATGCAAAACAGGAGAAACTCACTGGATTTGCTCAAAATGTGAAACACGATTGTGTTTAGTCAAAACGACGAATTGTTTCTACTCATTTCATGAAAATAACAACTGAAAGTGTTCTTAATGTTTTCGTCTAATTACTTTCTTTCATTTTCAAATATTTTTTTCTATTATAGTTATTTAAGCTAGGCAATTGTTACTCTAGTAAATCCAAATGAGTGTTCTAAAACTGAAATAAATATCAGTTCAGAACTCTTAGGTTACTTGATTAATAGTTGGTAATGTATCCTATACAATACAGAACATAATAACATCTTGTTTGTTATATATTGGCAATGTATCTCATAGGATACAATTCATTTTTCGTCCGCTTTCCACCTAATCTCAAATTTTTTGATAGAATCATGTTTTTTGTGAGATATACATTCAGGAAAAATCAAATTTTACGAGAAAATCTAGGTAAATCCTATCCTGGCAAATTAAGGGTTAATTGAACATATTTCTTTAGATATTTTACTCACGTCGGGCAAAGTATGCAAAAAAGTACCGAAAGTCACATAGTTATTTGTTCAAAAAATGGATTGATTCAAATATGATATTTTCATTACCATATTACGAAATATGTAAAATATTCATATTTTGCCTGATGTCAGGAAAAATTTGGAGAGACAATGTTAGACAATGTTTGGAAACATATCAATAATATGTTTATATCAGATTTTCAAAATTACAATCACTCAAGAGATATATTTATGATATAATAGTTTATATCGATTATTTTGATCAATAAATGAATACATATTTTTAGATATTCAATTTACGTCAGGCAAAGTATGCAAAAATATTTAGTTATTTGGTCGTTAAATGTATCTAATATAATATAATATTTTCATTACTATATTAGGAAATTTGTAAAATTTTCATATTTTTCCTGTTGCCAGAAAAACTTTGGAGAGACAATGTTTGGAAACATATATAAATAATATGTTATATTCTATTTTAAAAATAACAATCGCTCAAGAGATATATAAATGATATAATACTTTTAATTGATTAATTACATCAATAAGTAATCATATTTGTTCAGGTATTTAACTTACGTTAGAAAAAGTATGCAAAAATACATAGTTATTTGGTCAGAAAATGTATTGATCTGAATGAAACGTTTTTATTACCATATCATGGAAAACGAAAAGTACACATATTTTGTCTGACACCAGGATAACTTTCGAGAGACAAAGTTTGGTAACATATATAAATAATATGTTTACATTCGATTTTCAAGATTATCATCACCCAGGAGATGTATCCACGATAGAATAGTTTATATCGATTATTTTGATCAATAAATAAATAAAATTATTTAGTCATTCAAGTTACGTCAGGCGAAGTATGCAAAAATACATAGTAATTCGGTAGTTGAATGGATCGAATACAATATAATATTTTAATTACTATATTAGAAAATATGTAAAATATTCATATTTTGCCTGATGCCAGGAAAACTATGGAGAGACGATTCTTGGAAACACATACAGTGACCGCCAAAAAGTATGTACCATATGGGAAAAATTTTTGTTATTGGAGTATTGGAAAAAATATTCTGGGGAAAAGTTTGTGCATGTCCGATAACATAAAAATCGATTTTGACACATGTCACGTGATCGCTAGAATGGCGGCAAAATGAAAAAAATTGTAATGCAAAGGCAAAAAAAGGGGTAAGATGGCAAGATATCAAAAAAAGTTATTTGAAAAAGTCACTTAGAATTCAATTTTATAGACATAAACAAAGTTTCAAGAGATAATTAAAAAAAATTGAAAATAGCAATTTTTTAAAAATATTTTCCCATCTATTTAAAAATATTATTTTTTTTTCTTATGAATAGCTTGACTATACTGAAACATTTGCATTTCAATGATAATGACAAAACTTTCTCATTTTCTCCACACCAGAGGGCACTAAATTGAAAAAATGGGAATTTGTCAGAACCCTTGCTGTTACATCGGTTCGTATCTAACAGTTATATCCGAATTCCACGACCATTGTGATGACATGACACTCCAAAAACATGGTAATTTCCAGATTATAATCAAGTTCCGATGATAATCGTGCATGAGCGTTTCACTTCGCACATAAACTTGAAAATAGTGCGTCAAATTAAAGATTCTTAAAGTTTATGTGCAAAGTAAAACGCTCATACAGCATTATTATTGAAACTTGATTAAAATCAGGAAACATGGTGTTTCTAGATTGCCATATCAACACAATAGTCTTGGAATTCTGATATAACTGTTAGATAAGAACCAATGTAACAGCAATGGTTCTGGCAAAAACCAATTTTTTAAATTTAGTGCCCTCTGGTGTGGAGAAAATGAGAAAGTTTTGTCATCATCATTAAAATGCAAATATTTCAGTATAGTCAAGCTATTCATAAGAAAAAAAAAATATTTTTAAATAGATGGGAAAATATTTTTAAAAAATTGCTATTTTCAATTTTTTTGAATTATCTCTTGAAACTTCGTATATGTGTATAAAATTGAATTCTAACTGATTTTGCCGCCATTCTAGCGATCACGTGACATGTGTCAAAATCGATTTTTAGGTTATCGGACATGCACAAACTTTTCCCAAGAATATTTTTTCCAATACTCCAATAATAAAATTTTTTCCCATATGGTACATACTTTTTGGCGGTCACTGTATAAATAATACGTATATTTTCGGTTTTCTAAATTATCGTCACTCAAGATATGTACTAATGATATAATAATTTTTATTGAGTATTTCAATCAATATTTAATTTTTTTTGGGGGCACATAAATTACGTCTGGCAAAATATGCAATAATACGTAGTTATTTGGTCTTACTATTGATTATATTGACGAAGATGTATATACGATTATATTTAAAAAAAGTTAGATATTTTCATATCTATCTTGATGTCTGCAAATAATTGAAGAGACAATATTTGAAAAAGTACATAAAAAATGAGTTTATATGTAATCTTCAGAGTTATCATCATTCAAATGATACATTCGTGATCATGCAGTATTGATCGTTTAATTTGATCAAAAATGCAACATAATTGAAATGTGTTAAAACGAACGTTCGACGTGAAATGGTTTAATTTTGGTATATCATATAGTCATGAGTATGACCAATTTTTGAAGTACGTATCGGTTAAGTTCATTCAACATAACGCATCAGACATCTGATGAAAACCATTATATGACTTATAATTGTAAAGTTGAATGTTCACCGGGTAATTTCAAATAAATTAACCATCTTGCCCACCTAGTGGCTCGATAGAAAATGCGTAGGAGTATGGAAATATTTCTGATGGATTCGGAAGTGGAAAATTATGGCAAAAAATGTCAAATGGCAAGCTTGGTCACACATTCTTGAAAAAAAAATACCAGAAAGCTCGGAAAAGAAAATTGGAAAAAGGCGAAAAAACTGTGAAAAACTTAATCGAATAATTTGAGTAGTTTGACTTGTATGTTTGTTTGATCCATTGAGGTTGGGTAGGAGCTGAGAAGTAGGATGGCAAGGCATAGCAAATATATGCATGCTATTCAGCATCTGGGCATCTGGTGCACGTATTGAACAAGTATTAAACACATTGTACAAAAGAAAAATAAACTTAAAAAGAACTTTTCAAAAACAAGTTTTCGTTTATAAACTAGTGAACTAAAACCTAATAGTATATTCTGTAACAAGGTTAGAATGAAAATTCGATGCGAGTGGAAAGCGTGAGGAACCACAAGCATCACGAATTTTCATTCTAACCGAGTAGTAGACTATACTTTCTCCACGATCAAAGATAGGAAACGTGACAGCAATAATTTTGACACTAACTCAAATTTTGCCGCTACGATGACAATCAACTGCGTCAAGGGTAATGTTATTATTGCTAACCAGTGTGAGAATATTATTCTATCACAAGACAGAGAATGTAAATACATTTAAATTGCATGGGGGCAGAGGTGTTGCAGAATATTTATTCAATCTCAAGAGAGAAAATTCCAGCATTCTGTAATCAAATTAGATTTCAGAATTGGCAAATTCTGTGATGATCGTGGAGAAAATATATTAAATATATTGCATGTGAAATAAAGAACGTTTAGAAATTAAAATATCTGATCGACTCGGCCGGTACTTGATGAAGATCTATAAATAGTAATCGTATAAAATACACAGAAAACGATTCGATCTTCATAAACTTCATTTATATCACATGATTCGCTAACTACGTACTTGAAGTTAATGTATTGGCGAAACATATGAATGAACATGGGGGTTCTTCGGGTTGTAAGGCCGACGTATGTTTACAGAAGTTCTTGACGTTTCGCCAACACGAGTGGTTAGCATTTTCAAGAGATATTTTTTCAAAGTTTCTTGTTTCTCAATTCGCTGTCAACTGCATTCGACAGCGAATTAAGAAACAAGAAACTTTGAAAAAATTTCTCTTGAAAGTGCTAACCACTCGTGTTGGCGAAACGTCAAATGCATTTGACAGCGAGTTAAGAAACAAGAAACTTTGAAAAAATTTCTCTTGGAAATGCTAACCACTCGTGTTGGAGAAACGTCGAGAACTTCTGTAAACATACGTCGGCCTTACAACCCGAAGAACCACCATGTAAGTGACGATGGCCGCGAAAGCCTTTCACAATTTACATATGAATGAAGTTTGTGAAGAATGAATCGTTTTATGTTTAGTTCGTACAAAGTTTATTAATTTTCTTGAATGCTTGACTTCATTACAAGTGTAATGACATTTCACGCCTCAAGCTCTTGAAAAAATATTGAAATTTTTGATAATTTTCACAATATGTTAGTTCAATGGTTTCTTCATAAAACGTGGCCTTCAACTGTTTTTTTTATTTAATTACTATGAGATAGATAGAATTTATTTGATTCTTGAGATGTATTTCTCCTGCCTAATGGCACGGGGATATACAGAACACAGTTTGAGCAACACAATTGAGATTTCAGATTGTCCAGTTGGAAAGTTTGAAGCAGATACTTTCATCTGAATCAAAATATCAGACGAAACTGTGGAATATAAAAAGCATCGTGATTGTTTATTAATACTAGTTGTTTAAACTTAACTTATCAATTTTCATTCTAATAAATGAAATGATAATTAATAATTTGGCTACAACTGTTTTAATAAAATTCAACAAAATTTCAATTTATATGGGTTTTTTGAGAAAAATTTCGAAATCAAAGAAGAAACGTTTGCGCATCGGACAGAGATGCCAGGTCGAATGCCGATAAAAGAAATAAAGGATAATTAGTTCTACGTCGTGATTATACCTGATTTTTTCAAACATACCTGCCAATGCAAACAAGTTCTTGCCCCAAAGGGGATCAGCTTCTTCCGGAATATATATTCTGTGATCAGGAAAGTAATCGAAATCTTTGATGGCAATTTGTTTGATCAGCTGTGGATCCTTCAGTATCAAAGTTGGCGTTAGGAATTGGTACAGTCCTGAAAACCTGAAATTTCAATAGTGCATATTTTAGTAGATTTATTGTGCATCTATAGAAATTGTTTCGGAGAGTATAATATGACCCTTATGAAACATTTTACTGGTAATTATATTGATAATTGTCATTAAATTTTTGATGAAATAAGCACTATTTCGTAAAGATCCAATTGAAGAATGCAGAAAAATTGACCGAACCACCGTGCAAGGTATCCAAAACAATATTGAATCAATTCGAAACAGCACTCATTCATATACCTAACCGTAACTCTTCCATAGGTCCAATTGGATTTGTGTTTGATTTTCACGAAATATTCTCGATTCAACGGCATATTTTCCTTTTATGACCTGCATTTCAGTTGATACAAAAAAATATTGTTTTCATTCAGCGGAAAAGCTCTCAGATTCAGTTCATCTTACATAATAGTTGAACTGAAACACGAATCATTCCGATTTTGATATACATATCTGGAAAATCTCTCATTATATTCTTATTATTATATCATTAAGTAATTACTCATTCTTTGGATGTACCTTACTCTTTCGTATCAGAAAATTGTCATTTTGAAAAAAATTAAACTTCATTTATTTTCACAGATACAAAGAATATATTCAATTGAATATACAGTTTGTTTCACTTCTCATGGAAACACCCTCGTATCTTCCGTAAGTTTTGACGTAGAACCATGCAATTCATTTATATTATTGGAATCGATAGATATACTAGAAATGAACCCAATGCACGGAGGGGGGCATCCTGCGTGATATACATTGCACACCAGCAGCGATGGAACCAGCCATTTTTCCGGGTAGTTTTATTAGGGAACAAAATTGGTCAGAAATTTCTTCGGATTTGTGTTCAAGTTCCATGAATTACTACTAATACACCTGCCTCCTGGAAAATTTCTAGACCTGAAAAATTCTAATGTGTTTCGCTTCTCATGGAAACACCCCCGTATCTTCCGTAATTTTTGACGTAAAAGCATGAAATTTTTTGGATCAATAGATACACTAAAAATTAACTAACTGCACGAAAGGAGTCATCTAACGTGATATGCACTGCACGCCAGCAGCGTTGGGAAAATGGGTGGTTCCATCGCTGCTAGCGTGCAGTGTATATTATGTAGGATGATCCTTTTTGTGCAGTGAGTTCATTTATAGTGTATCTATCGAATCTGGGAATTTCATGGTTCTACGTAAAAAAATACGAAAGATACAGTGGCGATTCAATGAGAAATGAAAACAAATTAGAATTTTCCAAGACTGGAATTCCGAAGGAATTTCGTGCCAATTTTGCCTCCTAATTCAACTTTCCGGAGAAATGGGTGGTTCCATCGCGGTTGACTCGCAGTGTTTATCACGTAGGGATGACCTCTTTTGTGCAGTGAGTTCATTTGTAGTGTATCTATCAATCCTAAAAATTGCATGATTCTACGTCAAAAATTACGGAATATAGGAGGGTGTTTCCATGAAAAGTTAAACACTGAACACAAACTCTCGAATAGAAGTACTTCCTGAAAAAGAAAGAATGCTTATTCATAATTAATGAATTCACTTCCATTTCAATCTCATGGATCGTTTGATTCTGTACATGCAGTTCTGGCCGTCAGCCCGCTGACAAAATGTGTAATAATTTTATAACGTATGCTCGTTTGGGTTTTGCCAGTTATGAATATGATAATCAATGAATAAGCAAAATTAGCGCTATCCCGTGGAATTTATTAATAATAATAATGATAATAATATCAATTCTTAATTTTCGTAAGGATATGCTGACATGCATAAACACGTAAAGATTCAACAGTGCCATATTCCTCAACACATCATTTGAGGGCATATGGTGACTCCTCGGACCCACGCGTTACTTATGCCGATCGGTTTTCGTCTGACTTTTAATCGATGAAATATCGCATGGTATACTTGGCATAAGATAAAATATCATTAAAATATGTGATTTCTTTATGTAATCAACAATCAACTAGTTTCTGACAAATTCTATACGTGGTTATGCATGTCTTTGAGAAAATAATGTATTAATATTAAGTTCCACGGGATAGCGCCAATTTTGCTTGTATATATATATATATATTGTTATGAAATTAGATCAACTAAATAGAAAAATACAATTTCAAAATAAAAATTTTATTATCTCAAAATTTCATCAGAAAGCCCAAGCAAATACTTATTTTTTTTAACTCAATAGTAGATGTACAACCTGTGTTTCAGCCCACCATGCGCAGTAGCGACTTCTCAGCGTCGCTGGGTTCACCGCGTGACGTTGAGTGTTGCCGGATTTAAAATTAAGGAGTAGAGTTACGGAGGGTGGGACGTTGCCGGTTTTTAAATTTAATTATGGAAGAAAAAAGATATACACGGTGTAGCAACGTAACATGACAGAAAAAACAGTTTGTCAAAAATCGAATTATATACAGGGTGTTTCAAAATACATTGGAAAAAAGAATCATCGCATCATTGGGGCATGCAGGGATTCAGAAGTTTTCGTTTAACGTATACAGGGTGTGTCAAAATTTAAGGAAAAAAATAAATACAGGGTGTCTCATAAACGTGCATCGTGATGGGGTTTGTCATTTAAGAAAAAAATATATACCAGGTGTACCAACGTGCCGTTTGAGACAAAAAATATATACACGATGTCTCATAAATGTGCATCGTGACGGGGTCCGTCATTTTTAAAGTGCGATACCAATTCGTTTTCAAGGAATACATCAGAGCCATCTGTCGTTCAATATATACATTAATGATATTTTGGATGTGTACGAATCATCAAAAAATAAACACTTCCGGTTTCAAAAAATTAAGATAGAAGAAAAGTAATAGTAAATTCGGATTATCCACATCGAGGAGAGTCCAAATCTGCAATAAAATGGCTACTTCCGGCCCAAACCGGAAATGGCACTTCCTGTCGTCCGATTTTGATGATTTTGGCATCAATAGATTCGTTCATATTATAGAAATCTTCAAAATTATAACAAAATTTTATCAGAAAAACTTTGTACCAAACCAAACGACACAGAAATACTGACAAAACATGAAAGTAATCGTAAGACGACGGACAGTACATGACCTTTTCAAGAATGCCATTTTTCAAAGCACTAAAATTAATATAATAAATTTTGAACAACAGTTAACTCATTAGAATCAAGAAACAAATCCAAATTCAATTTACAATTTTGAAAAACAATGATTTTCAAATAAAATTGGGAAAAACTTGCTATTTAAAATAAAATCACTTTGTATATCATAATTGAGTTATTTGACACTGTAAAACAGAAAGTACGTTGGAATTGAGATGTCAAAAAATGACTTGTCATGGGAGTAACATTTCAAAAATTCAGAAAAATATAGAAAATGTAGAGAACTAGCCAAATTGTTGACAATCATAGATAAGAATTTATAATATAATGTTGTTCATTATTAGTATAAGGTATATTAAAAAGAAAGTGAATATTAGTGCGGCGAATCGCGAAAGTGGATCCAGTATGTTCAAAAATTTCAAGAAAAATCACCTAGGAACGAGGAAAAAAGGACAATAAGAAGAATCAACAAGGTAGCAGAAAGGAAGCGGTGGAAATTATCTTTGGGAGAGAAGAAAAATTATAAAATACACAAGTAAAACCCAAGACTGTGCCAGAAAACCTTTACGAACGCTGTCAAACGAATATTGACTAAAAAGGTAAAGCAAAACCACTTACCATAAACCCTGTGTATATAGAAAATCCTTGAACTGAAAAGCAGCTACAGGAATGGTCCTTTCGCAGCCAAATTAAGGTAGATTTTCGAACTTTTCATAAGAACAACAGTTTTCCACCAACAAAGTGCACCATAACCTGATTTTCTACACTCCCGAACTTTTATTCCTTCAATCACAAACAATTTCATCCCAATAGTGCACCAAAACTTTTAACCCTCCAGAACTTTATTCAATTAGTATATAGTAATTAGTAAAGTAGTCTTTTTTATTATTTCTTGACCTACACACGGCCGAAACCAAGGTGAAGGCAAGTAGAGTGCAAGAAAATAATGAAAAGAAGTAGGCATCGCAGTTTGGAAGTATCTAAATTTGCGATCACGTTAATTTAATCTGAATATTATTGATATTCTGCATTTTGCATTGCAGATTTTCTGTCACATTAGAAATAAGTTAGCTAATGGTTAGGGGTAGGTAGAGTAAGAGCTGACTACAATAATTTTGATGGTATTTGCATTTTCTCTGACATATTTCAATTTAGTAAAGAAAGTGATTTTGATTTGCATAATACATTTATTTAGTGGAAGTTCATTACAATTGCATTTGTTTGATACATTTCAAAATTTTCCTTTTCCTGAATTCTACCCTGAGATGAGGAGTTTTTCATGTGGCGTACCTGAAGCAGCTAGGGACCTGAAAAAGTAAGAAAAAGGTAAAATCTACAAGAAAGAGTGAGTATTTAGCAAGGGCAATCTGAAATTTCAATATTGTATACTACAATTTATCCACGTAAGTGATTTTTCTGATCTAATTTCTACAACTAACAAATCTCAAATCTGAACAATAATAATAATACTCTTTATTATTATTTTCAACTATAGTAGATAATTTATTAACAAAAAAATTCACAAAAATACAATTTTATTTTATATCATTATTATTGCTAGGCAAAATACAACATTTCATTTCAATATGAGTCATTTCCAAAATTATATATCATTTTCTACATTTCTACTTTTCTAACATTATCTACTTTTTCTACAAAATCATAAAATAAAAAAATAAAAACAAAATCATTATTATATTACAATATATATATATATATATATATATATATATATATATATATATATATATATATATATATATATATATATGTACATTACTAAGTTCATGGGTTGAACCGCGTTGAGAGTTTATAACTCGACGTTTCGGCTCCTGCTTTGGAGCCATTTTCAAGAGTGTGACTGCGAGGCCTCTATCTGCCTACTCCTCGAGTCGTGGTCTTGAGAGATATCAAGGTCTCAACCTGCCTACTCCTTGATCTCAAAAGACGATCCGATGTTCCACCATGCACCCCCTAAGGTTGAGGCCCGGAAGGATGAAATTCCCAGCACTCGTACGTACTCGAAAGCTCACCCCCCCTATCCACCACCCCCGCTCGTTAAAGCGGTTCCTCATCCTGATGACTGGCGATCAGCAGAATAAAATCTGACCGTTTGATATGGAGTGCCCAGCCAATTCTCGGCTTGAAGCTCCCTTATATCTGACATGAGTTGACTTTTAAACAATGACTTTACTTTACTTTACTGTGCATGGTGCCCCCCTGAAACTGGCTGAAGGCCTGAAAAAACTCTCGGCTGAGGGCCGAGTGCTGTGTGCTGAGTTAATTGAAATTGAAATTCTACTTGGTCGGTTCTTCGTGGATCTGAAACATAAAAGCATGATTAATCGTGATTTGGTGCCTGTTGAAGTAGACGTTGGCGTCGCCGAAGGTCTCGCCTCCGCCGTACTTCTTCAGGGGTGTCGTTGTCTCCTTGGTTTACTGGACGTCTGTATTTGTCTCTGTCTCTGTCGTCTTGCTCACGTCTGTTCTCGTGGAGCTCCGTGAGCAGCGGGTTCGTGTGGGTCTCTACTCTGTCTAGAGTAGTCCCCACATGTTGTCTGATCAGTCTGTCGATATAGTCCGGGTGGATGTCTAAGTCTCGATATATGAACCTGTTGGGCATATATTGTGGTGCGTCTGTTGCCGTCCTCAGGCAGACGTTGAAGAAGGCCTGTATCTTCTGCCTATAACTGTTCGCGCACTGCCCCCAAGCAGTGGATGCGTACAATATGATAGGCAGAAGAATTGTCTTGATGAGGCGTAGTTTCAACTCGAGTGCCATGTTGCTCCTACGTCCGATGAGTGGGTACAGCTTATGCCTTGCGGCTTTCGCTATAGCTAATCTGTGGGAGACGTGCCTCTGAAACGTGAGTTTCTTGTCCAGGGTTACTCCTAGGTAAACGGCTTCGTCTACCCATGGAATTCTCTCGTCGTTCATAGTAACATGGCCCTCGGGTGTCCTACGTCGCCTCGTGAACAGTATGGCCTTGCTTTTGTCTGCATTGATTCCGATCTTCCAACGATTGAACCACGGTTCCAGCTTGTTTATCTGAAGTTGCAGCTTCGATGTTACTCCTCTCTCATGAGATGACTCAGCAAAGATTGCCGTGTCATCTGCATAGAGAGCAAGTTTGGTCATGGGGTTGTCCGACATAGGCATGTCTGCAGTGTAGATCGAAAACAGGTGTGGCGACAGTACTGCTCCCTGTGGTACTCCTGCTTCTAGCCTCCTTCGTGAAGAGAGAGCATTTCCGACTTTGCATCGGTAATGTCTACTCCTTAGGAAGGAGTCTATCAGCTTGACCATTGGTATGGAGTATCCGGCATCAACCAGTTTTGCGATCAGCCCATCGTGCCAAACTCTATCGAAGGCCTTGGAGACGTCAAGGAAGACTGCTCCTGTAAGATGTCCTCTTCTCGTGCGGTTCCAGCTCTGGATGGTGGCGTCCACTATCCGGGTGACCTGGAGTTCTGTTGAGTGTTCCTGTCTGAAACCGAATTGCTCATCTGGTAGGATGTTCAATTCTTCAGACATTGTCTCAAGTCGAGTCCTGATCACCCTTTCTGCGACCTTACTCATGGCAGGTGTTAGGCTGATGGGGCGGTGGTTTTGCGGGAACGTGTGGTTCTTGTTGGGCTTCGGAATCATGATGACCGTAGCTTCTTTCCAGCTGGATGGAAAGTGTCTAAGTCTGAGTACAGCGTTTATGATGTTTGTCAGGGCTGCTAGTCCTTTCCTAGGTAAGGCTTTTAGTGCCCTGACTGGTATGTCGTCTGGGCCCGGTGCTTTCCTGGTCTTGGCGTGTCTAAGTATGGCCTTGATTTCCTCTGGAGATGTCGGCTCTAGGAGAATGTCTGAGTCGTCAGTCCTTCTGAGTCGTCGGATCGTCTGGTCTACGTGCGTTTCCGTGTCCTCGACCTCATCGGTGTAATCGACCTCGTTCTCACGGCACTGACGTTCGAAGGAGTCCGCAAAAGCTTCTGCCTTGTCCGTCTCCGTGAAAACGATGCCCATCTCACCATGAAGTGGGGGGCACGGTTTCCTTCGGCCGTGTCTGAGGACTTTCTGAGTCCTCCATAGGGAGTTGTCTTCGGCGTCGAGTTCGTCCAAACGTTCAGACCATTGTCGCTCTCTGAGTTGCTTCAGCTCTTCTCTCAACCGTCGAGACACGTGGTTGAGCTGTCGCTTGTCATCGGGCGTCAACGTTCTCTGGTAACGTTTTTTCTGACGTCGTCTCAGCCTGATCAACTCCCTGACCTCAGGTGGGATCCCTCCTTGAAAGTCAAAGTTTGTCGTCTGTATGTCTCTTGAGCACCGTTCCATTGCTGTCAGTATTCCTTGTCTGAGTTCGGTCACCGCCGCCTCTAGTTGTCGTGATGTGTCGATCCTGGGGATGTTTATTTCGTTGTGGACTGCCCTTTGGAATCGTGACCAGTCCACTATCCGCTTTGTCGTGTGCACGATTTCCGCTTCTCCCTCCCCTATTGTTAGTAGGATTGGGTTGTGGTCTGATGATCCCTCGTCCAGTACAGAGATGTCCACCAGAGTTGGAATACTCTGTATGAGGGCTATGTCCAGAATGTCCGGGTGTTGGTCTTCCCTCCCAGGATAGTGAGTAGGTTCGTGTGTCGCCGTCACTGCAATGTCGTCAAAGTCTGGTAGTAAGTTGTCAGATAGGTCTCTGCCACGTGGGTTGGTGTTGCGGCAGTTCCAATCTCTAGATTTCGCGTTGAAATCTCCTATTGCCACCGTTGGGTGGTGGTCAGGAAAAAGTTTCTCCAAGTCCGTTTTCCTCAGGTTGGGGCCTGGAGGAATGTAGACTGAGGAGACTCTTAGGAGATTGATTCCGTCTACTTTCACTCTGATCGCTACCGATTCACCGAGTGAGAGTTCCGGAAGCATGTCCTCGTTATATTCCAGGTCTGATTTTACCAGGAGGAGCGAGCCACCTGCTCGAGCTCGGGGTCCTGGTCTGTCATTCCTGTAGCATGTGTATCCTGGCATGCCAAATTCCTTGCTTGGGTTCAACCTGGTCTCTTGTAGTGCCACCACGTCTGCCGAGATTCTGGAGATAAGTTCCAAAAGTTCATTTTTGCGCTGGATTGCGCCGTTGATGTTCCAAGAACATATCTGCAAGATCTTCGGAATCCGTGCTGGCATTATTGTCCCGAGGTTGTGGCCATGGCGCTGATAACCGCCAAGAGTTGGGTAAGTACCTGTGGGGGTACTTTTATCAGAGTTTCGAGAATTAGTGCCTGAGTTTTTGCGGCCTCAGTACTTTCATCTCGTCGTGTAGGGCCCCATTTTGGTAGTGCCGTTTGCGGTTGTGGTTGTGGACCGTTTCTGGGCGCTGGTCCCTGCCTTGGGGCTGCTGGTCCCTGTCTCTGTGGTGTTGGTCCTTGTCTTTGAGGTTGTCGTGCTGCAACCCTTGGTTTGGGGAACTGTGGGCATCCCCGGTAGCTAGCTGGGTGGCTACCCCCACAGTTGGCGCACTTTGCCGGTTCCTCCCTGGCCTTAGTGCATGTGTGCGTGGCGTGGTCGCCTCCGCACTTCACACATCGGGCTTTTGAGTGGCAGCACTTTTGTGCATGCCCGAACCATTGGCAATTGTGGCATTGCGATACCTTCCCTTTTTGAGGGCGCTGAGCTTCGACTTTGACCTTGAGGTCAAGTACGTCCTTTAAATCGAAAATTTCTCGATTCGCTCTGGGAACCTTAACTAGGAACAGTGGGAGCACTGCTCTAGTTCTCCTTGAGGTCATTCTGTGGCATTCAATGACCTCGTAGTTCCTTGCCTCTAAGTCCTCCTTCACGTTCTCCGCCGTGATGGAGTCTGGAATACCTCTGATTACCACATGCAGAGGTATTTCTTTCTTCAGCTGGTATGTGAAGAATTCCAGCTTGATTTCTTCAAACAGCTTGATGGCGCTTCTCCAGTCTGCTTCACTATTAGTGAACAGATGGATTCCATCTTGTCTCGCTTGAGCTTTGAAAAATCCAATTTTCCTATTCCTTAGGATTGTGGATATTTTCAGCCATTGAGACTTGTCCCTGATGATTACTGCAGGGGGTTTTTTGGGGCCCTTGTTGTCCGAATTTTCCGGGATGGTCTCCATGCCACTTGTGGTCCCATCTTCGGATGTCGTTTGGACGGTTGCCGGTGTTGGGGTGGGTGCCGGTGTTGGGGTGGGTGCCGGTGTTGGGGTGGGTGCAGCCTCCGTGTGTCGGATGGTTTTCTTCCTGTGGCTGACTACTACGAATCTGGCGTCGTCCTCTTCGTCAGACTTTTCGGAAGAGTCTCCGTGTTGTCTCTTCCTGTTTCCGGTGCCTACGGGGTTTGGCGGTTGGGGGATGTTTTCAATGACGTCCATGTCATTGGATGTTTGGGGGGTGGGGACAACTGCTGGAGTGCTCTCAGTTGCAAGTATTGCGGGCGAAGCAATACTACTTGCTTTAAGAGCGTTTATCTCCGCTTTCATCGCTAAGATGACCTCAACGAATCTCCTCCTCTCGTTTTCGGCCTTCTCTGCCTCTCTCTTGAAATGAGCTGCCTGCTCCTGAGCTACTAGGAGTTGTTGCCTCAGCAACGACTTCGTGTTCTCCTTCTTAGGAGTCGTCTCCTCATTGCTGCTGCTGGTCGACGGTTTTCGGAAATTCTCTCTGTCGAGAGACTCCGATTTCCGTCGGGGTTTCCCCATCCTTCTTCACTAACTCTTCGTTTATTAGGACCGAATTCTTTCCATACGAAGAAGGCTCTAAAAAGAGCCTCTGGCCGAAGCCAGAGTTACGAAAAAGGGGGTACGCAAATCTCGCTTCGAAAAGCTGTGATTCTGCCAAGTGTTCCTATAAAAAAGGTTAATGATTAGTCATTACCACTTACCCAAATCTCAGCCCTTCTTGGTATAGCCCTGGCTCGTTCAGGTATGACCCGTCCCTTGCCGTAACTATTTCGCTTCGTCTCGCTCAATGACTTCTCATTCGCAACACACAAACAATTTAATCAGGTAGTCTAGGGAGCTTCTGAATACACGTCTGCTCGCTTCGACTAATGATCGAACTATGACGACGATCCGATGTTGGTTGCACTGTAGTATTTATAGGTGGTTGGCTACCTGGAGGTGGGCGGGTCCTACGGGTTTTCTCGTTTGTCTTGTCTGCTGGTGCCTGCTGTGTTGTTGGAGTTAATGGTATAATAATTGATTGCGGATAAGTTTCACGTGGCCTGGTAATTACGGTTGGAAGAAGGGGCTTCCAAATGGGGTTCAATTTACGGCTATCATCTTTAATGTTCAGGCAATCAGGCCGTTTTTCGATTTCGATGGCTTCTCTGATAAAACGAGAAGTTCTTGAACGTACTGGGGCGATGGTTTTCGTTTTCTCGAAATCTATGGGGTGACCCGTTTGGATGAAATGAAGAGCTAATGCGGAGCTGGTGTCTCGATTTCTAACTGAAAGGGAGTGTTGATAGGATCGAAAATGGATCTGTTTCGAAGTTTCTCCTATATAAGAGTGGGGGCAGATAGAACAGGGAATTTCGTAAATACCATGGTCTTCGTTGGGAATTTTGTCTTTTGTTGGTCTGATGAGTTGTGATAGTTTTTGTTCTGTGGTAAAGATGGTTTTGATATTTGCTTTTCTGAAAAGTCGACTGATTTTGTCCGTCACCCCTTTGATGTAAGGAAAGAAGACTTTGGATGGACGGTCTTCAACTTGTGGTTCGTTTTTGGTTACTAATGGTTTCTGAAGCTGTTTTTGGATGTTTCTGTCTATGTGGTCTGGTCTGTATCCGTTTTGTAGGAGGGCTTGTTTTACGTTGTGAAGTTCGGATTGTCTGTTGTGGTCGTCGGTTAGTCGGATGGAGCGAGATATCAGAGTATTTACGACTGAGTTGAGTTGTGAGGGATGATGGTGGGACTTGGAGTTGAGATATCGGTTGGTGTGGGTGGGTTTTCTATAAACCGTGTACGAGAAACCTTGTTGAGGATTTTTAGTGATTTGTACATCTAAGAATGGCAGAGTTGAATTGCTTTCTATCTCCATCGTGAAGCGAATGTAAGGGTGTACTTCGTTCAGATGGGTCAGGAAAGAATCCAGGGTATCTCTCCCGTGGGGCCAGATGACAAAAGTGTCATCAACGTATCGTAACCAGCAGGAAGGTTGAAGAGTGGCTGATGAAAGGGCTTTGGTTTCGAAATCTTCCATGAATATATTGGCAATCGCAGGTGAGAGAGGGGATCCCATAGGGATGTTGGTGAAAAGAGAGACGATGTCGAAGCTGACTAGGATGTCGTAGTTAGATATGTTGAATTCCTTAATTCGATTGATGAAGTGGTAGGAGTTTTTCACGTGGGATTCGGATATATCAACTATAGGTTGAAGAATGTTAGAAAGATGTTTCGCTAAGCGTTGGGTTGGGCAGTTGAATGCACTGACAATGGGTCTGAGAGGGGTTCCGATTTTGTGAATTTTAGGAAGGCCATATATTTTTGGGATTCGAGAGGATCTCTCCTTCGGTATTAATATGGACTTGACGTCGGATGGAAGGTTTGATTTATTGATCTGGGCTTTTGTTGTTTTTTCCAGGTATGTGGTGGGATCATTGGGGACTTTCTTGTATTCATCTGTACTGATAAGGGAGTTCATTTTGTCGAAATAATCCGACGAATTTAGGATGACGGTTGTATTTCCTTTGTCGGCTGGAAGAATGACTATGTCGGGATTTTGATTAAATTCTTTGAGGGCGTGTCTTTCAGTGGATCGAAGGTTACAGACCAGACCACATAGACAGAAACATCCAAAAACAGCTTCAGAAACCATTAGTAACCAAAAACGAACCACAAGTTGAAGACCGTCCATCCAAAGTCTTCTTCCCTTACATCAAAGGGGTGACGGACAAAATCAGTCGACTTTTCAGAAAAGCAAATATCAAAACCATCTTTACCACAGAACAAAAACTATCACACCTCATCAGACCAACAAAAGACAAAATTCCCAACGAAGACCATGGTATTTACGAAATTCCCTGTTCTATCTGCCCCCACTCTTATATAGGAGAAACTTCGAAACAGATCCATTTTCGATCCTATCAACACTCCCTTTCAGTTAGAAATCGAGACACCAGCTCCGCATTAGCTCTTCATTTCATCCAAACGGGTCACCCCATAGATTTCGAGAAAACGAAAACCATCGCCCCAGTACGTTCAAGAACTTCTCGTTTTATCAGAGAAGCCATCGAAATCGAAAAACGGCCTGATTGCCTGAACATTAAAGATGATAGCCGTAAATTGAACCCCATTTGGAAGCCCCTTCTTCCAACCGTAATTACCAGGCCACGTGAAACTTATCCGCAATCAATTATTATCCCATTAACTCCAACTACACAGCAGGCACCAGCAGACAAGACAAACGAGAAAACCCGTAAGACCCGCCCACCTCCAGGTAGCCAACCACCTATAAATACTACAGTGCAACCAACATCGGATCGTCTTTTGAGATCAAGGAGTAGGCAGGTTGAGACCTTGATATCTCTCAAGACCACGACTCTAGGAGTAGGCAGATAGAGGCCTCGCAGTCACACTCTTGAAAATGGCTCCAAAGCAGGAGCCGAAACGTCGAGTTATAAACTCACAACGCGGTTCAACCCATGAACTTAGTAATGTACATATTTCTGACCGCGGAAACCTTTCCGAACATTTTATTCGCCTCTATGGGGAGGAACTATTTACACTGACTAAGATCTACAGCACTCTCCTTCAGAGAAAATCTCGTTTGCTCTGCGACCTTGTCTTCTTGAAATCCTGTCGAGACCACAGCGTCATTCCAAAAGGCGTAATGCTGAAACACCACACCAAATCCGCATCTATTTCCAGAATCCTCAGGCACACTGGTTTCGCTCTCCTTAGAAACCACATCCAGACCACCAGACATAATTTACACAGAACGAATTCCAAATTACTTCAAGTTCACCTTCAAATCCATTCCTTTAACATTCATTCAACAATATGGGACACTTTCGATCGCATCTCTCACCAAAAAGCTCTCCACATCTCCTCCCAAAAAACTGAGACCCAAAAACGGAAGTTCTCCCGACTCATCGAAGTCCAGAACCCAAATCCGCCCACCCACTCGGACATTCAAGTCGTCAAGAACGTATCTGATTTTCCCATTTCTGATGCTGCACACTCAGCTCTTGCCAAAGGATTCAATTTTGCCGTCACCCCCAAAACCATTCCGGTAGAAAAGATCATTACCCAAACCGAAGAAGCCCTATTCAATCTACCAAGAAACGACGCCGAAAACATCAGGCGCGAAGTGGCCAAAATCTTATCTTTAGCCAAACCCCCTTCCACAAACCTTCGATCCGCTGAAAGACACGCCCTCAAAGAATTAAATCAAAATCCCGACATAGTCATTCTTCCAGCCGACAAAGGAAATACAACCGTCATCCTAAATTCGTCGGATTATTTCGACAAAATGAACTCCCTTATAAGTACAGATGAATACAAGAAAGTCCCCAATGATCCCACCACATACCTGGAAAAAACAACAAAAGCCCAGATCAATAAATCAAACCTTCCATCCGACGTCAAGTCCCTATCAATACCGAAGGAGAGATCCTCTCGAATCCCAAAAATATATGGCCTTCCTAAAATTCACAAAATCGGAACCCCTCTCAGACCCATTGTCAGTGCATTCAACTGCCCAACCCAACGCTTAGCGAAACATCTTTCTAACATTCTTCAACCTATAGTTCAAATATCCGAATCCCACGTGAAAAACTCCTACCACTTCATCAATCGAATTAAGGAATTCAACATATCTAACTCCGACATCCTAGTCAGCTTCGACATCGTCTCTCTTTTCACCAACATCCCTATTGACGTGACCCTCACCATATTACAAAACAAGCACGACATATCACAAGACATCCTCACTCTAATCAAACATTGTATGTCCAACACATACTTCACCTTCCAAAACTCTTTTTATAGGCAAATCAAAGGTGCCCCTATGGGATCCCCTCTCTCACCTGCGATTGCCAATATATTCATGGAAGATTTCGAAACCAAAGCCCTTTCATCAGCCACTCTTCAACCTTCCTGCTGGTTACGATACGTTGATGACACTTTTGTCATCTGGCCCCACGGGAGAGATACCCTGGATTCTTTCCTGACCCATCTGAACGAAGTACACCCTTACATTCGCTTCACGATGGAGATAGAAAGCAATTCAACTCTGCCATTCTTAGATGTACAAATCACTAAAAATCCTCAACAAGGTTTCTCGTACACGGTTTATAGAAAACCCACCCACACCAACCGATATCTCAACTTCAAGTCCCACCATCATCCCTCACAACTCAACTCAGTCGTAAATACTCTGATATCTCGCTCCATCCGACTAACCGACGACCGCAACAGACAATCCGAACTTCACAACGTAAAACAAGCCCTCCTACAAAACGGATACAGACCAGTCCACATAGACAGAAACATCCAAAAACAGCTTCAGAAACCATTAGTAACCAAAAACGAACCACAAGTTGAAGACCGTCCATCCAAAGTCTTCTTCCCTTACATCAAAGGGGTGACGGACAAAATCAGTCGACTTTTCAGAAAAGCAAATATCAAAACCATCTTTACCACAGAACAAAAACTATCACACCTCATCAGACCAACAAAATACAAAATTCCCAACGAAGACCATGGTATTTACGAAATTCCCTGTTCGAAATCGAAAAACGGCCTGATTGCCTGAACATTAAAGATGATAGCCGTAAATTGAACCCCATTTGGAAGCCCCTTTTTCCAACCGTAATTACCAGGCCACGTGAAACTTATCCGCAATCAATTATTATCCCATTATCTCCAACTACACAGCAGGCACCAGCAGACAAGACAAACGAGAAAACCCGTAAGACCCGCCCACCTCCAGGTAGCCAACCACCTATAAATACTACAGTGCAACCAACATCGGAACGTCTTTTGAGATCAAGGAGTAGGCAGGTTGAGACCTTGATATCTCTCAAGACCACGACTCGAGGAGTAGGCAGATAGAGGCCTCGCAGTCACACTCTTGAAAATGGCTCCAAAGCAGGAGCCGAAACTTCAAGTTATAAACTCTCAACGCGGTTCAACCCATGAACTTAGTAATGTACATATTTCTGACCGCGGAAACCTTTCCGAATATATATATATATATATATATATATATATATATATATATATATATATATATAAAGGAAGTCAACAACAGGAAGCCAACCACACATGTGTGGCTTCGGTTAGAAGACCTTGAGTTTTGTTTCTATTTTTAAATCCAAGTGTTGTACATCTTCGCACTTGATTTTACCGTACTGAGGAGAGCTTAAGCTCGAAACACGTGTCTACGGTTGCACAACAATTTGAGGGATATACCCAATAACTTTTCTATTTATATATTTATAGCTACCAAAACCCAAAAAAGCACACGTTATTAAATCATTACACATTTTGACAGCGGGCTAACGGTTTATTTTCTTGAAATGAATCAGCTTGCAATGAAAGCATTTCACTCTTCACCTATATTGACTTATTGTGAAAAATATTCCTCTAGATTAAAAAACTCAATTTCTTGCGAACGTCTTCTTGAAGCACTAGGAAGGGGCAGATATCAGTACTTACCCGTGGCACGTAACTCACACAACCAATGAGAATTAATAGCAGTTCGCGGACCTCCGATTGCGACATATATTTCATCCTATTTCACCATTTGTTTTGGAGGTTATGCGTTTATGAAAGTCAATGAATGCGATATGAAAAATTTATTTGGCTCATTTATGGGCCAGTTATGAAGATGGGTATAACAACGGATGCTGAAGTTTCTGTATTTGATTACATTGCTTTGTGCGTCACTAGTACCGGGTTAATTATTAATATAGTTACTATCGAACTATTTTCACATAAATTCATCACTTATACCTAAATTGTTCTCAGTTGTGATTATATGCCTTGTTTGGTCAATAAAATTTTGTTGTCAAAATTTATATTTGATGTGAACTTCATGCATTACAACTAACCATAAATAGGTGGTTTACAATAATCATCAATTACTTGTATCTTCAGTTCGCCAAAACCAACTCCTATCCGGGCTCACTTCATGCACAATAAAAAATATTACATTTTCTGCATATTTTCATAACCAAGTGCAAAGTGCTCATTTCTACTCAACCTCCGAATCAATATAGGAATAGTATTCATTATTGAAGTAACAAAATTCTTGCTTGAACCTACTCACATCATTCACAATAAAAATTGCTGAGAAATGTGAAGCTGAAATATTCTTGCCTCAAGTCAAGAAGCAAGTGTTGATTTGTTTCAAAGCATTTTCTTTTCAAGTAGTCAAAAAATCAAACTTGTTATTTTATTTGGTTGGACCTTTTCAAGAATACCATCTTTTTGAATCGATGCCATCATGCATTCATGTAAAAAATCCTTTTTGCGAGTGAAGTTTTTATAATTTTTCTGGAACACCTTTCCACTCTTCTCTCGAGTGGTACTCAATTTGTTTAATTGAATTATTGGAATTCATTTTTGATTGTTGATACTGATATGCCGTTTGGGCCTAGTCCACTCCGAATTGTTTCATGAATTTCATTTTATTTTACGAGTTATAAATATTTTTCATGGTAACTATAATGTTTACCTGAAATTCCTCATCCCAAGCCGAACTGTACTTTCATTATTTATTTTTATTTTAAAATTGCTTTCATCAAATTTGTATTTATTGCTCTTGGAACAAGACTTCAAGACTGAAACTGTGAGTTAGCAGTTCGCTTATTTGTGTCATAAAAATACTAACCTTGTACCAGGAAATTTGTTGTATGCATTCAAAACAATATCAGCAGTACTTTGACGTCTCGAGATGTACGGAAAAAGTTCTCCGAATAGCAATGTCGGTGTTCCTTGTAGGACTCCTTTTCGTTTCCAGTAACTATGGGGCCATATAATATAGTAGTAGATTGCACTTGCTGCTACTATAGTCCATAGAATGAACTCCAGCATCATTAGAGATAATGTCAACACTGCAATGTGATCACAAGTTTCAAAAAAAAATTCATAAATATCCCTCTCCAAATAAAAGACAAATAATTTTCACTTGTTCAATAATTGAATTATGCTGACTTTCAAGTATATTTTCACACATTTAGCTTCTTCGATATGAATTACTGATAATTCAACTATAATTTATCAAAATATTTATTCAGCAAATTATGCTGTATTTATTAGATTTGACACAAATATTTCAGCGTCTAGAATAGGCACAATTGATACAGCCTTGGTAGGATCTGTAACGGTTACCTTGATGCTTAGGTAGTGATATGAAAACTTCACCACTTTGTTTCATCAGTTATTAAAAACCACGTTATAAAGCTTGTAAGAAGCTGTCCTATAACGTCTGTGAGCATTCATGAAGCATTATGGTGTTTCCAACTGATTCAATGTAGGTACTTTTAAGCTGTTTCCAAACAGAGATATGATATCAGTTCGAAAATCTATATGAAGATTTAAAGAGGAAGAGAAATGAAAATTCCTTGGTCATAGTTTCCAACAATTGAATTTATAAAAACTTTTTGCACTATTGTGGCTTTGTAAGATATTTTTTCGAAAATTCCATTTGATCATAAGGTCCGAACTTATATTGTTATAGCGAAAATAAAATTTAAGATTTTTTGAAAATTCATTCAGAGGAAATGTTTCTGTTGAAATATACTTCTCTACTTTGAAATATATAAATCGTCGTTGAAATATCTACATATCAGTTATTCAAAAATAAATTAAATATTTTGGATGTTGAGATAATGATAGAAATCTTCCAGTGCACCTTATAATAAAACTGACTAAAGATAATAACTGTCAAGTGTCCTCTTAAGAAACATCAATAATCCCCCGTTCACTTCATTAATATTCAATGAAGAGGCATTGAAAATATGGAAATTTTCAAATTGAATTGGGTTAAGTTTTATATGGAGATATGTCATCAGATGTCAGAATATTATGTTCTGAATTTAAAAGGACAACTCTTTTAGATCCTGAGTGGAAGTATCCCAGAGCCAACCCTCAAGGCTTCTTTCCTGTAAAGTATCAACCAAGTTCTTATTTGAGTGTGAATAATGATAATGATGATTATAATATTAACAAAATCAAAGACTTTGGCTTATCCAAAAGTTTGATCTTTGCCTTCCTCAGGTCAAGTGAGCCAAAGGCGGACACCTAGGAATGTATAATGGTCTGCCAGGATGGTGTCTTCATCTCCCTAGTCTACAGTAGTCGCGTGATGGGTATAGACGTCCCTGACACCCGATTCAGGGCTTGTCGTGGGGCACCGATACTCTTATGCATTTGCTGTCAGCAAGTGCAGCTAATGCGGTCTCAGCCTATATTCACAGGCATAACGCGGCGCTACGGGTGTTTTACTGCCATCTACGACACTCGTATAGTATAGACGAGAGACACCGGTGATGACTCAAGCTCCGGAGAATGAGAGGTGCTGAATCTAGTGGATCGACCCATTCTTCACCCTCAGGCAAATACAAGCCAATAAGCCTGAATTTGTCCTTCTCGTTCGGAAAGAGGAAGAAAAACGGAATAAATATCGAGATCTTCTCTTTGAACTCCGCAGGTTGTACCTAAACCATTCTGTCAGAATGGTGGTTATGATTATATAATTCCTTCATGGTATGATGAACATACTGCTCTCGAATTTGAAGATAGATAATACTGGCTTATCGTAAAATGGCAGAAATTTCAACCACTCGAATGCAGATGGCCGTAATTCCTGATTCACTTCGTCTGCTCAGAACACATGACTCTCGGACCCAATTGTCACTTACCCTAGGGGGTGTTTATTGGGGTAAACGACACCGAGCGCTCTCCGGTGAGGTTCGGGGCTCTGTAGGCAGGGCCTGACTGGTACATACTTAACGGAGAAAACAAAGAATGATAATAATGATAGGGAGGAGGGGGAAGCAATCAACACCTGAGGTCCTGGTGATTAGTGGCAACACCTACCCGAGCAAAGGATACAAAACCAGACTGGTAGCTAATGCGCATCCAGGTGGAAAAAGGCAACTTGGTTTCAAACAATGGAGATAGAGCACAACATACCCCCTAGGATTAGGGGTCAAAGGCAAGGAAGCGGAGCTAACAACGATTATTGGCCAACAGATTACGAACGCGACGAAAACGGACGAATTACAGGACAGCCTTATGCATTGCTACGAGAGCAGTTAGCCTGCGCGGAGAGGATACATGGCAAAAATGCATGCTCTGTGGTGTGAGAGACATCCAGAGCATGCCGCCTTTTCCGCTTAGAACTTCAGAGATTATGTATCATATCTTCGGAGACGAGGATATGTCAGAGCACCTCCTCAGCCGGTTATTGAAGTGGCATGAGTTATGCCACGTGTCGGTCTGGCTGTGGAGGATGCTCGCATCATATCACCAATGCAGGACATCAGAACCCGCAGGGCACTTCACCAAATGAAGCCCCTGAAGCCACAAGAACTGGCACGAGTGAATACGGAGATTGGCGATGTTCTTTCAGAAGAGGCTGGCAGATCAATTCTGTCGTGTACGATGCCGATCAGACTCTTTTCCGAACGGAAAGGAAGGACACCACTGCTCTGGTAGGGAGGCATGGTCGACGAGTACACAAGATGGAAACTTAGATCAATTCGGCGAGACAACACTTGCCTCGTATCCAGGGTGTGGTGGACTACGTGGAGACCAATGGGCCTTTTACGCTTGCAGTGCGGCGAATTGCCAAAAAATTGAGACCAGCTCACCACATATCAAATCAAGGCATGCTGTTTACCATCAAACAGCACTGTCTTGATAGGGTACGAAAGCTAGTAGCTGCAAAGAAGTTACTAGGGGGCATGCAAGAGGTGTCATGGAAAACATGAAGTTCTGCAATAAACCTTCTCGTTTATTCCAAAAGCCTCCGCATATTCTCGATAACCCCGCCGGATGCTGATCGGTTGTGAAACCTTCTGGAAGAAAATCTATGAGCATTCACAGCCACTCAACGTAGATACTCCAGCCCTAGCGCAGTTCGAAGCTTTTTGCAGGAGGCTTTGAGAGCCTGAGCTAAATAATTTGCGCAATCCGATAACCCCGGAAGAAATTCGAGGAGCCCTCAAAGGCTCGAAGAACTTTGCTGCTCCAGGCCCTGATGGGTTGAATAACTATTGCTGGAAAAAGTTTCTAACCACCCATCGCCATCTGGCTAGAGTTCACTCATGGCTTGATGAAGAGCAACATATTCCGAAGTGGTTTGTCATGGGCCGAATCGTGCTCATGCCGAAAAGCGAAAAATTGTCTGATCCAAAAAATTACAGACCGATAACATGATTGAAAGCGTGTTATGAGGTGTTTACACACATCTTATACAAGCTCATACTCTCTGCAAATGATCCAATGTATGAACAGATATAGGAACAAAGAGGAAGGGCTCGCCAGCTGCAATAAGAAAGCTGCTCATCGATGATGCATCACGCAGGACTCCGTGCAGTATTAGCGTAACCTCCCGATGGACTGGATCGATTACCTACAACAGCATACAAGCTTATCATGCATTTGCTCAGATATCTTGAGGTACCCGATCTAACAGTGGCATGTATTGGATAGCTGATGCCGCTCTGGAGGACCTGTTCACCATAAAATCTGGTGGAGTTATAATCTAAACAGAGGAGGATATCATTAGAAGAGGCGTGAGTCAGGGAGACTCCCTCAGCCCTCTCCTCTCCTGCATGTCACTATTGCCATTGTCCATTGCACTCAGGAAAACCCTCAGCAACCGGGGGCATAAAGTCACTCATCTGTTTTACATGAATTACCTCAAATCATATGCCTTTCGAGAAAGGGACCTACATAAGTCCCTTAGTGTGGTGGAAGTGAACACGCATGCTATCAGAATGGAATTTGGGATCGACAAAAGTGCAACGGTACATCTCAAAAAATGACGATGCGATGAATACAGAGAGACTGTCTATCTCGAAGACGGAAACATATTACATCCTCTGGATGCCGGAGGGACTGAAACTCACCTACGGGTTGAGCAACGCCGCTACCATGAGGTAATCACAGTTAAAAACTCTCTCAGTGGCAAATATCAGCATAAACTCCGACAGATCTGGTCATCAGAACTATCAGGAGAAAACAAAATGGCGGCAATTAATATGCTTGCCGTTCCGATCCTACTCTACTCATTCGGAGTGATAAAGTGTACTCAGTAAGAGCTGCGATAACTTGAAGTTAAAACTCGCAACATGATGCGTCTTAATAGGAGCTCGCATCCTGAATCGTTCGTTCCACGGTTATATCTTACCAAACTTCAATACCCTAGTCGCGTGATGGGAAGAGAAGTCCCTGACACCAGATGCAGGTCGTGACGTGGGGCACCTGACACCATAATGCATTTGCTGTCAGCATGCCAAATTCATGCGGTCACAGCCTATATCCACAGGCATAACGTGGCGTTATAAGTGTTGGACTACTATCTACAACTCTAGTGCGATGTAGACGAGACACCGGTGTTTCCTTATGCTCCGGGGGATATTGAGTCCGTTGAGGAGAATGAGAGGTGCTCAATCTGTTGGAACTACTCATTCCCCACCCTCAGGCAAATACAAGCCAATAAGCCAGATGTTGTTCTCCTCGACCAACAAAGTAAAACGATTTTTGTCATGGAGTTCTTCGCTTCAGGGGAAATGAATATCCTTCAAAAATATGAGGAAAAATAGACTAAATATTGAGATTTTCTCGTTGAACTCCACACCATTTTGTTAAAATGGTGGTTTCGATCATAGAAGTACTTGGTGAAATGATGGACACACTGCTACCGAATTTGAAGATAATACCGACTTGCCGTAATATGGCAGATATCTCAGCCGCACGAATGCAGAAGGCTGTCATCCATGGTTTACTTCGTCTGCACAGAACACATGACTCTCGGACCCAATAGTCACGTACCCTACAGACCTAGGGAGTGGTACTTATGTAATATGGCATACGAGTTGTGCGGGTTCGTCATACTAAAAAATTGAAATGAAGTTGCAAAATAGATTAAAAAAATTCCATGTTTTCAAGCTGTATGCCTGTCTGTTTTCATTATAGCCATGGTATATGGAGATGAAATAAGAAATGGCATACAAGTTGTGCGAGTTTTTTATATAAAAAATTGTAAAAAAAGTTGCAAAATTATGAAAAAAAAACATGTGTTTTTAATCAGTATGCGTCTTGGTTTATGAAAAAAGTTAGTGATTCACTTCGTTAAAATAAAAATGACATACAAGTAGCCCGGGTTTATTACATTAAAAAATGCAATAAAACTTTCTTACTATTTCGATTTTCCGTCATTGCCATGTTGGTCCCCTATCGCAGGATCGTTATATGTGGCTTCTTTTTCATTTGTATATTTTTGTACAGTATAGTTTGTCTACTACTTAGTTTTTGAATTAAATTGAAAGTAATCTGTTTTTTTTTTTCTTAACAGCTTTTATCATAAACTCATATGCCGCCACGAGTTTGAAAGTTGCGAGTGCTCTAAAGGCACTTCTTCACCACGTGCATCATACGCTATTTTTATTATGCCTCAATCGTGTCTTCAGAAATAATGCTGGAACTGAATTTTCCTACGACTACATGAGAAAGTAAAGCATATCGCACTGTACAGTCTAACAGAAACTGCTCCTACGAAAATTATGTATTTGAATAATTTGTTTAGATGTACCGCGGTAAAGCTAACAAGTATATAATTCCTATTCAGATTTACCAAAGGAACATATATATTTGAGGAAAAACTATTTGAAATGTGATTTTTTTTTCTAATAAAAGTTGATCTCACTTGTAATCATCGATCCCACGTACCTACTACGGACACAATAAATAAAAATAATTGAAATTTTTTTCGTATAAATTCATAATTCTGAAAACAATATTTTATTGAAGAAACAAACTTCTGCTCTAGTCTCAGCTTCTCCCGGTAATGGATAGGAAGGAATGAGAGGGAAGGACTGAAGGTTTCATCTTTCGAGACCTGCACAATGCTTAGATAGTGCCAATGGTCCCCGTGAGAGCAACTCCGCCGTGGATCGAAAACGTCGTACTTCAATATAGTAACAGTGGTAACGGAATTAGGTCCGCCTCCTTCATTGCCTATGCATGTGTTGTCATCTCATTCAGTACAAACAACTGGAACCTCATAGTTTGTGAAGCACGATGTTCCAGTGCTGTCCCAGAAAAGTATATAAGCAAATGAAACCGGAAGTACTGCGCATTGCAGATTCAACACTTTACCAACTGTGCTATCTGATCGCATATACAGTGCGGCGCTAAATTATGGAACAAATTCATTATTTCTGAATATAAAGATATTTCTGAAAAATCCTCGGACAGGTCGATTTTCTTTTCTGATACGCCAATTTTTGAACCCTACCAAAAATATATAGGGTTATCCGCATTTGAGTAAAAATTACTTTGGTTATATTTTTAGATGGGACACCCAGTATATTTTTCCATATTTGGTTACGGATCGTCATTACGAATCCAGTGATACCAAGTTTGGTGGGATTATGTCAAACGGCTACGGAGATATGGGCAAAAAACTTCTCCATATGTCCAATGGGTGCGACAGAGACTTTTACCTACTGAATCGTATGGAGTCTCGCAGTCATACTCATTAGACATACGAAGACGTTTTTTGACTATATTTCTGCAGCCGTTTGACATGATCCCATCAAACTTAGTATCACTGGATTCGTAATGACGATTCCTAACCAAATAAGGAAAAATATACTGGGTGTCCCATTTGAAAATATCGGCAAAGTCATGTTTACTTAAATGCGAATAACCCTATATATTTTGGGTGGAGTTCAAAAATTGGCCCATCGGAAAAGAAAATCGACCTGTCCGAGGATTTTTCCGAAATATCTTTATATTCAGAAATAATGAATTTGTTCCATAATTTAGCGTCGCACTGTATTTCTTTGTAACACACGTGTATCTCATAAGTGAATATTTTTTATTTCTAATATTTATTTAAAAAACTGTGTTTAATCATGATTTTGATCTAGTAGTTATTATTCGTAAAGAAAATATTTTGCATTTAATAATTATTATCTAACATAGATAAAGTTAGTTCTCAGTCAGCCTTTTTGATAGATTTTCTTGCACCCATGTCAATAATATCGATATTATTTGTTAAAATTATGGCGTGGTCGTAGAAAAAATATTGTACGTACATTAATTGTGCGAAATTGATTCTGACAAATAGCACTTTTCGCACTGGTATTGTTATACACTATTGAGACTAGGAAAATGCCCCTTATTTGTTATTACATTTGATCAAGTATACCGGGTGACGATGAGAATAGGGCCCTGCCTATATCTCCTTTAATTATCAATCGATTTGGATGAAATTTGGTACATAGATATGAGGTAAAATTTCGGATTGACACACACATGAAAACAAAATGGCGAACTTTCGGTTTCGCCAGAATAGCCACCAATTTCGATTTTTCAAATGGAACACCCTGTATGTTTGATGTTTTTCGGATTGTACGGCTAAAATTACATACGACAGTATTGCCAAATTTTTATTTTAAGATCGAAAAAAATAAAATTTTAAATTTTTTTTTGTGCACAAGATGGCTTGATGATGTTAAAAGTTAAAATCTATTCTAATTGATATCAGTAATTCATAGTAATAATCGATAAGATCAATAAGAAATCCTACAACAGGAATTGAAATTTTTAGAACACATTTTTTCGAAAAAATATTTTTTTCAAATGGTACCTACCGAGGGCCATCTTGCCAGTTGATAGAGAATTCAATAACCTATTCAACGGTATTAAATATGTACTACTTTCTTTTTGTTCAAAACTAAAATTGAGTTTGCACAGTACCTACGTACAGTAGCTACGTAGGATTTCTTATTGATCTTATCGATGAAATTACTATTACTATGGATTATTGATATCAATTAGAATAGATTCTAACATCATCAAGCCATCTTGTTGAAAAGGCCTATACAAGCCCCTAAATGATATATCTCAATTTTGATAAATATGTGAAAAACGTGGTTTTTTCTTATGACGTTAGAATAGGTGTTGTCCAATGATGAAAAACAATAATTACTCTATAATATAGTTATGATTTAAATGTGTTTCGTTTCCAATAAAATCAATTTTCATAAATACCTTTTTTATTCTTGGTTTTTATAAACCTTAGTCCTCATCAATCGATGTGCGATTTGTTATTCCACCTACATATACCATGATTATCATGAAATCGGAAGGGAATACAGCTTAAAACACAAAAAAATATATTTCTCTCACATCGGTTTCCTCTATATTTGCATCATTTTTTTAATATTTTCCGAACTCTTGAACTTTACATATTGGTATGTCATGTGTTATTCCACCTACACGTACCATGATTATAATAAAAAGAGAAAGGTGTCATGCTTAAAAAGACAAAAGTTGTCACGTTTCTCTTACACATCAGGTTATCTCTATTTTGAATCACTTTTTATATTTTTGACAAGCTTGCACCTTATCGATAGGTATGCCTTTTGTTATTCTAACTACATGCACCATGTACATCATATAAACAGAAAGGCATACTGCTTAAAATGGCGGAAATTTTTGTTTATATTTTGCAATTTTTTTTGCGTATGCCTGTAATTTTTATTCTTTCAAACCATATGCCAATTTCATATACATCTTACATTACCATCAACTTGATGAAAATGGAATGGCATACTGACTAAAATCACGGAATGTTATTACATACCTGTTCAAAATTTTTGCAGAGTTAACAGTACTTAGGCATACGCATTCAGTATGCCATCTTTTTTTAAGCAGTTTCAGAACAATAACTTGTATACTTATCAGTGGCAGCCTGTTTAAAAACACGGAATTCGCCCTAACGGTATGCCAATGGTTTTCTGAGTATTTTATTTTCGTTATTTCATTACAAAACACATAGCAGCCTGATTAAAATCGTAGCGAAACACATATTTTTCGAACAAATGATTAATAATTTTTTTTAGGAAGAACCCAGGACGACTCATTTTTATTCCTGCCTTGTTATCATGAGGAAATACAGACAATACTGTCCTTCAAAAGGCATACTGAATAAAATCGTGTTTCAAAATCTGTCACCACCTCCCGGTCTAAAAGATGAACAAGACAATTCTCTACCTAATAGTTAGAAAAAATCTAGTACCTGATACGAGTATCAATTGTTCTAGTAACAGAAATTATCAAGTTCTGTTGTGTACAATTTTATATCAAGTTGAAGATTCCCAAGGACAAGTCATCTCTTGATTGTGGTGCTCAGTCAAATCTCATTACAGAAGATTTCTGTAAAAAATCAAATCTTTCAACGTCTTTTACCAATTGTACTATTATAGGATTCAATCAAACTGAAACAAACTTCAACAAGAAGTGTTCAGTGCATTTATTTTCCCGTTCTGATGAATTCAATTCCATGTCTTGTTGTCCCAGTAATAACAAGTGCTATTCCATCTTTTCAATTTAATGCAGGTTGCCTGAATATCCCAGATGATATTAATTTATCAGATTCGCATTTTGAATGTTCAAGAAAAGTGGATATGTTAGTGGGAGCTGTTATTTTTTGGGATATGTTAGTGGGAGCTGGTATTTTTTGGGATATTTTATTAGAGGGTAAGATAAAATTAGGGAAGAATCTTCCCACACCCAATTCGGCTGGATAATTACTGACACACTTTTTGAAAATTCAAACAAGTCTATTTCCCGAAGATTCCCGAAGATGAACAGTTGAGGAAGTTTTGGAAGGAATTTTTATCCCATGATCACACTATTTATGAATCCCTTTTTGATAAAGATATTTATCGAGATGAAAACGGAAGGTTTGTAGTGAAATTTCCTTTAAAACATTCCCCAAAATCATTAGGAGATTCCATATATTCAGCCATCAAATGGTTCAAGTCTTTAGAAAACAGATTTTCAGATTCTAAATTCAAACAACTGTATTTTAACTTGTTCAATGAGTACAAGAGTTAAGGCCACATGACTGAAATATCTCAGAAATTTCAAATCAATTATTTTTTGCCTCACCGCAGAGTGTTGAAAGAAACAAGTATTACCACAAAGTTAAGAGTAGTATTTGATGGTAGTTGTCAAAGTTCTACAGGTTGGTCACTTAATGACCTACAGTACGTTGGTTCAAATGTTCAAAACGACAGCTGCACCTTATTTAGCTATAAAATGCATTCGAAAGTTAGCCCAAGATAATTTGATTCAATGCCCCAATGCTAGTAATACTATTTTGAATGATATATATGTTGATGATTCATTAACAGGGTCAAATGATTTACTGGAGTTGAAATCAAGATGTTAAGATATTTTTAATATTTTAAATTCCGCTTAATTTGTACTACGTAAGTGTATTGCAAACGACTATCAAATTATTTCGAATTTTTCCAAACTAGATATTTCCAATTCCATTTGGAATATCGGAGATTTGGATAGTGTACTTATTACTGAAAAGATATATTTTATCAGTTATCTCGCAAATATACGATCCTTTAGGACTATTTAGTCCGTCTATCATTTTGTCTAAGTTTTTATTCAACAACTTTGGACACTTCACTTACGTTGGGATAACATAGTTCTTCCAGACCTGGAGAAAACTAGCCTCGTTAACTTATATCATATTTCTATTCCACGAAACATTATTACGGGACATTTAATTGATGTTCACTGTTTTTGTGATTCACCTAAAAGCTCGTATTCAACTTGCGTTCATCTACGCAGTATTGATGATATTGGTAATTATTCCGTTCAAAAACAAAATTTGCCCCACTCAAAACTATTACAATTCCCAAACTTGAACTTGGTGCATGTTTATCAGGAGCACAGTTAATGAATTTGGTGAATAATGCTGTTAATATCAACGTTCCTATTTTCATGTGGTCTGACTCTCAAGTCGCCCTAGGTTGGATTCTTACAGAACCCAGTATAAGAAATGTACCAGTCAGGCCCTGTCTCCGGTGCTCCGATACATCCGGAGGGCGCGCTGTTGTCGTTAAACCCAATAACCACTCCCTACGTCCGTATGGTAAGTGATTATTGGGTCCGAAAATCATGTGCCCTGAGTAGACGGAGCGAACCAAGAATAACGGACTTCTGCATTCGTGCTGCTAAGATTTCTGCCATATTACGGCAAACCAATATTATCTTCAAGTTACAGAGCAGTGTGTCCAGAGGGTGGGGAATAAGTAGCTCCAATAGATTCGGCACCTCTCATTCTCCACCAGGGACTCAATATCCCCCATAACCTAAGGCAACACCGGTGTCTCGTCTATACCGTACGAGTGTCGTAGATGGTAGTACAAAACTCGTAGCGCCGCGTTATGCCTGTGGATATAGGCTGAGACCGCATAAGATGGGCATGCTGATAGCAAATGCATTACGGTCTCAGGTGCCCCACGACATGTCCTGCATCGGGTGTCAGGGACGTCTATACCCATCACGCGACTATGGTAGACAAGGGTGTTGAAGACACCATCCTGGCAGGCCATTAGGAATCCCTCAGTCTGCGACTTTTGCTCAGTCGATCTGAGGAAGGCAAAGGTCAAGCTTTTGGATAAGCCAAGGTCTCCGATGTTGTGAAAGAAAACACCATGCATTGGCTTATCCATATGTTGCTGTAGCAGGACCTCTGTCTCCGCAGTTTTGATGTGAGCTTTTTGCTGAACGGGTCCCAACTCGGTGACAGAATTTGGGTTAGCCCGTTCAGTGTCGAATACGAGACCAAGTTCATCGGCCGCACGGGTTGCTGCCTTAAAAAGAAATGCTCCAATCCCTGCTTTTTCATGGTCGCGGACCATGCAGAGATGGGGATCTGAACTCCTGATGACTTTACAGGCCCCATCCAGAACCATTCTGTTATGCATACACTTCAAACTCAAAAGTCCACGGCCTCCCCGTTGTCTGGGAAAGTATAACCGTGGAACGGACGATTTAGGATGCAAGCACCTATTGAGATGCATCACTTTGCGAGTTTTAACGTCGAGTTGTCGCAGCTCTTCCTTAGTCCACTTCATTACTCCGAAAGAGTAGAGAAGGATCGGAACGGCAAGCATATTGGTTGCAGCAACTTTGTTCTTCCCCGACAGTTCTGATGACCAGATCTGTCGGAGTTTATGCTGATACTTTCCGCGGAGAGAGTTCTTAACTGTGAATACCTCTTGGGAGTGGCGTTGCTCCACCCCTAGGTAAGTATACGTCTCTCCGGCATCCAGATGATGTAGTATGCTTCCGTCTACGAGCTGGATATCCTCTCCGTATTCCTCGCATCGTCCTCTTTTGAGATGAACCGTGGCACATTTATTTTGTCGATCCCAAATTCCATTCCGATAGCATGCATGTACTGTTCCACCACCCTAAGGGACTGATGTAGGTCCCTTTCTCCAGAGGCATATAATTTGAGGTCATCCATGTAAAACAGATGGGTGACTTTATGCATCTGGTTGCTGGGGGTGCCGCAGTGGTACCCACGGGTATTCCTGAGTACAACGGACAATGGCAATAGTGAGTTGCAGAAGAGAAGAGGGCTGAGGGAGTCTCCCTGAAACACGCCTCTTCTAATGATGACCTGCTCTGTTTGGACTATGTCTCTACTAGATCTTATGGTGAAGCGAGTCCTCCAGAGTGGCATCAGTTGTCCAATGCATCCCACTATTTGATTGGGTACCTCAAGACATCTGAGCAAATGCATGATTAACTCATGCGATGTTGTATCAAATGCCTTGCGGTAATCAATCCAGGCCATCGAAAGGTTACGCTTATACTGCACGGAGTCCTGCGTGATACATCTATCGATGAGCAGGTTCTCCTTGCAGCCGGCGACCCCTTTCTTTGACCCTCTTTGCTCATATATCCGTTCATACACCGGATCAACTGCGGAGAGAATGCGCGTGTATAAGATGCGCGTAAACAACTTATAGCACGCATTCAAGCATGTTATCGGCCTGTAATTCTTTGGATCAGACAAATCTCCGTTCTTGGGGATGAGCACGGTTCGCCCCTCGACAAACCACTCCGGAATCTGCTGCTCCCCATCTAGCCATGAGTTAAAAACTCTTGCCAGATGGCGGTGGGTTGTTGGAAACTTTTTCCACCAATAATTATTCAACCCATCAGGGCCTGGAGCAGCAAAGTTCTTTGAGCCTTTGAGGGCCACTCGAACTTCTTCCGTGGTTATCGGATTGCGCAGATCATTGTGCTCAGGCTGCCGAAGCGTCCTGCAGTAAGCTTCAAACTGCGCTAGGGCTGGAGTGTCTACATTGAGTGGTTGCGTAAACTCATAGATGTTCTTCCAGAAGGTTTCTACCCGATCAGCAGCCGGCGGGTTATCGACAACACGTGGAGGCTCTTGGAATAAGCAAGAAGGTTTATCGCGGAACTTTATGTTTTCCGCGACACTTCTCGCCCGCCCCAACAGTAACTTCTTTGCAGCCACTAGCATTCGTATCCTATCAAAACAGTGCTGTTTTATGGTAAACAGCACGCCTTGATTCAATGTGTGGTGAGCTCGTCTTAGCTTTGCAGCAATTCGCCGCACTGCCGGCGTGAAATGCCTATTGGCCGACATGTAGTCCACCACACACTGGATACGAGACGCGTGTTGTCTCGCCGACTTGATCTTAGCTTCCATCTTGTGAACGCGTCGCTCATGCCTCCCAACCAGAGCGGTGGTTTCCCTCCTCTCCGTCTGGGATAGAGCACGAGCGGCGTCGTACACGACAGAATTGTTCTGCCAGATGGTAGCCTCTTCTGAAAGAACATCGCCAATCTCTGCATCCACTCGTGCCAGTTCTTGCGGCTTCAAGGGCTTCATATTGTGAAGCGCCCTGCGGGTTCTGATGTCCTCCATTGGTGGTATGATGCGAGCCTCCTCTACAGCAAGATCGACACGTGGTATATTTGCCACTTCTGCCACTTCGTTAATCGGCTGAGGAGGAGCTCTAACATAGCCTCGAGCCCGGAGATAGGAAACATAATCCCTGAGATTTTGGGCGGAAACGGCGGCATGCTCTGGGTGTCTTTCACACCAGAGAGCATGCATCCTTGCCATGTATCCTCTCCGGACGGGCTCACTGCTCTCGTAGATATACAGAAGTCCGTCTCTCAATTCGTTCGTCCACTCAAAGCGTCCGTTGTCATTGCGGTTCTCATTTGGCAAATCATCGTTGTTGGCCCCACCACCTTGCCTTTGACCCCTAATCCGAGGGGGTCGGTTGTGGGGGCCTCTTCCCTGATTGTTCGGAACCGATTATTAGGGTTTACTGGGGGGTTAACCCAGTAAACCCACGGCCGACACCGGAGGAAAAGATGCCTTTTCCGTCCCGGATGCGCATGAGCTGCCGGTCCGATTTTGCATCCTTTGCTCGGGTAGGTGGTGTCGCAACTCACCAGGGCCTTAGGTGTTAGTTGACCTCCCTGCCTATTTATTATTATTATTATTATTATTATTTTTTATTTTTATTTTTTTCTCCTTAGGAGTGTACCAGTCAGGCCCTGTCTCCGGTGCTCCGACCATCCGGAGGGCGCGCTGGTGTCGTTAACCCCAATAACCACTCCCTACGTCCATAGGGTGAGTGATTATTGGGTCCGAGAATCGTGTGCCCTGAGTAGACGGAGCGAAACAAGAATAACGGCCTTCTGCATTCGTGCTGCTAAAATTTCTGCCATATTACGGCAAGCAGGTATTATCTTCAAATTGGAGAGCAGTGTGTCCATCATTCCACCAAGGACTCCTATGATCAGAACCACCATTTTGACAGAATGGTCCGGATACAACCTGCGGAGTTCAAAGAGAAGATCTCGATATTTAGTCCGTTTTTCCTCCTCTTTTCGAACGATATTCATTTCGCCTGGAGCGGAAAACTCTACGACGAATATCGTTTTACTTTGGTGGTCGAGGAGGACAACATCAGGCTTATTGGCTTGTATTTGCCTGAGGGTGGGGAATGAGTAGTTCCAATAGATTCGGCACCTCTCATTCTCCACCACGGACTCAATATCCCCCGGAACATAAGGCAACACCGGTGTCTCGTCTATACCGTACGAGTGTCGTAGATGGTAGTACAACACTCGTAGAGCCGCGTTATGCCTGTGGATATAGGCTGAGACCGCATAACATGGGCATGCTGATAGCAGATGCATTACGGTCTCAGGTGCCCCACGACATGCCCTGCATCGGGTGTCAGGGACGTCTATACCCATCACGCGACTACGGTAGACAAGGGTGTTGAAGACACCATCCTGGCAAGCCATTATGAATCCCTCGGTCTCCGACTTTAGCTCACTCGACCTGAGGAAGGCAAAGGTCAAGCTTTTGGATAAGCCAATGTCTTCGATGTTGTGAAAGAAGACACCATGCATGGCTTATCCATATGTAGCTGTAGCAGGACCTCTGTCTCCGCAGCTTTGATGTGAGCTTTTTGCTGAACGGGTCCCAACTCGGTGACAGAGTTTGGGTTAGCCCGTTCAGTGTCAAATACGAGACCGAGTTCATCGGCCGCACGGGTTGCTGCCTTAAAAAGAAATGCTCCAATCCCTGCTTTTTCATGGTCGCGGACCATGCAGAGAAGGGGATCCGAACTCCGGATGACTTTACAGGCCCCATCCAGAACCAATCTATTATGCAGACACTCCAAACTCAAAAGTCCACGGCCTCCCCGTTGTCTGGAAAAGTATAACCGTGGAACGGACGATTTAGGATGCAAGCTCCTGTTGAGATGCATCATTTTGCGAGTTTTAACGTCGAGTTGTCGCAGCTCTTCCTTAGTCCACTTCATTACTCCGAAAGAGTAAAGAAGGATCGGAACGGCAAGCATATTGGTTGCAGCAACTTTGTTCTTCCCCGACAGTTCTGATGACCAGATCTGTCGGAGTTTATGCTGATACTTGCCGCGGAGAGAGTTCTCAACTGTGAATACCTCTTGGGAGTGGCGTTGCTCCACTCCTAGGTAAGTATACGTCTCTCCGGCATCCATATGATGTAGGATGCTTCCGTCTACGAGCTGGACATCCTCTCCGTATTCCTCGCATCGTCCTCTTTTGAGATGAACCGTGGCACATTTGTCGATCCCAAATTCCATTCCGATAGCATGCGTGTACTCTTCCACCACCCTAAGGGACTGATGTAGGTCCCTTTCACCAGAGGCATATAATTTGAGGTCATCCATGTAAAACAGATGGGTGACCTTATGCCTCCGGTTGCTGGGGGTGCCGCAGTTGTACCCACGGGTATTCCTGAGTACAACGGACAATGGCAATAGTGAGATGCAGAAGAGAAGAGGGCTGAGGGAGTCTCCCTGAAACACGCCTCTTCTAATGATGACCTGCTCTGTTTGGACTGTGTTTCTACCAGATCTTATGGTGAAGCGAGTCCTCCAGAGCGGCATCAGTTGTCCAATGCATCCCACTATTTGATCAGGTACCTCAAGACATCTGAGCAAATGCATGATTAACTCATGCGATGTTGTATCAAATGCCTTGCGGTAATCGATCCAGGCCATCGAAAGGTTACGCTTATACTGCACGGAGTCCTGCGTGATACATCTATCGCTGAGCAGGTTCTCCTTGCAGCCGGCGACCCCTTTCTTTGACCCTCTTTGCTCATATATCCGTTATTACACCGGATCAACTGCGGAGAGAATGCGCGTGTATAAGATGCGCGTAAACACCTTATAACACGCATTCAAGCATGTTATAGGCCTGTAATTCTTTGGATCAGACAAATCTCCGTTTTTGGGGATGAGCGATACTTCTCGCCCGCCTCACTAGTGACTTCTTTGCAGCCACTAGCATTCGTATCCTATCAAGGCAGTGCTGTTTGATGGTGAACAGCACACCTTGATTTAATGTGTGGTGAGCTCGTCTCAATTTTGCGGCAATTCGCCGCACTGCGGGCGTGAAAGGTCTATTGGCCGCCACGAAGTCCACCACACACTGGATACGAGACGCGTGTTGTCTCGCCGACTTGATCTTGGCTTCCATCTTGTGTACACGACGTTCATACCTCCCTACCAGAGCGGTGGTGTCCCTCCTCTCCGTTTGGGATATAGCATGAGCGGCGTCGTACACGACAGAATTGATCTGCCAGTTGTCAGCCTCTTCTGGAAGAACATCGCCAATCTCCGCATTCACCCTTGCCAGTTCTTGCGGATTCAGGGGCTTCATATTGTGAAGCGCCCTGCGGGTTCTGATATCCTCCAACGGTGGAACAATGCGATTCTCCTCCACAGCCAAACCGATACGTGGCATATCTGCCACTTCGATAACCGGCTGAGGAGGAGCTCTAACGTAGCCTCGAGCCCGAAGATGGGATACATAATCCCTAAGATTTTGTGCGGAAAAGGCTACATGCTCTGGGTGTCTCTCACACCACAGAGCATGCATTCTCGCCATGTATCTTCTCCGGGCGGGCTCACTGCTCTCGTAGCAATGCAGAAGTCCGTCTCTCAATTCGTCCGTCCACTCAAAGCGTCCTTTGTTATTGCGGTTGTCATTGTTAGGCAAATCATCGTTGGCCCCACCACCTTGCCTTTGACCCCTAATCCGAGGGGGTCGGTTGTGGGGGCCTCTTCCTCGATCGTTCGGAACCGAGTAGTAGAGTTTACTGGGGGGTTAACCCAGTAAACCCACGGCCGACACCGGAGGGAAAGTTGCTTTTTCCCTCCCGGATGCGCATGAGCTGCCGGTCCGATTTTGCATCCTCTGCTCGTGTAGGTGGTGTCGCTACTCACCAGGGCCTTAGGTGTAGGTTGACCCCCCTGCCTATTTATTATTATTATTATTATTATTATTATTATTATTATTATTATTATTATTATTATTATTATTATTATTATTATTATTATTATTATTATTATTATTATTATTATTATTATTATTATTATTATTATTATTATTATTATTATTATTATTATTATTATTATTATTATTATTATTATTATTATTATTATTATTATTATTATTATTATTATTATTATTATTATTATTATTATTATTATTATTATTATTATTATTATTATTATTATTATTTTTTTTTTTCCTTAGGAGTGTACCAGTCAGGCCCTGTCTCCGGTGCTCCGACCCATCCGGAGGGCGCGCTGGTGTCGTTAACCCCAATAACCACTCCCTACATCCGTAGGGTGAGTGATTATTGGGTCCGAGAATCGTGTGCCCTGAGTAGACGAAGCGAACCAAGTATAACGGCCCTCTGCATTCTTGCTGCTAAGATTTCTGCCATATTACGGCAAGCAGGTATTATTTTCAAATTGGAGAGCAGTGTGTCCATCATTCCACCAAGGACTCCAATAATCAGAACCACCATTTTGACAGAATGGTCCGGATATAACCTGCGGAGTTCAAAGAGAAGATCTCGATATTTAGTCCGTTTTTCCTCCTCTTTTCGAACGATATTAATTTCGCCTGGAGCGGAAAACTCCATGACGAATATCGTTCTACTTTGGTGGTCGAGGAGGACAACATCAGGCTTATTGGCTTGTATTTGCCTGAGGGTGGGGAATGAGTAGTTCCAATAGATTCGGCATCTCTCATTCTCCACCACGGACTCAATATCCCCCGGAGCATAAGGCAACACCGGTGTCTCGTCTATACCGTACGAGTGTCGTAGGTGGTAGTACAACACTCGTAGCGCCGCGTTATGCCTGTGGATATAGGCTGAGACCGCATAAGATGGGCATGCTGATAGCAAATGCATTACGGTCTCAGGTGCCCCACGACATGACCTGCATCGGGTGTCAGGGACGTCTATACCAATCACGCGACTACGGTAGACAAGGGTGTTGAAGACACCATCCTGGCAGGCCATTATGAATCCCTCGGTCTCCGACTTTAGCTCACTCGATCTGAGGAAGGCAAAGGTCAAGCTTTTGGATAAGCCAAGGTCTTCGATGTTATGAAAGAAGACACCATGCATTGGCTTATCCATATGTAGCTGTAGCAGGACCTCTGCCTCCGCAGCTTTTATCTGAGCTTTTTGTTGAACGGGTCCCAACTCGGTGACAGAGTTTGGGTTAGCCCGTTCAGTGTCGAAAACGAGACCGAGTTCATCGGCCGCACGGGTAGCTGCCTTGAAAAGGAATGCTCCAATCCCTGCTTTCTCATGGTCGCGGACCATGCAGAGAAGGGGATCTGAACTCCTGATGACTTTACAGGCCCCATCCAGAACCATTCTGTTATGCAGAGACTCCAAACTCAAAAGTCCACGGCCTCCCCGTTGTCTGGAAAAGTATAACCGTGGAACGGACGATTTAGGATGCAAGCTCCTATTGAGATGCATCATTTTGCGAGTCTTAACGTCAAGTTGTCGCAGCTCTTCCTTAGTCCACTTCATCACTCCGAAAGAGTAAAGAAGGATCGGAACGGCAAGCATATTAGTTGCAGCAACTTTGTTCTTCCCCGACAGTTCTGATGACCAGATCTGTCGGAGTTTATGCTGATACTTGCCGCGGAGAGAGTTTTTAACTGCAAATACCTCTTGGGAGCGGCGTTGTTCCACCCCAAGGTAGGTATAAGTCTCTCCGGCATCCAGATGATGTAGGATGCTTCCGTCTACGAGCTGGACATCCTCTCCGTATTCCTCGCATCGTCCTCTTTTGAGATGAACCGTGGCACATTTGTCGATCCCAAATTCCATACCGATAGCATGCGTATATTCTTCCACCACCCTAAGGGACTGATGTAGGTCCCTTTCTCCAGAGGCATACAATTTGAGGTCATCCATGTAAAACAGATGGGTGACATTATGCCTCCGGTTGCTGGGGGTGCCGCAGTTGTACCCACGGGTATTCCTGAGCGCAACGGACAATGGCAATAGTGAGATGCAGAAGAGAAGAGGGCTAAGGGAGTCTCCCTGAAACACACCTCTTCTAATGATGACCTGCTCTGTTTGGACTATGTCTCTACCAGATCTTATGGTGAAGCGAGTCCTCCAGAGCGGCATCAGTTGTCCAATGCATCCCACTATTTGACCGGGTACCTCAAGGCATCTGAGCAAATGCATGATTAACTCATGTGATGTTGTATCAAATGCCTTGCGGTAATCGATCCAGGCCATCGAAAGGTTACGCTTATACTGCACGGAGTCCTGCGTGATACATCTATCGATGAGCAGGTTCTCCTTGCACCCGGCGACCCCTTTCTTTGACCCTCTTTGCTCATTTATCCGTTCATACACCGGATCAACTGCGGAGAGAATGCGCGTGTATAAGATGCGCGTAAACACCTTATAACACGCATTCAAGCATGTTATCGGCCTGTAATTCTTTGGATCAGACAAATCTCCGTTTTTGGGGATGAGCACGGTTCGCCCCTCGACAAACCACTCTGGAATCTGCTGCTCCCCATCTACTCTGGCTCTGGCCAGATGGCGGTGGGTTGTTGGAAACTTTTTCCACCAATAGTTATTCAACCCATCAGGGCCTGGAGCAGCGAAATTCTTAGAGCCTTTTAGGGCCCCTCGTACTTCTTCCGTGGTTATCGGAATGCGCAGATCATTGAGCTCAGGCTGCCGAAGCCTCCTGCAAAATGCTTCGAACTGCGCTAGGGCTGGAGTATCTACATTGAGTGGTTGCGGATACTCATAGATATTCTTCCAGAATGTTTCCACCCGATCTGCAGCCGGCGGGTTATCGACAACACGTGGAGGCTCTTGGAATAAGCGAGAAGGTTTATCGCGGAACTTTATGTTTTCCGCGATACCTCTCGCCCGCCTCACTAGTGACTTCTTTGCAGCCACTAGCATTCGTATCCTATCAAGGCAGTGCTGTTTGATGGTGAACAGCACACCTTGATTTAATGTGTGGTGAGCTCGTCTTAGTTTTGCGGCAATTCGCCGCACTGCGGGCGTGAAAGGCCTATTGGCCGCCACGAAGTCCACCACACACTGGATACGAGACGCGTGTTGTCTCGCCGACTTGATCTTGGCTTCCATCTTGTGTACACGTCGTTCATGCCTCCCTAACAGAGCGGTGGTGTCCCTCCTCTCCGTTTGGGATAGAGCATGAGCGGCGTCGTACACGACAGTATTGATCTGCCAGATGTCAGCCTCTTCTGGAAGAACATACGAAAATTATGTATTTGAATAATTTGTTTAGATGTACCGCGGTAAAGCTAACAAGTATATAATTCCTATTCAGATTTACCAAAGGAACATATATATTTGAGGAAAAACTATTTGAAATGTGATTTTTTTTTCTAATAAAAGTTGATCTCACTTGTAATCATCGATCCCACGTACCTACTACGGACACAATAAATAAAAATAATTGAAATTTTTTTCGTATAAATTCATAATTCTGAAAACAATATTTTATTGAAGAAACAAACTTCTGCTCTAGTCTCAGCTTCTCCCGGTAATGGATAGGAAGGAATGAGAGGGAAGGACTGAAGGTTTCATCTTTCGAGACCTGCACAATGCTTAGATAGTGCCAATGGTCCCCGTGAGAGCAACTCCGCCGTGGATCGAAAACGTCGTACTTCAATATAGTAACAGTGGTAACGGAATTAGGTCCGCCTCCTTCATTGCCTATGCATGTGTTGTCATCTCATTCAGTACAAACAACTGGAACCTCATAGTTTGTGAAGCACGATGTTCCAGTGCTGTCCCAGAAAAGTATATAAGCAAATGAAACCGGAAGTACTGCGCATTGCAGATTCAACACTTTACCAACTGTGCTATCTGATCGCATATACAGTGCGGCGCTAAATTATGGAACAAATTCATTATTTCTGAATATAAAGATATTTCTGAAAAATCCTCGGACAGGTCGATTTTCTTTTCTGATACGCCAATTTTTGAACCCTACCAAAAATATATAGGGTTATCCGCATTTGAGTAAAAATTACTTTGGTTATATTTTTAGATGGGACACCCAGTATATTTTTCCATATTTGGTTACGGATCGTCATTACGAATCCAGTGATACCAAGTTTGGTGGGATTATGTCAAACGGCTACGGAGATATGGGCAAAAAACTTCTCCATATGTCCAATGGGTGCGACAGAGACTTTTACCTACTGAATCGTATGGAGTCTCGCAGTCATACTCATTAGACATACGAAGACGTTTTTTGACTATATTTCTGCAGCCGTTTGACATGATCCCATCAAACTTAGTATCACTGGATTCGTAATGACGATTCCTAACCAAATAAGGAAAAATATACTGGGTGTCCCATTTGAAAATATCGGCAAAGTCATGTTTACTTAAATGCGAATAACCCTATATATTTTGGGTGGAGTTCAAAAATTGGCCCATCGGAAAAGAAAATCGACCTGTCCGAGGATTTTTCCGAAATATCTTTATATTCAGAAATAATGAATTTGTTCCATAATTTAGCGTCGCACTGTATTTCTTTGTAACACACGTGTATCTCATAAGTGAATATTTTTTATTTCTAATATTTATTTAAAAAACTGTGTTTAATCATGATTTTGATCTAGTAGTTATTATTCGTAAAGAAAATATTTTGCATTTAATAATTATTATCTAACATAGATAAAGTTAGTTCTCAGTCAGCCTTTTTGATAGATTTTCTTGCACCCATGTCAATAATATCGATATTATTTGTTAAAATTATGGCGTGGTCGTAGAAAAAATATTGTACGTACATTAATTGTGCGAAATTGATTCTGACAAATAGCACTTTTCGCACTGGTATTGTTATACACTATTGAGACTAGGAAAATGCCCCTTATTTGTTATTACATTTGATCAAGTATACCGGGTGACGATGAGAATAGGGCCCTGCCTATATCTCCTTTAATTATCAATCGATTTGGATGAAATTTGGTACATAGATATGAGGTAAAATTTCGGATTGACACACACATGAAAACAAAATGGCGAACTTTCGGTTTCGCCAGAATAGCCACCAATTTCGATTTTTCAAATGGAACACCCTGTATGTTTGATGTTTTTCGGATTGTACGGCTAAAATTACATACGACAGTATTGCCAAATTTTTATTTTAAGATCGAAAAAAATAAAATTTTAAATTTTTTTTTGTGCACAAGATGGCTTGATGATGTTAAAAGTTAAAATCTATTCTAATTGATATCAGTAATTCATAGTAATAATCGATAAGATCAATAAGAAATCCTACAACAGGAATTGAAATTTTTAGAACACATTTTTTCGAAAAAATATTTTTTTCAAATGGTACCTACCGAGGGCCATCTTGCCAGTTGATAGAGAATTCAATAACCTATTCAACGGTATTAAATATGTACTACTTTCTTTTTGTTCAAAACTAAAATTGAGTTTGCACAGTACCTACGTACAGTAGCTACGTAGGATTTCTTATTGATCTTATCGATGAAATTACTATTACTATGGATTATTGATATCAATTAGAATAGATTCTAACATCATCAAGCCATCTTGTTGAAAAGGCCTATACAAGCCCCTAAATGATATATCTCAATTTTGATAAATATGTGAAAAACGTGGTTTTTTCTTATGACGTTAGAATAGGTGTTGTCCAATGATGAAAAACAATAATTACTCTATAATATAGTTATGATTTAAATGTGTTTCGTTTCCAATAAAATCAATTTTCATAAATACCTTTTTTATTCTTGGTTTTTATAAACCTTAGTCCTCATCAATCGATGTGCGATTTGTTATTCCACCTACATATACCATGATTATCATGAAATCGGAAGGGAATACAGCTTAAAACACAAAAAAATATATTTCTCTCACATCGGTTTCCTCTATATTTGCATCATTTTTTTAATATTTTCCGAACTCTTGAACTTTACATATTGGTATGTCATGTGTTATTCCACCTACACGTACCATGATTATAATAAAAAGAGAAAGGTGTCATGCTTAAAAAGACAAAAGTTGTCACGTTTCTCTTACACATCAGGTTATCTCTATTTTGAATCACTTTTTATATTTTTGACAAGCTTGCACCTTATCGATAGGTATGCCTTTTGTTATTCTAACTACATGCACCATGTACATCATATAAACAGAAAGGCATACTGCTTAAAATGGCGGAAATTTTTGTTTATATTTTGCAATTTTTTTTGCGTATGCCTGTAATTTTTATTCTTTCAAACCATATGCCAATTTCATATACATCTTACATTACCATCAACTTGATGAAAATGGAATGGCATACTGACTAAAATCACGGAATGTTATTACATACCTGTTCAAAATTTTTGCAGAGTTAACAGTACTTAGGCATACGCATTCAGTATGCCATCTTTTTTTAAGCAGTTTCAGAACAATAACTTGTATACTTATCAGTGGCAGCCTGTTTAAAAACACGGAATTCGCCCTAACGGTATGCCAATGGTTTTCTGAGTATTTTATTTTCGTTATTTCATTACAAAACACATAGCAGCCTGATTAAAATCGTAGCGAAACACATATTTTTCGAACAAATGATTAATAATTTTTTTTAGGAAGAACCCAGGACGACTCATTTTTATTCCTGCCTTGTTATCATGAGGAAATACAGACAATACTGTCCTTCAAAAGGCATACTGAATAAAATCGTGTTTCAAAATCTGTCACCACCTCCCGGTCTAAAAGATGAACAAGACAATTCTCTACCTAATAGTTAGAAAAAATCTAGTACCTGATACGAGTATCAATTGTTCTAGTAACAGAAATTATCAAGTTCTGTTGTGTACAATTTTATATCAAGTTGAAGATTCCCAAGGACAAGTCATCTCTTGATTGTGGTGCTCAGTCAAATCTCATTACAGAAGATTTCTGTAAAAAATCAAATCTTTCAACGTCTTTTACCAATTGTACTATTATAGGATTCAATCAAACTGAAACAAACTTCAACAAGAAGTGTTCAGTGCATTTATTTTCCCGTTCTGATGAATTCAATTCCATGTCTTGTTGTCCCAGTAATAACAAGTGCTATTCCATCTTTTCAATTTAATGCAGGTTGCCTGAATATCCCAGATGATATTAATTTATCAGATTCGCATTTTGAATGTTCAAGAAAAGTGGATATGTTAGTGGGAGCTGTTATTTTTTGGGATATGTTAGTGGGAGCTGGTATTTTTTGGGATATTTTATTAGAGGGTAAGATAAAATTAGGGAAGAATCTTCCCACACCCAATTCGGCTGGATAATTACTGACACACTTTTTGAAAATTCAAACAAGTCTATTTCCCGAAGATTCCCGAAGATGAACAGTTGAGGAAGTTTTGGAAGGAATTTTTATCCCATGATCACACTATTTATGAATCCCTTTTTGATAAAGATATTTATCGAGATGAAAACGGAAGGTTTGTAGTGAAATTTCCTTTAAAACATTCCCCAAAATCATTAGGAGATTCCATATATTCAGCCATCAAATGGTTCAAGTCTTTAGAAAACAGATTTTCAGATTCTAAATTCAAACAACTGTATTTTAACTTGTTCAATGAGTACAAGAGTTAAGGCCACATGACTGAAATATCTCAGAAATTTCAAATCAATTATTTTTTGCCTCACCGCAGAGTGTTGAAAGAAACAAGTATTACCACAAAGTTAAGAGTAGTATTTGATGGTAGTTGTCAAAGTTCTACAGGTTGGTCACTTAATGACCTACAGTACGTTGGTTCAAATGTTCAAAACGACAGCTGCACCTTATTTAGCTATAAAATGCATTCGAAAGTTAGCCCAAGATAATTTGATTCAATGCCCCAATGCTAGTAATACTATTTTGAATGATATATATGTTGATGATTCATTAACAGGGTCAAATGATTTACTGGAGTTGAAATCAAGATGTTAAGATATTTTTAATATTTTAAATTCCGCTTAATTTGTACTACGTAAGTGTATTGCAAACGACTATCAAATTATTTCGAATTTTTCCAAACTAGATATTTCCAATTCCATTTGGAATATCGGAGATTTGGATAGTGTACTTATTACTGAAAAGATATATTTTATCAGTTATCTCGCAAATATACGATCCTTTAGGACTATTTAGTCCGTCTATCATTTTGTCTAAGTTTTTATTCAACAACTTTGGACACTTCACTTACGTTGGGATAACATAGTTCTTCCAGACCTGGAGAAAACTAGCCTCGTTAACTTATATCATATTTCTATTCCACGAAACATTATTACGGGACATTTAATTGATGTTCACTGTTTTTGTGATTCACCTAAAAGCTCGTATTCAACTTGCGTTCATCTACGCAGTATTGATGATATTGGTAATTATTCCGTTCAAAAACAAAATTTGCCCCACTCAAAACTATTACAATTCCCAAACTTGAACTTGGTGCATGTTTATCAGGAGCACAGTTAATGAATTTGGTGAATAATGCTGTTAATATCAACGTTCCTATTTTCATGTGGTCTGACTCTCAAGTCGCCCTAGGTTGGATTCTTACAGAACCCAGTATAAGAAATGTACCAGTCAGGCCCTGTCTCCGGTGCTCCGATACATCCGGAGGGCGCGCTGTTGTCGTTAAACCCAATAACCACTCCCTACGTCCGTATGGTAAGTGATTATTGGGTCCGAAAATCATGTGCCCTGAGTAGACGGAGCGAACCAAGAATAACGGACTTCTGCATTCGTGCTGCTAAGATTTCTGCCATATTACGGCAAACCAATATTATCTTCAAGTTACAGAGCAGTGTGTCCAGAGGGTGGGGAATAAGTAGCTCCAATAGATTCGGCACCTCTCATTCTCCACCAGGGACTCAATATCCCCCATAACCTAAGGCAACACCGGTGTCTCGTCTATACCGTACGAGTGTCGTAGATGGTAGTACAAAACTCGTAGCGCCGCGTTATGCCTGTGGATATAGGCTGAGACCGCATAAGATGGGCATGCTGATAGCAAATGCATTACGGTCTCAGGTGCCCCACGACATGTCCTGCATCGGGTGTCAGGGACGTCTATACCCATCACGCGACTATGGTAGACAAGGGTGTTGAAGACACCATCCTGGCAGGCCATTAGGAATCCCTCAGTCTGCGACTTTTGCTCAGTCGATCTGAGGAAGGCAAAGGTCAAGCTTTTGGATAAGCCAAGGTCTCCGATGTTGTGAAAGAAAACACCATGCATTGATGTGAGCTTTTTGCTGAACGGGTCCCAACTCGGTGACAGAATTTGGGTTAGCCCGTTCAGTGTCGAATACGAGACCAAGTTCATCGGCCGCACGGGTTGCTGCCTTAAAAAGAAATGCTCCAATCCCTGCTTTTTCATGGTCGCGGACCATGCAGAGATGGGGATCTGAACTCCTGATGACTTTACAGGCCCCATCCAGAACCATTCTGTTATGCATACACTTCAAACTCAAAAGTCCACGGCCTCCCCGTTGTCTGGGAAAGTATAACCGTGGAACGGACGATTTAGGATGCAAGCACCTATTGAGATGCATCACTTTGCGAGTTTTAACGTCGAGTTGTCGCAGCTCTTCCTTAGTCCACTTCATTACTCCGAAAGAGTAGAGAAGGATCGGAACGGCAAGCATATTGGTTGCAGCAACTTTGTTCTTCCCCGACAGTTCTGATGACCAGATCTGTCGGAGTTTATGCTGATACTTTCCGCGGAGAGAGTTCTTAACTGTGAATACCTCTTGGGAGTGGCGTTGCTCCACCCCTAGGTAAGTATACGTCTCTCCGGCATCCAGATGATGTAGTATGCTTCCGTCTACGAGCTGGATATCCTCTCCGTATTCCTCGCATCGTCCTCTTTTGAGATGAACCGTGGCACATTTATTTTGTCGATCCCAAATTCCATTCCGATAGCATGCATGTACTGTTCCACCACCCTAAGGGACTGATGTAGGTCCCTTTCTCCAGAGGCATATAATTTGAGGTCATCCATGTAAAACAGATGGGTGACTTTATGCATCTGGTTGCTGGGGGTGCCGCAGTGGTACCCACGGGTATTCCTGAGTACAACGGACAATGGCAATAGTGAGTTGCAGAAGAGAAGAGGGCTGAGGGAGTCTCCCTGAAACACGCCTCTTCTAATGATGACCTGCTCTGTTTGGACTATGTCTCTACTAGATCTTATGGTGAAGCGAGTCCTCCAGAGTGGCATCAGTTGTCCAATGCATCCCACTATTTGATTGGGTACCTCAAGACATCTGAGCAAATGCATGATTAACTCATGCGATGTTGTATCAAATGCCTTGCGGTAATCAATCCAGGCCATCGAAAGGTTACGCTTATACTGCACGGAGTCCTGCGTGATACATCTATCGATGAGCAGGTTCTCCTTGCAGCCGGCGACCCCTTTCTTTGACCCTCTTTGCTCATATATCCGTTCATACACCGGATCAACTGCGGAGAGAATGCGCGTGTATAAGATGCGCGTAAACAACTTATAGCACGCATTCAAGCATGTTATCGGCCTGTAATTCTTTGGATCAGACAAATCTCCGTTCTTGGGGATGAGCACGGTTCGCCCCTCGACAAACCACTCCGGAATCTGCTGCTCCCCATCTAGCCATGAGTTAAAAACTCTTGCCAGATGGCGGTGGGTTGTTGGAAACTTTTTCCACCAATAATTATTCAACCCATCAGGGCCTGGAGCAGCAAAGTTCTTTGAGCCTTTGAGGGCCACTCGAACTTCTTCCGTGGTTATCGGATTGCGCAGATCATTGTGCTCAGGCTGCCGAAGCGTCCTGCAGTAAGCTTCAAACTGCGCTAGGGCTGGAGTGTCTACATTGAGTGGTTGCGTAAACTCATAGATGTTCTTCCAGAAGGTTTCTACCCGATCAGCAGCCGGCGGGTTATCGACAACACGTGGAGGCTCTTGGAATAAGCAAGAAGGTTTATCGCGGAACTTTATGTTTTCTGCGACACTTCTCGCCCGCCCCAACAGTAACTTCTTTGCAGCCACTAGCATTCGTATCCTATCAAAACAGTGCTGTTTTATGGTAAACAGCACGCCTTGATTCAATGTGTGGTGAGCTCGTCTTAGCTTTGCAGCAATTCGCCGCACTGCCGGCGTGAAATGCCTATTGGCCGACATGTAGTCCACCACACACTGGATACGAGACGCGTGTTGTCTCGCCGACTTGATCTTAGCTTCCATCTTGTGAACGCGTCGCTCATGCCTCCCAACCAGAGCGGTGGTTTCCCTCCTCTCCGTCTGGGATAGAGCACGAGCGGCGTCGTACACGACAGAATTGTTCTGCCAGATGGTAGCCTCTTCTGAAAGAACATCGCCAATCTCTGCATCCACTCGTGCCAGTTCTTGCTGCTTCAAGGGCTTCATATTGTGAAGCGCCCTGCGGGTTCTGATGTCCTCCATTGGTGGTATGATGCGAGCCTCCTCTACAGCAAGATCGACACGTGGTATATTTGCCACTTCTGCCACTTCGTTAATCGGCTGAGGAGGAGCTCTAACATAGCCTCGAGCCCGGAGATAGGAAACATAATCCCTGAGATTTTGGGCGGAAACGGCGGCATGCTCTGGGTGTCTTTCACACCAGAGAGCATGCATCCTTGCCATGTATCCTCTCCGGACGGGCTCACTGCTCTCGTAGATATACAGAAGTCCGTCTCTCAATTCGTTCGTCCACTCAAAGCGTCCGTTGTCATTGCGGTTCTCATTTGGCAAATCATCGTTGTTGGCCCCACCACCTTGCCTTTGACCCCTAATCCGAGGGGGTCGGTTGTGGGGGCCTCTTCCCTGATTGTTCGGAACCGATTATTAGGGTTTACTGGGGGGTTAACCCAGTAAACCCACGGCCGACACCGGAGGAAAAGATGCCTTTTCCGTCCCGGATGCGCATGAGCTGCCGGTCCGATTTTGCATCCTTTGCTCGGGTAGGTGGTGTCGCAACTCACCAGGGCCTTAGGTGTTAGTTGACCTCCCTGCCTATTTATTATTATTATTATTATTATTATTTTTTATTTTTATTTTTTTCTCCTTAGGAGTGTACCAGTCAGGCCCTGTCTCCGGTGCTCCGACCATCCGGAGGGCGCGCTGGTGTCGTTAACCCCAATAACCACTCCCTACGTCCATAGGGTGAGTGATTATTGGGTCCGAGAATCGTGTGCCCTGAGTAGACGGAGCGAAACAAGAATAACGGCCTTCTGCATTCGTGCTGCTAAAATTTCTGCCATATTACGGCAAGCAGGTATTATCTTCAAATTGGAGAGCAGTGTGTCCATCATTCCACCAAGGACTCCTATGATCAGAACCACCATTTTGACAGAATGGTCCGGATACAACCTGCGGAGTTCAAAGAGAAGATCTCGATATTTAGTCCGTTTTTCCTCCTCTTTTCGAACGATATTCATTTCGCCTGGAGCGGAAAACTCTACGACGAATATCGTTTTACTTTGGTGGTCGAGGAGGACAACATCAGGCTTATTGGCTTGTATTTGCCTGAGGGTGGGGAATGAGTAGTTCCAATAGATTCGGCACCTCTCATTCTCCACCACGGACTCAATATCCCCCGGAACATAAGGCAACACCGGTGTCTCGTCTATACCGTACGAGTGTCGTAGATGGTAGTACAACACTCGTAGAGCCGCGTTATGCCTGTGGATATAGGCTGAGACCGCATAACATGGGCATGCTGATAGCAGATGCATTACGGTCTCAGGTGCCCCACGACATGCCCTGCATCGGGTGTCAGGGACGTCTATACCCATCACGCGACTACGGTAGACAAGGGTGTTGAAGACACCATCCTGGCAAGCCATTATGAATCCCTCGGTCTCCGACTTTAGCTCACTCGACCTGAGGAAGGCAAAGGTCAAGCTTTTGGATAAGCCAATGTCTTCGATGTTGTGAAAGAAGACACCATGCATGGCTTATCCATATGTAGCTGTAGCAGGACCTCTGTCTCCGCAGCTTTGATGTGAGCTTTTTGCTGAACGGGTCCCAACTCGGTGACAGAGTTTGGGTTAGCCCGTTCAGTGTCAAATACGAGACCGAGTTCATCGGCCGCACGGGTTGCTGCCTTAAAAAGAAATGCTCCAATCCCTGCTTTTTCATGGTCGCGGACCATGCAGAGAAGGGGATCCGAACTCCGGATGACTTTACAGGCCCCATCCAGAACCAATCTATTATGCAGACACTCCAAACTCAAAAGTCCACGGCCTCCCCGTTGTCTGGAAAAGTATAACCGTGGAACGGACGATTTAGGATGCAAGCTCCTGTTGAGATGCATCATTTTGCGAGTTTTAACGTCGAGTTGTCGCAGCTCTTCCTTAGTCCACTTCATTACTCCGAAAGAGTAAAGAAGGATCGGAACGGCAAGCATATTGGTTGCAGCAACTTTGTTCTTCCCCGACAGTTCTGATGACCAGATCTGTCGGAGTTTATGCTGATACTTGCCGCGGAGAGAGTTCTCAACTGTGAATACCTCTTGGGAGTGGCGTTGCTCCACTCCTAGGTAAGTATACGTCTCTCCGGCATCCATATGATGTAGGATGCTTCCGTCTACGAGCTGGACATCCTCTCCGTATTCCTCGCATCGTCCTCTTTTGAGATGAACCGTGGCACATTTGTCGATCCCAAATTCCATTCCGATAGCATGCGTGTACTCTTCCACCACCCTAAGGGACTGATGTAGGTCCCTTTCACCAGAGGCATATAATTTGAGGTCATCCATGTAAAACAGATGGGTGACCTTATGCCTCCGGTTGCTGGGGGTGCCGCAGTTGTACCCACGGGTATTCCTGAGTACAACGGACAATGGCAATAGTGAGATGCAGAAGAGAAGAGGGCTGAGGGAGTCTCCCTGAAACACGCCTCTTCTAATGATGACCTGCTCTGTTTGGACTGTGTTTCTACCAGATCTTATGGTGAAGCGAGTCCTCCAGAGCGGCATCAGTTGTCCAATGCATCCCACTATTTGATCAGGTACCTCAAGACATCTGAGCAAATGCATGATTAACTCATGCGATGTTGTATCAAATGCCTTGCGGTAATCGATCCAGGCCATCGAAAGGTTACGCTTATACTGCACGGAGTCCTGCGTGATACATCTATCGCTGAGCAGGTTCTCCTTGCAGCCGGCGACCCCTTTCTTTGACCCTCTTTGCTCATATATCCGTTATTACACCGGATCAACTGCGGAGAGAATGCGCGTGTATAAGATGCCCGTAAACACCTTATAACACGCATTCAAGCATGTTATAGGCCTGTAATTCTTTGGATCAGACAAATCTCCGTTTTTGGGGATGAGCGATACTTCTCGCCCGCCTCACTAGTGACTTCTTTGCAGCCACTAGCATTCGTATCCTATCAAGGCAGTGCTGTTTGATGGTGAACAGCACACCTTGATTTAATGTGTGGTGAGCTCGTCTCAATTTTGCGGCAATTCGCCGCACTGCGGGCGTGAAAGGTCTATTGGCCGCCACGAAGTCCACCACACACTGGATACGAGACGCGTGTTGTCTCGCCGACTTGATCTTGGCTTCCATCTTGTGTACACGACGTTCATACCTCCCTACCAGAGCGGTGGTGTCCCTCCTCTCCGTTTGGGATATAGCATGAGCGGCGTCGTACACGACAGAATTGATCTGCCAGTTGTCAGCCTCTTCTGGAAGAACATCGCCAATCTCCGCATTCACCCTTGCCAGTTCTTGCGGATTCAGGGGCTTCATATTGTGAAGCGCCCTGCGGGTTCTGATATCCTCCAACGGTGGAACAATGCGATTCTCCTCCACAGCCAAACCGATACGTGGCATATCTGCCACTTCGATAACCGGCTGAGGAGGAGCTCTAACGTAGCCTCGAGCCCGAAGATGGGATACATAATCCCTAAGATTTTGTGCGGAAAAGGCTACATGCTCTGGGTGTCTCTCACACCACAGAGCATGCATTCTCGCCATGTATCTTCTCCGGGCGGGCTCACTGCTCTCGTAGCAATGCAGAAGTCCGTCTCTCAATTCGTCCGTCCACTCAAAGCGTCCTTTGTTATTGCGGTTGTCATTGTTAGGCAAATCATCGTTGGCCCCACCACCTTGCCTTTGACCCCTAATCCGAGGGGGTCGGTTGTGGGGGCCTCTTCCTCGATCGTTCGGAACCGAGTAGTAGAGTTTACTGGGGGGTTAACCCAGTAAACCCACGGCCGACACCGGAGGGAAAGTTGCTTTTTCCCTCCCGGATGCGCATGAGCTGCCGGTCCGATTTTGCATCCTCTGCTCGTGTAGGTGGTGTCGCTACTCACCAGGGCCTTAGGTGTAGGTTGACCCCCCTGCCTATTTATTATTATTATTATTATTATTATTATTATTATTATTATTATTATTATTATTATTATTATTATTATTATTATTATTATTATTATTATTATTATTATTATTATTATTATTATTATTATTATTATTATTATTATTATTATTATTATTATTATTATTATTATTATTATTATTATTATTATTATTATTATTATTATTATTATTATTATTATTATTATTATTATTATTATTATTATTTTTTTTTTTTTTTCCTTAGGAGTGTACCAGTCAGGCCCTGTCTCCGGTGCTCCGACCCATCCGGAGGGCGCGCTGGTGTCGTTAACCCCAATAACCACTCCCTACATCCGTAGGGTGAGTGATTATTGGGTCCGAGAATCGTGTGCCCTGAGTAGACGAAGCGAACCAAGTATAACGGCCCTCTGCATTCTTGCTGCTAAGATTTCTGCCATATTACGGCAAGCAGGTATTATTTTCAAATTGGAGAGCAGTGTGTCCATCATTCCACCAAGGACTCCAATAATCAGAACCACCATTTTGACAGAATGGTCCGGATATAACCTGCGGAGTTCAAAGAGAAGATCTCGATATTTAGTCCGTTTTTCCTCCTCTTTTCGAACGATATTAATTTCGCCTGGAGCGGAAAACTCCATGACGAATATCGTTCTACTTTGGTGGTCGAGGAGGACAACATCAGGCTTATTGGCTTGTATTTGCCTGAGGGTGGGGAATGAGTAGTTCCAATAGATTCGGCATCTCTCATTCTCCACCACGGACTCAATATCCCCCGGAGCATAAGGCAACACCGGTGTCTCGTCTATACCGTACGAGTGTCGTAGGTGGTAGTACAACACTCGTAGCGCCGCGTTATGCCTGTGGATATAGGCTGAGACCGCATAAGATGGGCATGCTGATAGCAAATGCATTACGGTCTCAGGTGCCCCACGACATGACCTGCATCGGGTGTCAGGGACGTCTATACCAATCACGCGACTACGGTAGACAAGGGTGTTGAAGACACCATCCTGGCAGGCCATTATGAATCCCTCGGTCTCCGACTTTAGCTCACTCGATCTGAGGAAGGCAAAGGTCAAGCTTTTGGATAAGCCAAGGTCTTCGATGTTATGAAAGAAGACACCATGCATTGGCTTATCCATATGTAGCTGTAGCAGGACCTCTGCCTCCGCAGCTTTTATCTGAGCTTTTTGTTGAACGGGTCCCAACTCGGTGACAGAGTTTGGGTTAGCCCGTTCAGTGTCGAAAACGAGACCGAGTTCATCGGCCGCACGGGTAGCTGCCTTGAAAAGGAATGCTCCAATCCCTGCTTTCTCATGGTCGCGGACCATGCAGAGAAGGGGATCTGAACTCCTGATGACTTTACAGGCCCCATCCAGAACCATTCTGTTATGCAGAGACTCCAAACTCAAAAGTCCACGGCCTCCCCGTTGTCTGGAAAAGTATAACCGTGGAACGGACGATTTAGGATGCAAGCTCCTATTGAGATGCATCATTTTGCGAGTCTTAACGTCAAGTTGTCGCAGCTCTTCCTTAGTCCACTTCATCACTCCGAAAGAGTAAAGAAGGATCGGAACGGCAAGCATATTAGTTGCAGCAACTTTGTTCTTCCCCGACAGTTCTGATGACCAGATCTGTCGGAGTTTATGCTGATACTTGCCGCGGAGAGAGTTTTTAACTGCAAATACCTCTTGGGAGCGGCGTTGTTCCACCCCAAGGTAGGTATAAGTCTCTCCGGCATCCAGATGATGTAGGATGCTTCCGTCTACGAGCTGGACATCCTCTCCGTATTCCTCGCATCGTCCTCTTTTGAGATGAACCGTGGCACATTTGTCGATCCCAAATTCCATACCGATAGCATGCGTATATTCTTCCACCACCCTAAGGGACTGATGTAGGTCCCTTTCTCCAGAGGCATACAATTTGAGGTCATCCATGTAAAACAGATGGGTGACATTATGCCTCCGGTTGCTGGGGGTGCCGCAGTTGTACCCACGGGTATTCCTGAGCGCAACGGACAATGGCAATAGTGAGATGCAGAAGAGAAGAGGGCTAAGGGAGTCTCCCTGAAACACACCTCTTCTAATGATGACCTGCTCTGTTTGGACTATGTCTCTACCAGATCTTATGGTGAAGCGAGTCCTCCAGAGCGGCATCAGTTGTCCAATGCATCCCACTATTTGACCGGGTACCTCAAGGCATCTGAGCAAATGCATGATTAACTCATGTGATGTTGTATCAAATGCCTTGCGGTAATCGATCCAGGCCATCGAAAGGTTACGCTTATACTGCACGGAGTCCTGCGTGATACATCTATCGATGAGCAGGTTCTCCTTGCACCCGGCGACCCCTTTCTTTGACCCTCTTTGCTCATTTATCCGTTCATACACCGGATCAACTGCGGAGAGAATGCGCGTGTATAAGATGCGCGTAAACACCTTATAACACGCATTCAAGCATGTTATCGGCCTGTAATTCTTTGGATCAGACAAATCTCCGTTTTTGGGGATGAGCACGGTTCGCCCCTCGACAAACCACTCTGGAATCTGCTGCTCCCCATCTAGCCATGAGTTGAAAACTCTGGCCAGATGGCGGTGGGTTGTTGGAAACTTTTTCCACCAATAGTTATTCAACCCATCAGGGCCTGGAGCAGCGAAATTCTTAGAGAGGGCCCCTCGTACTTCTTCCGTGGTTATCGGAATGCGCAGATCATTGAGCTCAGGCTGCCGAAGCCTCCTGCAAAATGCTTCGAACTGCGCTAGGGCTGGAGTATCTACATTGAGTGGTTGCGGATACTCATAGATATTCTTCCAGAATGTTTCCACCCGATCTGCAGCCGGCGGGTTATCGACAACACGTGGAGGCTCTTGGAATAAGCGAGAAGGTTTATCGCGGAACTTTATGTTTTCCGCGATACCTCTCGCCCGCCTCACTAGTGACTTCTTTGCAGCCACTAGCATTCGTATCCTATCAAGGCAGTGCTGTTTGATGGTGAACAGCACACCTTGATTTAATGTGTGGTGAGCTCGTCTTAGTTTTGCGGCAATTCGCCGCACTGCGGGCGTGAAAGGCCTATTGGCCGCCACGAAGTCCACCACACACTGGTTACGAGACGCGTGTTGTCTCGCCGACTTGATCTTGGCTTCCATCTTGTGTACACGTCGTTCATGCCTCCCTAACAGAGCGGTGGTGTCCCTCCTCTCCGTTTGGGATAGAGCATGAGCGGCGTCGTACACGACAGTATTGATCTGCCAGATGTCAGCCTCTTCTGGAAGAACATCGCCAATCTCCGCATCCACCCGTGCCAGTTCTTGCGGCTTCAGGGGCTTCATATTGTGAAGCGCCCTGCGGGTTCTGATATCCTCCATCAGTGGAACAATGCGATTCTCCTCCACAGCCAAACCGACACGTGGCATATCTGCCACTTCGATAACTGGCTGAGGAGGAGCTCTAACGTAGCCTCGAGCCCGAAGATGGGATACATAATCCCTGAGATTTTGTGCGGAAAACGTTGCATGCTCTGGGTGTCTCTCACACCACAGAGCATGCATTCTCGCCATGTATCCTCTCCGGGCGGGCTCACTGCTCTCGTAGCAATGCAGAAGTCCGTCCCTTAATTCGTCCGTCCACTCAAAGCGTCCGTTGTTATCGCGGTCGTCATCATTTGGCAAATCATCGTTGGCCCCACCACCTTGCCTTTGACCCCTAATCCGAGGGGGTCGGTTGTTGGGGCCTCTTCCTCGATTGTTGGGAACCGAGTAGTAGAGTTTACTGGGGGGTTAACCCAGTAAACCCACGGCCGACACCGGAGGGAAAGTTGCTTTTTCCCTCCCGGATGCGCATGAGCTGCCGGTCCGATTTTGCATCCTTTGCTCGGGTAGGTGGTGTCGCTACTCACCAGGGCCTTAGGTGTTGGTTGACCCCCCTGCCTAATTATTATTATTATTATTATTATTATTATTATTATCATTATTATTATTATTATTATTATTATTATTATTATTATTATTATTATTATTATTATTATTATTATTATTATTATTATTATTATTATTATTATTATTATTATTATTATTATTATTATTATTATTATTATTATTATTATTATTATTATTATTATTATTATTATTATTATTATCATTATCATTATCATTATTATTATTATTATTATTATTATTATTATTATTATTATTATTATTATTATTATTATTATTATTATTATTATTATTATTATTATTATTATTATTATTATTATTAATATTATTATTATTTTTTTTTTCTCTCCTAGGAGTGTACCAGTCAGGCCCTGTCTCCGGTGCTCCGACCCATCCGGAGGGCGCGCTGGTGTCGTTAACCCCAATAACCACTCCCTACGTCCGTAGGGTGAGTGATTATTGGGTCCGAGAATCGTGTGCCCTGAGTAGACGGAGCGAACCAAGTATAACGGCCTTCTGCATTCTTGCTGCTAAGATTTCTGCCATATTTCGGCAAGCTGGTATTATCTTCAAGTTAGAGAGCAGTGTGTCCATCATTCCACCAAGGACACCTATAATCAGAACCACCATTTTGACAGAATGATCCGGATATAACCTGCGGAGTTCAAAGAGAAGATCTCGATATTTAGTCCGTTTTTCCTCCTCTTTTCGAACGATATTCATTTCGCCTGGAGCGGAAAACTCCATGACGAATATCGTTCTACTTTGGTGGTCGAGGAGGACAACATCAGGCTTATTGGCTTGTATTTGCCTGAGGGTGGGGAATGAGTAGTTCCAATAGATTCGGCATCTCTCATTCTCCACCACGGACTCAATATCCCCCGGAGCATAAGGCAACATCGGTGTCTCGTCTATGCCGTACGAGTGTCGTAGGTGGTAGTACAACACTCGTAGCGCCGCGTTATGCCTGTGGATATAGGCTGAGACCGCATAAGATGGGCATGCTGATGGCAAATGCATTACGGTAAGAGTGTACCAGTCAGGTCCTGTCTCCGGTGCTCCGACCCATCCGGAGGACGCGCTGGTGTCGTTTACCTCAATAACCACTCCCTACGTCCGTAGGGTGAGTAATTATTGGGTCCGAGAGTCATGTGTTCTGAGCAGACGAAGGGAACCAAGGATGACGGCCTTCTGCATTCGAGCGGATAGGATTTGTGCCATATTACGGCAGGCCGGTATCAACTTCAAATTAGAGAGCAGTGTGTCCATCATTCCACCAAGGACTCCTATAATCAGAACCACCATTTTGACAGAATGGTCCGGACACAACCTGCTGAGTTCAAAGAGAAGATCTCGCTATTTAGTCCGTTTTTCCACCTCTTTCCGAACGATATTCATCTCGCCTGGAGCGGAAAACTCCACGACGAATATCGTTTTACTTTGACGGTCGAGGAGGACAACATCAGGCTTATTGGCTTGTATTTGCCTGAGGGTGGGGAATGAGTAGTTCCAATAGATTTGGCACCTCTCATTCTCCACCACGGACTCAATATCCCCCGGAACATAAGGCAACACCGGTGTCTCGTCTATACCGTACGAGTGTCTTAGATGGTAGTACAACACTCGTAGCGCCGCGTTATGCCTGTGGATATAGGCTGAGACCGCATAAGCTGGACATGCTGATAGCAAATGCATTACGGTCTCAGGTGCCCCACGACATTCCCTGCATCGGGTGTCAGGGACGTCTATACCCATCACGCGACTACGGTAGACGAGGGTGTTGAAGACACCATCCTGGCAGGCTATTATGAATCCCTCGGTCTTTAGCTCACTCGAACTGAGGAAGGCAAAGGTCAAGCTTTTGGATAAGCCAAGGTCTTCAATGTTGTTGAAGAAAACACCATGCATTGGCTTATCCATATGCAGCTGTAGGCGGACCTCTGTCTCCGCAGCTTTAATGTGAGCTTTTAGCTGAACGGGTCCCAACTCGGTGACAGAGTTTGGGTTAGCCCGTTCAGTGTCGAATACGAGACCAAGTTCATCGGCTGCACGGGTTGCTGCCTTAAAGAGAAATGCTCCAATCCCTGCTTTTTCATGGTCGCGGACCATGCAGAGAAGGGGATCTGAACTCCTGATGACTTTACAGGCCCCATTCTGTTATGCAGACACTCCAAACTCAAAAGTCCACGGCCTTCCCGTTGTCTGGAAAAGTATAACCGTGGAACGGACGATTTAGGATGCAGGCTCCTATTGAGATGCATCATTTTGCGAGTTTTAACGTCGAGTTGTCGCAGCTCTTCCTTAGTCCACTTCATCACTCCGAAGGAGTAGAGAAGGATCGGAACGGCAAGCATATTAGTTGCAGCAACTTTGTTCTTCCCCGACAGTTCTGATGACCAGATCTGTCGGAGTTTATGCTGATACTTGCCGCGGAGAGAGTTCCTAACTATGATTACCTCTTGGGAGCGGCGTTGCGCCACCCCTAGGTAAGTATAACAGCCGTATGCATAGTCAATCGCCAGCGACTCGCCAGAGTTTCGCCGTTCGCTACACAATGATTATAATACACAGTCGAGCTTCAAAAAAGTGACAACTACGCGATTAGTCACATTTTGGTGAAACGCTGGCGATGTACCACTTTTGGAGCTCGACTGTGCATTATAGTTCTTGTGAAGCGAGCGGCGAAACTCAGGCGAGTCGCTGAAATTGACTGTGCATACGGCTGTACGTCTCTCCGGCATCCAGATGATGTAGGATGCTTCCGTCTACGAGCTGGACATCCTCTCCGTATTCCTCGCATCGTCCTCTTTTGAGATGAACCGTGGCACATTTGTCGATCCCAAATTCCATTCCGATAGCATGCGTATATTCTTCCACCACCCTAAGGGACTGATGTAGGTCCCTTTTTCCAGAGGCATATAATTTAAGGTCATCCATGTAAAACAGGTGGGTGACTGTATGCCTCCGGTTGCTGGGGGTGCCGCAGCTGTACCCACGGGTATTCCTGAGTGCAACGGACAATGGCAATAGTGAGATGCAGAAGAGAAGAGGGCTGAGGGAGTCTCCCTGAAACACGCCTCTTCTAATGATGACCTGCTCTGTTTGGACTATGTCTCCACCAGATTTTATAGCGAAGCAAGTCCTCCAGAGCGGCATCAGTTGTCCAATGCATCCCACTATTTGATCGGGTACCTCAAGGCACCTGAGCAAATGCATGATTAACTCATGCGATGTTGCATCAAATGCCTTGCGGTAATCGATCCAGGCCATCGAAAGGTTACGCTTGTACTGCACGGAGTCCTTCGTGATACATCTATCGATGAGCAGGTTCTCCTTGCAGCCGGCAACCCCTTTCTTTGACCCTCTTTGCTCATATATCCGTTCATACACCGGATCAACTGCGGAGAGAATGCGTGTGTATAAGATGCGCGTAAACACCTTATAACACGCATTCAGGCACGTTATCGGTCTGTAATTCTTTGGATCAGACAAATCTCCGTTTTTGGGTTATTATTATTATTATCATTATTATTATTATTATTATTATTATTATTATTATTATTATTATTATTATTATTATTATTATTATTATTATTATTATTATTATTATTATTATTATTATTATTATTATTATTATTATTATTATTATTATTATTATTATTATTATTATTATTATTATTATTATTATTATTATTATTATTATTATTATTATTATTATTATTATTATTATTATTATTATTATTATTATTATTATTATTATTATTATTTTTTTTTTTTTTCCCGTTGGGAATGTACCAGTCAGGCCCTGTCTCCGGTGCTCCGATACATCCGGAGGGCGCGCTGGTGTCGTTAACCCCAATAACCACTCCCTACGTCCGTAGGGTGAGTGACTATTGGGTCCGAGAATCATGTGCCCTGAGTAGACGGAGCGAACCAAGGATGACGGCCTTCTGCATTCTTGCTGCTAAGATTTCTGCCATATTACGGCAAGCAGGTATTATCTTCAAGTTGGAGAGCAGTGTGTCCATCATTCCACCAAGGACTCCTATGATCAGAACCACCATTTTGACAGAATGGTCCGGATATAACCTGCGGAGTTCAAAGAGAAGATCTCGATATTTAGTCCGTTTTTCCTCCTCTTTTCGAACGATATTCATTTCGCCTGGAGCGGAAAACTCCATGACGAATATCGTTCTACTTTGGTGGTCGAGGAGGACAACATCAGGCTTATTGGCTTGTATTTGCCTGAGGGTGGGGAATGAGTAGTTCCAATAGATCCGGCACCTCTCATTCTCCACCACGGACTCAATATCCCCCGGAACATAAGGCAACACCGGTGTCTCGTCTATACCGTACGAGTGTCGTAGATGGTAGTATAACACTCGTAGCGCCGCGTTATGCCTGTGGATATAGGCTGAGACCGCATAAGATGGGCATGCTGATAGCAAATGCATTACGGTCTCAGGTGCCCCACGACATGCCCTGCATCGGGTGTCAGGGACGTCTATACCCATCACGCGACTACGGTAGACGAGGGTGTTGAAGACACCATCCTGGCAGACCATTATGAATCCCTCGGTCTCCGACTTTAGCTCACTCGCCCTGAGGAAGGCAAAGGTCAAGCTTTTGGATAAGCCAAGGTCTTCGATGTTATGAAAGAAGACACCATGCATTGGCTTATCCATATGTAGCTGTAGCAGGACCTCTGTCTCCGCAGCTTTGATGTGAGCTTTTTGCTGAACGGGTCCCAACTCGGTGACAGAGTTTGGGTTAGCCCGTTCAGTGTCGAATACGAGACCGAGTTCATCGGCCGCACGGGTTGCTGCCTTAAAAAGAAATGCTCCAATCCCTGCTTTTTCATGGTCGCGGACCATGCAGAGAAGGGGATCTGAACTCCTGATGACTTTACAGGCCCCATCCAGAACCATTCTGTTATGCATACACTCCAAACTCAAAAGTCCACGGCCTCCCCGTTGTCTGGGAAAGTATAACCGTGGAACGGACGATTTAGGATGCAAGCACCTATTGAGATGCATCACTTTGCGAGTTTTAACGTCGAGTTGTCGCAGCTCTTCCTTAGTCCACTTCATTACTCCGAAAGAGTAGAGAAGGATCGGAACGGCAAGCATATTGGTTGCAGCAACTTTGTTCTTCCCCGACAGTTCTGATGACCAGATCTGTCGGAGTTTATGCTGATACTTGCCGCGGAGAGAGTTCTTAACTGTGAATACCTCTTGGGAGTGGCGTTGCTCCACCCCTAGGTAAGTATACGTCTCTCCGGCATCCAGATGATGTAGGATGCTTCCGTCTACGAGCTGGACATCCTCTCCGTATTCCTCGCATCGTCCTCTTTTGAGATGAACCGTGGCACATTTGTCGATCCCAAATTCCATTCCGATAGCATGCGTGTACTCTTCCACCACCCTAAGGGACTGATGTAGGTCCCTTTCTCCAGAGGCATATAATTTGAGGTCATCCATGTAAAACAGATGGGTGACTTCATGCCTCCGGTTGCTGGGGGTGCCGCAGTTGTACCCACGGGTATTCCTGAGTACAACGGACAATGGCAATAGTGAGATGCAGAAGAGAAGAGGGCTGAGGGAGTCTCCCTGAAACACGCCTCTTCTAATGATGACCTGCTCTGTTTGGACTATGTCTCTACCAGATCTAATGGTGAAGCGAGTCCTCCAGAGTGGCATCAGTTGTCCAATGCATCCCACTATTTGATTGGGTACCTCAAGACATCTGAGCAAATGCATGATTAACTCATGCGATGTTGTATCAAATGCCTTGCGGTAATCAATCCAGGCCATCGAAAGGTTACGCTTATACTGCACGGAGTCCTGCGTGATACATCTATCGATGAGCAGGTTCTCCTTGCAGCCGGCGACCCCTTTCTTTGACCCTCGTTGCTCATATATCCGTTCATACACCGGATCAACTGCGGAGAGAATGCGCGTGTATAAGATGCGCGTAAACAACTTATAGCACGCATTCAAGCATGTTGTCGGCCTGTAATTCTTTGGATCAGACAAATCTCCGTTCTTGGGGATGAGCACGGTTCGCCCCTCGACAAACCACTCCGGAATCTGCTGCTCCCCATCTAGCCATGAGTTAAAAACTCTTGCCAGATGGCGGTGGGTTGTTGGAAACTTTTTCCACCAATAATTATTCAACCCATCAGGGCCTGGAGCAGCAAAGTTCTTCGAGCCTTTGAGGGCCCCTCGAACTTCTTCCGTGGTTATCGGATTGCGCAGATCATTGTGCTCAGGCTGCCGAAGCGTCCTGCAGTAAGCTTCGAACTGCGCTAGGGCTGGAGTGTCTACATTGAGTGGTTGCGGAAACTCATAGATGTTCTTCCAGAAGGTTTCTACCCGATCAGCAGCCGGCGGGTTATCGACAACACGTGGAGGCTCTTGGAATAAGCGGGAAGGTTTATCGCGGAACTTTATGTTTTCCGCGATACTTCTCGCTCGCCTCACTAGTGACTTCTTTGCAGCCACTAGCATTCGTATCCTATCAAGACAGTGCTGTTTTATGGTAAACAGCACGCCTTGATTCAATGTGTGGTGAGCTCTTCTTAGCCTTGCAGCAATTCGCCGCACTGCCGGCGTGAAAGGCCTATTGGCCGACATGTAGTCCACCACACACTGGATACGAGACGCGTGTTGTCTCGCCGACTTGATCTTAGCTTCCATCTTGTGAACGCGTCGCTCATGCCTCCCAACAAGAGCAGTAGTGTCCCTCCTCTCCGTCTGGGATATTGCACGAGCGGCGTCGTACACGACAGAATTAATCTGCCAGATGTTGGCCTCTTCTGGAAGAACATCGCCAATCTCCGCATCCACCCGTGCCAGTTCTTGCGGCTTCAAGGGCTTCATATTGTGAAGCGCCCTGCGGGTTCTGATGTCCTCCATTGGTGGTATGATGCGAGCCTCCTCTGCAGCCAGACCGACACGTGGCATATCTGCCACTTCGTTAACCGGCTGAGGAGGAGCTCTAACATAGCCTCGAGCCCGGAGATAGGATACATAATCCCTGAGATTTTGGGCGGAAACGGCGGCATGCTCTGGGTGTCTCTCACACCAAAGAGCATGCATCCTTGCCATGTATCCTCTCCGGGCGGGCTCACTGCTCTCATAGCAATACAGAAGTCCATCCCTTAATCTATCCGTCCACTCAAAGCGTCCGTTGTCATTGCGGTTGTCGTCATTTGGCAAATCATCGTTGTTGGCCCCACCACCTTGCCTTTGACCCCTAATCCGAGGGGGTCGGTTGTGGGGGCCTCTTCCCCGATTATTTGGAACCGAGTAAAAGGGTTTACTGGGGAGTTAACCCAGCAAACCCACGGCCGACACCGGAGGGAAAGATGCCTTTTCCCTCCCGGATGCGCATGAGCTGCCGGTCCGATTTTGCATCCTTTGCTCGGGTAGGTGGTGTCGCAACTCACCAGGGCCTCAAGTGTTGGTTGACCTCCCTGCCTATTATTATTATTATTATTATTATTATTATTATTATTATTATTATCATCATTATTATTATTATTATTATTATTATTTTTTCTCCTTAGGAGTGTACCAGTCAGGCCCTGTCTCCGGTGCTCCGACCCATCCGGAGGGCGCGCTGGTGTCGTTAACCCCAATAACCACTCCCTACGTCCGTACGGTGAGTGATTATTGGGTCCGAGAATCGTGTGCCCTGAGTAGACGGAGCGAACCAAGTATAACGGCCTTCTGCATTCTTGCTGCTAAGATTCCTGCCATATTACGGCAAGCAGGTATTATCTTCAAGTTAGAGAGCAGTGTGTCCATCATTCCACCAAGGACTCCTATGATCAGAACCACCATTTTGACAGAATGGTCCGGATACAACCTGCGGAGTTCAAAGAGAAGATCTCGATATTTAGTCCGTTTTTCCTCCTCTTTTCGAACGATATTCATTTCGCCTGGAGCGGAAAACTCCATGACGAATATCGTTCTACTTTGGTGGTCGAGGAGGACAACATCAGGCTTATTGGCTTGTATTTGCCTGAGGGTGGGGAATGAGTAGTTCCAATAGATTCGGCATCTCTCATTCTCCACCACGGACTCAATATCCCCCGGAGCATAAGGCAAAACCTATGTCTCGTCTATACCGTACGAGTGTCGTAGGTGGTAGTACAACACTCGTAGCGCCGCGTTATGCCTGTGGATATAGGCTGAGACCGCATAAGATGGGCATGCTGATAGCAAATGCATTACGGTCTCAGGTGCCCCACGACATGCCCTGCATCGGGTGTCAGGGACGTCTATACCCATCACGCGACTACGGTAGACAAGGGTGTTGAAGACACCATCCTGGCAGGCCATTATGAATCCCTCGGTCTCCGACTTTAGCTCACTCGACCTGAGGAAGGCAAAGGTCAAGCTTTTGGATAAGCCAAGGTCTTCGATGTTATGGAAGAAGACACCATGCATTGGCTTATCCATATGTAGCTGTAGCAGGACCTCTGTCTCCGCAGCTTTTATGTGAGCTTTTTGCTGAACGGGTCCCAACTCGGTGACAGAGTTTGGGTTAGCCCGTTCAGTGTCGAAAACGTGACCGAGTTCATCGGCCGCACGGGTAGCTGCCTTGAAAAGGAATGCTCCAATCCCTGCTTTCTCATGGTCGCGGACCATGCAGAGAAGGGGATCTGAACTCCTGATGACTTTACAGGCCCCATCCAGAACCATTCTGTTATGCAGACACTCCAAACTCAAAAGTCCACGGCCTCCCCGCTGTCTGGGAAAGTATAACCGTGGAACGGACGATTTAGGATGCAAGCTCCTATTGAGATGCATCATTTTGCGAGTCTTAACGTCAAGTTGTCGCAGCTCTTCCTTAGTCCACTTCATCACTCCGAAAGAGTTATTATTATCATTATTTTTTTTTCTCCTTAGGAGTGTACCAGTCAGGCCCTGTCTCCGGTGCTCCGACCCATCCGGAGGGCGCGCTGGTGTCGTTAACCCCAACAACCACTCCCTACGTCCATAGGGTGAGTGATTATTGGGTCCGAGAATCGTGTGCCCTGAGTAGACGGAGCGAAACAAGAATAACGGCCTTCTGCATTCGTGCTGCTAAAATTTCTGCCATATTACGGCAAGCAGGTATTATCTTCAAATTGGAGAGCAGTGTGTCCATCATTCCACCAAGGACTCCTATGATCAGAACTCGTGCCAGTTCTTGCGGCTTCAGGGGCTTCATATTGTGAAGCGCCCTGCGGGTTCTGATGTCCTCTTATTATTATTATTATTATTACTATTATTATTATTATTATTATTATTGAAAGTTACTTAATGACATCTACAGTCACTAGTTGAAACTTAATTTGACACGAACCAAGGTATCTAAAAGTAGAGGTTTGTCTACAAATTGACAGGCAGCCAACAATTCATGATGTCATAAGTAACTTTCTGTTATATCTATCTGTCTTCACGGTACTAATTCTTGTATGGATTCATTTTGATTTCGAGAGCTCCATAAATCCTTTCTGATGAGTGCGTGAGCACGAAACAGCTGTCAAAGATTGGAACTCTCGGAATTAAAACGAAATATACTCTATTTTCAATTATTACTATTATCATTATTATTTTTATTTTTTTTCCCTAGGGAGTGTACCAATCAGGCTCTGTCTCCGGTGCTCCGACCCATCCGGAGGGCGCGCTGGTGTCGTTAACCCCAATAACCACTCCCTACGTCCGTACGGTGAGTGATTATTGGGTCCGAGAATCGTGTGCCCTGAGTAGACGGAGCGAACCAAGTATAACGGCCTTCTGCATTCTTGCTGCTAAGATTCCTGCCATATTACGGCAAGCAGGTATTATCTTCAAGTTAGAGAGCAGTGTGTCCATCATTCCACCAAGGACTCCTATGATCAGAACTCGTGCCAGTTCTTGCGGCTTCAGGGGCTTCATATTGTGAAGCGCCCTGCGGGTTCTGATGTCCTCTTATTATTATTATTATTATTACTATTATTATTATTATTATTATTATTATTAAAAGTTACTTAATGACATCTACAGTCACTAGTTGAAACTTAATTTGACACGAACCAAGGTATCTAAAAGTAGAGGTTTGTCTACAAATTGACAGGCAGCCAACAATTCATGATGTCATAAGTAACTTTCTGTTATATCTATCTGTCTTCACGGTACTAATTCTTGTATGGATTCATTTTGATTTCGAGAGCTCCATAAATCCTTTCTGATGAGTGCGTGAGCACGAAACAGCTGTCAAAGGTTGGAACTCTCGGAATTAAAACGAAATATACTCTATTTTCAATTATTACTATTATCATTATTATTTTTATTTTTTTTCCCTAGGGAGTGTACCAATTAGGCTCTGTCTCCGGTGCTCCGACCCATCCGGAGGGCGCGCTGGTGTCGTTAACCCCAATAACCACTCCCTACGTCCGTAGCGTGAGTGATTATTGGGTCCGAGAGTCATGTGTTCTGAGCAGACGAAGTGAACCAAGGATGACGGCCTTCTGCATTCGAGCGGCTAAGATTTCTGCCATATTACGGCAGGCCGGTATTAACTTCAAATCTGAGAGCAGTGTGTACATCATTCCACCAAGGACTCCTATAATCAGAACCACCATTTTGACAGAATGGTCCGGATACAACCTGTGTTATAAACTCCGACAAAAATTCAATAATTTCAGCCTGAAATATCATTTTCTTCCGAAACAGACTGAGTCCGATCGGAAAGAAAATTTCGAGACTATATCTCGAACATAAATTCCAGTAGGCTCCGCCCACTGGACCGCGCAGTCGCTTCCATAAAAGAGACGATTTGTTATAATCTCCCGGAAATGCTCCTGAAATAAAAAATGAAATGAAAATGAAATTTTGAAGTTGGAGTATATCCAAGAGCGGAGCTCCAATAGGCCCCGCCCACTAGCAACTTGCTTCGGCATTGGCCGGAGTAAATGTCTAGCTCTTCTATTTAAGAAGTCGGTTTTTGACCGAAATAGTCAGTCGTTCGCAGTCGTTCGCCAGTCGCCTGCCAGCTCTGGCAGCGAGCTGCTCGCTAGCATTAGCGAAAGGACAAAAGTTGTCCGATTTGAGAGCACACTCTCCGAGTGGCTCAATAAAACGTTAAATGGCTTGTTTTGCCTTTAAATGGATTTTAATCCAGGTTGCGATGTTATATGGAAATAATGGAGCATTTCAACCACTGAGAAATCTACGGCCTTCAGCTGATGGGAAATCGTTGGAAAACCCAACAAATATTATAAAAGAATTCGTAACGACGTTTATGCCTGAGTCTTTTTTAAGACTCACAGTGCATGTTAGAGTTATTATCCTGCTAATTCTACAAGAAAATGGAGATGGTATCCGGAGTTGCTGGACTTTTGCAACATTGCGTACTTGTGGTGATCGAGCTAGTTGGAAGAGGAAAGGAATTCCAACCTTCCAAAATCTTTTATAAAGAAACTCGTTAAGGACTTTGATAAAACAAAGACAGAATCTGACGAATGGGCAACCTGTGCAAAATCCCAGTTGCGTGGCGATGCCCAAGTATGGATAAATTCCTATACCGGAGTAGACATGACTTGGGAATATTTTCTCAGGCGATTCTACCAGCGTTTTGATAGCCCTGAAATGACATCAAAATTGATGTCAAAACTTTACGGCGAGAAACAAGGCCGCGAAAAAGTCGATGTCTTTATAGCGAAAAAGGCAGCATTGGCAAGAAGATTAATTGGAGACATTTCAGAGTCCGAATGTATCAAATTAATCATCGAATTAATAACACCACCTATTAAGGCATATCTTCGGGATAAAACGTTTTCCGATATTGAAGAAATGACAAGTTTCTGCAATGCAATTGAGGAAGATATAAGTGGTGGGCCGAGTGCCGCCACATCTAACCAAAAACCATCCTCAGTACAGAAGAACAATTATTCGAATAATCAAAGTTATTCAAATAACTCGAATAATATTAATAATTCGAACTCGAGGGCTGCTGACCCGAGGCCAACAGCTCCTCAACAGGCGAATAATTATTCGTGGAGAAACCAAGAGAATAATCCTCCTGGAGGAAATAATTCTTCTAACCGTGGCCGAGGAGGTTATAATTACGGGCCGAACAGGAGTTCGGTCAATAATGCATCTTCGACAACTGCAAACCGAGGAACTCCTCCGCAGAGAGAGTCTCGGCTTAGCAGCCTACAAGAACATGATATGGGAAACTATCAGCGAGATGTGTCGCCGGCGATGTCCGCACATCTCCCTCACGAATAAGTCGCTATTTACCATCTCCCCCTCCGCGTATACATAGACCCCCTGAAATAACTGTCAAAACCTTGCCGGTGGCTTCCAACCACCAACTCGGCTATCAAGCTGGAACAGTCTCTCCGACCTCGTCGGCGGTGCCTGCCCACCAACTCTCTTACCACTCTGAACCTGAAATAGACCCTGAAGTTCTGATTAATTTCAATGATGGGACTCAAATGAACACTTCCTAGAATCCCTGTAAAAGTCAACGGAAAGCAAGTATTGGCACTAGTTGATACCGGTGCCAGTACTAATTTCGTACGTGCAAATATCTTCGAGGATATGGATCTAACAAATTTGCCCAATCTGTTCAACTGGGTTGTCGCGACAACACTAGTTATAGTTTGAGACAGATAAAAATACAAATCACGTTGGAAGGAAATAATTATGATATTTCAGCAACGGTTTTAACGGATCTAAACGAACCGATAATTTTGGGAATGCCTTTTTTGGCAAAGGAGGAAGCAATTCTAGATGTAAATAGAAAATGCATGTATGTTGGCGTGAAGCAAAGACAAACGTTATTTTGGAGTGTAGCAGCCGAGAGGCGGCTACATGAGATAAGTTTACCAGAGTTTTCCCCTGAGCAGTTTTCATCGAACACAAGGAATCAGGTAATGGCAGTGATTGCTGACTTTCCTGATGTGTTCGAAGAAACTGTAAAACAACCAATCACCAAAGCATCAGTACACGAAATCCGCGTGCGCCAGGAAAGGCCTTTTTGACAATTTCGCTATGGGAAAATGTCGGAAGAAAGAAAGGCCCTGGTGCACGAGGAAATTTGGAAGCTTTCCGAGGCCGGAGTAATAACACAAAGCGACTCCATCTACTGTTCCCCGGTAGTCCTCGTCCCTAAGAAGGACGGAAAACTAAGGTTTTGTGTGGACTACCGGGAGATTAATAAATTAATAATATCAGAAGCGCCTAACTTACCTCCGATCCAGGAGACAGTTCGAGAAATGGGCCGAGCAACTATTTTCTCGACATTGGATTTGAGAAATGGGTTCTGGCAAGCCCCCATAACTGAAAATTCGCAGAAGTATACGGCTTTCGGACGGCCAGGTTTACCACTTTAAAGTTTTAAGCTTTGGTTTAAAGAACGGGCCGGCCGTCTTCCAGAAGTTAATGTCGTCCGTGTTAGTGGGATATACAGATAGCTTTTGTAAAGTTTATCTGGATGACATTATTGTATATTCCCACAACATAGATGAACATTGTGATCATTTGCGCCGCATTTTAGAAAGGCTTCGCTCACACGGATTATGGCTGTCTTCTGCCAAGTGTGTTTTCGGTTCTACAGAACTCAAATATTTGGGAAGAATTGTTTCAGAAAAAGGTAACCGGCCTCAGGAAACCCATATTATCAATATAAAAAAATTTCCGACTCCCAAGTCGATTCGCCAGCTTCGCGCGTTCCTGGGAACTGCGGGCTGGCTACGAGAGTACATTCCGCATTTTGCCGAAATCGCTGCGCCCTTGACAGATTTGATTGACAAGGAGCGGCGATTTAAATGGGACTATAAGGCTGAGGATGCCTTTGAAAAGATCAAAGAACTGGTTGCAGGTCCTTTAGAGTTGGCTAGGCCCGATCCCTCTCGTCCGTACTGCTTGCAGACAGACGCTTGTATGGTAGGGATCGGGGCGGTATTATTCCAAGAGAGGAGTGACGGCCAACGGGATATCATAACTTACGCAAGCGCTAAATTGAATAGAACAGAAAGACGTTATCACGTCAATGAAATAGAGTGTCTAGCCATAGTATGGGCAGTGCGAAAATATAAGCATTTTGTGCAGGATCGCACTTTTAAACTTTACACCGATAATTCTGCCCTATTATGGTTAAACCGAATGAAGGATGAAAAAGCTAAATTGACCCGTTGGTCACTTATGCTACAGGAATATGATTTTTCCATTATTCACGTCCCTGGGAAATTGAATCAATTACCAGACTTCCTCTCGCGGAACCCCGTGGAGGAAGGAACGGGGCAAGACATCCTTGAGGATTCGGAAAGGATGTTCTTTCCGGTTGTAGAAGAAAAATCGACACCAGTCGAAATAAGAGAGACCTTGCAGGAGATAAAAATAAATTCTGAAACTTTAACTCAGGTACGAACGTTCTACGAAGAGGTGATGCAGAAACAGCTTGAGAGTCCTGGTCTGCAGAGATTCATTGAAAGAATCCTTAGAGCCAGACAAGCTGTAGACCCTTCGGATTATGATCGCCGGATTGCGAGAGAGTTTTTGTTGGAGGAAGGACAGTTATACTTTGTAGGGATTAATAATGACGAACGGCGCCTGGTGATCCCTAAGGAATTTTTCCCTAGTGTTATGAAATGATTTCATGACAATATTGGTCACCCTAGCGTTGATGAGACCTACAGACAGGTCAGTCGACACTATCAACTAGCCCCCATTCGAAATCGAGTTCACGATTACGTGACCCAATGTCTCGTTTGTGCCACAACAAAAAGGTCGGCGCCACAGGTGGCATCCAACCTCCGCCCTAACATCCCAGAGAAACCATGGGATTTGGTCTCGGTGGAAGTTATGGGCCCTTATCCGCCATCCGCAAATGGGAATAAATACGTCTTGATAGCAACTGATTGTTTCAGTAAATGGGTTGAAACCAAGATCGCCGCAAAGGCCGACGCGACCGTGGTAGCACGCTTCCTACAGGAAGATGTGTTCAATCGCTGGGGGTACCCCCGGATGATCATTTCAGATAGCTCAAAACAATTCAAGGGACGCGTCTTTGAGACGTTCGCTAGACGCTTTGAAATTGAGCTGAAGTGGTCTCCGGTTTACCACCAGCAGGCCAATCCTGTAGAGAGGCGTTGTCAAGAGGTTAAGAAGATGCTGAGAGCAGCACTTCTGAACAAACCAGAAAACTTGTTGTGGGAGGAACAAATCCCTAACATCACTTTCAATCTACGGACACGTTTTAACGCTGCAACCGGTACTACTCCGAGCATGTTGCTCTTGGGGTATGAGCTCCCAAAGCCAGGAGAATGGGTAACACCAGCCCAGAGGCGCAGGCGAGCTCATAATGACAACCGAGAGGCTCGAGTACAGGCAGCAGCTACGTCGTCAGCGAACTATCGCAATAAACATTTCCCTGACCCAGACCATCAGCCGACTACTTTTGAACCAGGGCAATGGGTTCTTTGCCGCAACGCAGAAAGGTTACAGAAAAATTTCGGACCAACCTGGGTTGGCCCCTATCAGGTAGATCGGGTAGCCGGACCAAATTGTTTCGTGGTGCTTAAGGCAGGCCTAGAACAGAACCTGCACACGAATGATTTGCGCCCAGCTTCCGCACCACGACGAGGCCAGGACGAATTAGATCCTCGGCCTCCGCCTCCAGAAGGAGACGATGACTAGCACACAATCCTTTTTGTAACAAATATGTTGAAAATATTGTATGACTTCCCACTCCACCCTCAGTGGAGGACGATGATTGACTAACGTACTTTTCGTACAAACACATATTCCATTCCCAGTGGGGAATGATCTTCGAAAGCCCTCCGTGATGACGCCTGGACGTCGTAAATAAAATGTTGAAAGCGTCATTGTATATAACTCCTGATTTTATATAAATTGTTAATATTAGGTATTTGTGAATTTAGAATAAGGATATTACTGTCGTTATTTTGGTTGCAATGCAACATGTATGGTTTTAAGTTTTAAGTAAGTGATGTATTTATAGGTTAGGACGATTATTGTAAGCCGATTGGCTAGGGACGGATGTCCAAATTATTTGTGAAACATTTTTGTATTTTATGAGAAATAAAGCAACATTTGTTGGCCTCGTAACTGATATACTGGTGACTAAAACAAACAATGGCAAGCGATTTCTTGGGGAGGGGCCGTGTTATAAACTCCGACAAAAATTCAATAATTTCAGCCTGAAATATCATTTTCTTCCGAAACAGACTGAGTCCGATCGGAAACAAAATTTCGAGACTATATCTCGAACATAAATTCCAGTAGGCTCCGCCCACTGGACCGCGCGGTCGCTTCTATAAAAGAGACGATTTCGCGAAGGAAAATTCAGTATTCATTGATCCTGAACTGAGTAGGGATCTCATCATTCTAAATTTGCTTTTGTGCTGAGTTTCTCCGAATTCAACAAATTGAATTTTATTGGGAAAGTGTTTTTACATTATAGTCATAGACTACCCCGCAAAGTTACTTTCGGGCATTTGTCGTAATCCTTTACTACGGTAAAGGTTTGTTTCTGCTGCAAAGATTTTGCAAAGCAAATCTGCGGAACTTGTCGGAGTTTTGGTTTCCTGAAGAAGAAACACATCAATTTTGGGAGAAATCTAAAGCCTGCCAATTGTTTGAAGTCCAGTATACCAGCCAAGGTTGTTTGAATTGGGATATAGAACCTTTTATTTCCTGACCCTTTTCCCTGGAATGGTGCTGGCCTGAGAGGCGAAGAAAGAATAAAGCAAGGCAAGTGAATACTTTTGGTTGTAAATCGAACAATTTTCAAGTTTCAAAAACAATTTTTTTTTAAATCTAGTAATCCAGTTTACTAGGATTCATTCTATTCAAATAAACTTGGCACAGCAAGTGCCTCGTCATATATTGTGTGGCGAACAGTGGAGAAACAATTTCTTCTCTTGATTCAAGTGATTTATAAATACTCTTATTTTTTTTGTGTGCTTTTTGCTACGGACTTTGAAAGTTTTCTTTTGCCACCGATAGACAAGTCTGTGAGGTGTGTAGTATTTCATAATTTTAATAATTTTGTTCTTTCTGATTGACATTATATTGCCTACCGGGCTAACGTCCCGACGGATACCTTTATTACAGGGGTCGATTCCACTAGTGCTGTGAGCTGCCATCGTATATATGGTTCTTTTTAGGGCCGATTAAAAGAATTCGTAAGCACTGGTGGTCTAGACCATAAACTTTACAACTGTCTTAACGAATTGTGATAATTATATTCTCTAAAAACGAAGTCGGGAAGTCATACAATTTTGAAAACAAAATAAAATTAATTTCAAACCGGACGAATACGTACGTGTTCCGTCCGTTGTGGGAACAACTTTTCTTTTCCGGGGACTCGCGTTTTAAGGGGTTGTCAGAAATATATTTTCGGAATCATGGATTCTGAATTTCAGCGTACGGGCGGTAGAGTACCCATAGCTGGCCGGGCTGATTCTGGAAGTATTGATTTACCGCCTTTACGACACCTGCGGAGTTCAAAGGGAAGATCTCGATATTTAATCCGTTTTTCCTCCTCTTTCCGAACGATATTTATCTCGCTTGGAGCGGAAAACTCCACGACGAATATCGTTTTACTTTGATGGTCGAGGAGGACGTCAGGCTTATTGGCTTGTATTTGCCTGAGGGTGGGGAATGAGTAGTTCCAATAGATTCGCCACCTCTCATTCTCCACCATGGACTCAATATCCCCCGGAACATAAGGCAATACCGGTGTCTCGTCTATACCGTACGAGTGTCGTATATGGTAGTACAACACTCGTAGCGCCGCGTTATGCCTGTGGATATAGGCTGAGACCGCATAAGCTGGGCATGCTGATAACAAATGCATTACGGTCTCAGGTGCCCCACGACATGCCCTGCATCGGGTGTCAGGGACGTCTATACCCATTATCATTATTATTATTATTATCATTATTATTATCAAAATGACGTAGCATGCACAATGTCCAAAGAACAAATCATTATATACAGGGTGTCCCAAACTCGATGGCCTGTTAGACGTTTCTGAAAAGAGGAACGTAGGATTATTTTGAAAATTTGGTTTTGTTGATAATCAAGTCTGCTCTATCGATCTAAAATATTTTTAATGCTGCGGCGTTGCCTCTTCTATCGAAAAGTAGCATCAACTATGATATTTTCAATAGAATATTTTTGGATTTTTCGCTCTGCTATCACTTCAAGATTATTTTCATGTGATACTTCCCTATACCTATCTCTAGGGGTTTTCGATAAAATCCTCAATTTCCTTATTTTTCGTGCTAAACATAGCTTCAATTATACGTTTATTAATGCAGTATTTGGTAACGTAGTAAGCTGAAAATTTGGATGAAGTTGAAAATTTGTGATTTCACCGATAGAAACAAAAGTGGTGAAAAGTGCATTTTTCATAATAGTATATCATAACTGTATATCATCAGATATCCTGCAAGACAATTGAATTTCCTTGCAAATGATGTATTATGTTTCTATACCTAAAGGGTCAGATTTCCAAAATAAAAACAAGTTTTTTATAAAAATAGGATTGTTTTCCCATATTTTGTATTGGGTAGATAGGAACATATCATTATGAAAATTCGAAAATCAGTTCATTAATAATGCAACGTTTGCGCGTTCAATAACTTAAATTTGATTTAAAAAAATTCCAAATGGAAGACAATAATAATTATTGAAATGAAGATTTGATGAAATTGTCTTCATGGTCAATGCGATAAATTATAGTAAGAACAGGCAAAAGGTTGTTTAAAATTGTTCAAAATTGTTTTTTCCGTTAATTAGATGTCGTCCCCTTACGAACGACAGCCCTCAGAAGTCGAAACTTGTGCGAGCCAAGGATTAACGAGGCTTGCCTTTTAACGTGCGATTCCTAGCACATTCTCGGGAACTGCAGTCGCCATGGTTTGAACCATCGCCGACTGGCAGCTAAAGTGATTGAAACAATGTCGCTTTAACCACTCGGCTAGTACAAAGAATGATTAATATACAGGGTATTACAAACTCAATAGCTTTTTTGGAGATCTGGAAGAAATGATATACACGGCATACTACAGATCATTTCAATTGGGAAATATTAGCTATTTCGAATTATTGAAGAGATAATATTTGAAAAAGTACATAAAAAATATGTTTATATGCAATCTGCAAAGTTATCATCATTCAAATGATACATTCGTGATTATACGGTATTGATCGTTTAATTTGATCAAAAATGCAACATGATTGAAATGTTTTAAAGCGAACGTTCGTCGTAAAATGGTTCAATTTTGGTATATCATTTAGTCATGAGTATGACCGATTTCTGAAGTACGTATCGGTTAAGTTCATTCAACATAACGCATGAGACATCTGATGAAAACCATTATATGACTTATAATTAAAGTTAAATGTTCACCGGGTAGTTCTTGCAAAAATTATTGATTTTATGAAAGAGATATTTTTTGTATGGACTCGGTGTCCATAAGAATTCCGGAACCTCTCAATTTTTTTAAATTCATCATGTCATTTATATATTTTTTTTGCTAAAAAAATTCTCATAACCAAAAATTTCTAAAGTTCCGAAATTTACACAAAACCATTGAGTAATGCAAAAATGATAAAAAAATTCTAAAACAAAAACTGAGGGCTCAAAACGGATTTCTGTTTTTCCAAGGTAGTGTTTGCTCTGAAGTGTATTTTGCTAGCCTGTATATGCTATGCAAGTATGTTTTCTTATAGTACAAACTGAATCATTGCTTCCTTAGTGCAACCGAACCTTTCAAATCGTTTCAAATTCAAGAATGAAAACAATGTATTGAAAATAAGGCTTTATAAAATAGAAATGATCTTTCTCTGAAGAACTAATAACTCTAAACTGACGGCAAGTGTATTTCAATTGAGTCTGATGGTGTCTACTGATACCAAAGATGGAATGAAATGAAATTACCAACAATCACCTTGTAAATGGCCACTGAGGCGAGTTACGAAGCTGTTTGAAGGAAGTGATGGCGTAAGCGTTTAGCAGAGATCAAGACACAGCGAGGAACAGTTTTCCCGTCAAAAAGACAGTTGTGTTCCTGTGTGTGTGTGTAATGTCACCGTGAACTGTGTTTTTGTTAGCAACTAAATGAACAACCTTATGATCAGTAATTCATCCCTAAATGCAGTCTAAATTACAAAAGGATATTTTTCAATACCATTCAATTTGGTGGATGTTATTATCTCCGTTTTGAACAAAGAAACACTATTTTCAATACAATAGGAGTATCAATTCAATTCAATCCAATTCCACTTTTATATATCATCGATCACTGGTTGTTTAGTTGTTTAGTTTAGACTATAATAAAGTCGATTATCAATATTGAATTGTGAAATTATTGAGTATTTGAATCTTCAGGACCCAAATGAAACAAAATGTAACCATACCAAATTATTCGAGTAAAAACATAATATCATAATGTTGTTCTGATTGGCTGTGTTTATGACGGAAACAACAATTTTAACAACAATAACAACAAAATGAACTCAAATTAACTAACTTCATTCGATTTCTACTTGAGCAAAAACATTTCACAGCAAATATTCATAGATGTGAATATAATCTTTATTCGTTTTGCATACTTCGTAACGTTCCCCAACCAAAACAAATATTATTCAAAGATAAATACTCACGCTAAAAATAACCCAATATTCACTTGGTTTAATCACAAAACTGTCTAGACTCAAGCGATAATTGCAATTGCTACTCATTTTATAAAAGTCATGGATGTGGTTATTCCCAGAACGGAATAAACTTCAAATCACAGCGCACGTGTGAATCAGGTCCGGCTTGAACGAATAAATAAATATAAGAATTAGTTTTTTAATATACTTTTTTTCTGTCAATTATGCCAATCGAGAGCCCGTATGTTCGAAGACTTGACTTATTTGTAAAATATTTCATTTCAGGTACATTCGGGACGTGTAGATTAGGATTGGGTATATAACATACCGTGATATTTTACTACTCTGTTTTCATATGTCTAGGAGTAAATCTGTACAGTATACCACTAGGGTGGTCGAATAATAGACCAGTGATGATGGACGACCAAAAATAAAAAAGTGGGAAAAATTATTAACAGTATGATACCTACAGGAAGAGGAGCAGAATATTGTTCGAATGACGAAAAAATAAATTGGAGTCGGAAAAAATGGGTGAACTTCTGGGGGTTGGAAGCGAATTTTTTAGGGTTTTCATGATTGACAACGAAAGTTGGTCTCCTATCGAAAAAATGTAATCGCAAAGTTGTTGAAAATAATAAAATTTACAATTTTTGTATCAACATTTTTCCACATTATCTTAAGTTTTGCGAGAAAATCGGACACCCCAATTTTTTATTTTTTTCTCGCTCCAAAATCAATTTTTTTTTCGAGAAATTTGGTGGAAATATTATAACTTATTATGTTTCAAGTAAGCTGTGATTTTTTTGTAGCAGAATACAGATTTTTCCTTTTTTTTCTGACAAATTCCGAAAATACGAACTCATTTTCAACTGAAAAGTTTCACCGATAAGTTTGTCTTTTCAAGCTCGCCAGCCATCAGTTTCTTCGTTGAAGAATCTACGTTTAGATTATGTAATGAAAGAGTAGCACTACTTTCGAAGTTTTTTTCAGAAAACGTGGAAGAAATATATAAATTTCTTTTCTAAACTCATATTAATTTATTAAAATTATTGAAATTATAAGTTGAACTTTCGAGGATAAAAATTTCATGTTACCTTAATAGGTACAAAAAATAAACAAGGACATAAATGTGGATTTGATTATGATAGAAGGGCGAAAGGAGATGAACTTTTGGTGGTAAAAATGGTTTCTCACGATTTGCAGCGAAAATTAACCTCCTACAAAAAAAGTTAAGGGAAAAAGTTGTTGGTAATGAAAAGATCTACAACTTTTCCACATAACTTAAAATTTTCCGGAAAAATCAGAAAAAAACCGTTTTAATTTGGATTTATTTTTTTAATGAAAATTGTATGATTGTCGCAAAGTCTAGTGGAAATAAATATTAGTTTTTCACGAACCTCTGTACTCGGAAAGGGAGCGGCTCCCACTTAGGCTGGTGCCAAAACGATTTTCAAATGCCTATAATAAGAAAGAAAGTGACAGGCAAGGACCAGGTGGAGAATGTTGTAGAGGTTCCAACTTTGACAAAAAAAAATATTTAAATAAGAAAGCACTCAAAATGGTGAAATTGGAATGCAGTAGGGGTTGAAAACGTTTTTTTTGCGATTTGCGGAGAAGCGTGACTTCTTAGCAAAGAATGATCAATGTAAAAGTTGTGGATAATAAAAAAAAAAACCTTTTGTATTCAACACTTTTCGACATATTGAACGTCAAAATGGCAAAAAAAAACGAGTTTTGAATATTTGAGGTTTTGTGGAAAAATCTCAGAAACAACAGTTATAGATCTTCTCATTGTCAACATCTTTTTCCCTTAACTGTTTTATGTAGGAGGTTAATTTTTGCTGCAAATCGTGAGAAATAATTTTTACCCCCAAAAGATCACCTCCTTTCGCACTTCTGTCATAGTCAAAACCTTATATATGACCTTGTTTATTTTTTGTACCGATTGAGGTAACATGAAATAAATATTCTCGAAAGGTTTCAACTCTTAATTAACAAAAATTTAAAACAATTTATTTTTGAAAATCTATTTTTTTATTTTTTCGCCTTTTCTGTAAGTTCTATACTAGTGCTACTCTTTTATTACATAATCCGACGCTTCAACGAAAACACTGGCTATTTGCGAGCTTGAAAGACGAACTTTATTGATGAAACTTTTCAGTTGAAAATGAAGTAATTTTTTCGGAATTTGTCGAAAAAAAAAAAGGAAAAATCTCTATTCCGCTACCAACGAATCACAGCTTTCTTGAAACATAATGAGTTAAATTTTCACAAAATTTCGTGAAAAAATATTGAACTTTAAGAGACTTATAATTGAAAAATTGTTTTTTTCGATTTTTTCGAGAAATTTGAGGTTATGTAAAAATGTTGGACAGAAAAGTTCTAGATCTTTTCATTATCAACAACTTTGCCCTTCTACTTTTTTCGATAGGAGGTCAACTTTCTTTGCAATTTTCCAAAAACCGTGAAATATTGCTTTCAACCTCTGAAACCAACCCTTCTCCATTTTTTCGACTCCAATTTATTTTCCCGTCATTCGAACATATTTTGCTCCTTTTCCAGTAGGTCTAATATAATTTTTTATATCAAAAATGCATCAGCACTGGTCTAAAACGTAGAATTGTGTGTAGAACAATGAGGTGTTAAAATTTGAATTTTAAGTCATAGAAATATTATGTCAAGGAGATGAAATCCAACAAATTTAATGGAATGAAATTGGGAGAGTTTTATCATTCATATCAGCAACTATAGCTTCGTATCCAACATCGATTTGAACTGGACGCTCAACCTATGCGGTTCGTGCGGTTCGATGCTTGTGATGTGACAATCACAATTATAGAACATAAACAAAATTGGTTAGTATTTCAAACTGGTGAGCAGATTTGAGCGATCATCACGATTTCATGTTGCTGAATCAAACGATGTGTTTGATACTACACGAAGTGTTTTCTGTTTTCCTCGATCACACAAAGTGGTAGTATCCCAATAAACACACACACACACACACACCCACACACGTATCACATACGTTTAAATGTGGTAGCTGACGTTGAGGAAACTTTACTCGTTGAATTTCGCAACGTGACTTTCGTAACCCAAATTCAACCAAACGTTGATTCAACTTATAAAGAACGTATATGATTCGACACGTCAGTTTTGCCACCATTATCAAACATTTCCTTATCGTGCTTTCACAACGTATATTTAATAAGAACTGAGAATACATTACATAATCGTTGAATATGAGACTATCAAACAACCCAAGGCTTTATGAAACCTGTATTCTACATTTCAGTTGCGTTTTTCATCTAAGTTAATTGTACGTTACGAAATTACGTATTTGATGCGTTGAATAAAGCATTCAATACCAACTTCATCATTCACGTAACTTCGAGGCAACTGTTTTGATTGGTTATTTTCAACGTTCTTTTAACTGATAGAATACATCCATCAGATACGTTGTGAATCAATTGCTTCGTATGCTTTGTAACAAATACGTCTTTGCAGCCACTATTATGAAACTTGTTCTTTTCGTGGTTTCTGAACGTATATTCCACAGAACTAAGAAACATTTCATAAACGTTTATCATGACATTATTCAACAATCCGAAGCTTTAAGCGACTTATGTTTTAAGTTTCAGTAACTCGGTTTTTCTACGTTTATTGAACGTTATGACTTTACGTGTTTGATTCGTTGGAAGAAATATTTAATAGCAACGTTACTTCGAGACAACCATTTCGATTGCTTATGTTTCAAGTGATAGAAAACATCCAACAAATATGTCACTGTAGCCCACCATTATGAAACTTTTGTTCTAAACGTGGTTTCTCAGCGTATATTAAATTTAATAGAACTGAGAAACTTTGCATAAACGTTATATATGACAATATTCAACAAACTGAAGTTTTGACCAACCTTTTTCCCATTTTTGAATAACACTTTTTTTCTACGTTCATTTCTCGTTGTGAAATTTCGTGTTTGATCTGTTGAAAAAAATATTTAATAACAGCGCATCTTCGTGACATATATAGGAAATGTTAAAGAGCTGAAGTAACATATAAGGTGGGGTAGGAGTGTAGTAATATTATGGAAGTTTACATATACGTATACTCGAAAAAAGTCAACAAAAGAAAATAATTGAATTTACGGACATCAGTACCTTACTTGTTGTCTTCCTAATATGCCGCAGTAGAAAGATCTCATTAAAATGTTAAAACTTTTCATTTTATGCAATTTTTTTTAAAGATGGTATGAAACTTGCCCCCATCAAGTGAAGCAAGTGTGTAGTTGATGTATATTTTGCATAACTATGCATTTGAAGAAGTAAGGGGCATGTGTTAAGTCTGAAAAGAGCGCGATGTTTAACATGCTATAAAAAAAATTACCACTGCTTGACTAAGAATTATTTGAACTCTAGCATTCTGCATTACAACATGTCAAAACATGTATTTGTACTCCCTGCTCATAGATGGAGCCACAATGAACCACCGAATATAAGTTATGACGCCTCTACACACTTAGCCCAAATACACACTTACCCCACTTTACTATAGGTATTATATTTCTTAGCCGTAATTTGTAGTCGATCATTCTAATTGAGATACGGTAATAAAACGTGGATGGAAGGTGGATAATTAAACATGTTGAAAATGGGTGGAAGAACAAACGTTGAGTTCATGAAACTTTGGGGTAGACAATCAAACTTGCTGAACATGGACCCAGGTCGAAATTTTTCAATTCTTAAGAATATGTATGCTAGTTTAGTATGCAGATAAAATGACGTTCATGAGTGGATATATTATTTTTATATTTATTATTTGTTAGGTCACAAGATTGAAGTCAATTGGTGGCACTTCTCCTGACGATCACAGTAAGAAAATTTCAAGATTCATTTTAACGAATGAACCGGCTTGCCTCTACAACTGGAATGTTACAGATAAGATGGATTTCAAGGATATAAATGTGATCCATCTCATTTATGGTAAAATTATAAACTTATATGCCATATTCAATAATAATTTTATTGAATGATTTTTGCAGTTGCTGTCAAGGAAGAGTTTAAGGCAGGAGATGACATCCAAATAGCAGATACTACAAAAAACTGGTTATAGTTTGCGAAGAAACGTATGAATGACGCCATCAACTCTGAACAAAAAAGAATATTATATTTATATTAATATATATTTTCTTTGGTATATACGATAAGCATCAAACATTTTGAATCTCGTGATGGAGTGATCTTTGAGTTACCATGTCTGAAAAATGAAATCTAAGGTTATTTTATATTTATTGACTATTATACCTGTTTTTCATTACAAAAACATCAAGAAATCTGTAATTTTTATGCTAGTCTTTTCAATTCAGAAATGGGTACCTACCTGAAGAAAAATAGCCAGCCACCATTTGACGATGACCAGAGGTAACCCAAAGTAATGTTTGGGTTCTATCATCCATTCTTATATACAGAGTGTTTCATAATAAATGCGCAGGACTTCCAGATGTGATAGCTCGTTCAAAAATATGAAAAAAAGTTTCTATTAACTTACCCTCTAAAATTCAACATTTTCGAAATACAGGGTGTTAAAATTTAAAAAAAATATAGTTTTTTGCGAATTTCTCTGGAACCGTTTATCGTACAGAAAACAGATTTTGTGGGCATTTTCTACTCATAATAAACTATGTTTTGTGCAGATTTTTCATTTTTTTAAATTCATAGTTAGTGAAGATTTTGAAGGGGTAGTGGGTGTTTTTTCTCCAACTTCTACGCCACTGGAAAAAGTATGATTTTGAGCAGCCTACTTGAACCGCCAATGTTTTCTACACAAAAAATGTACTCTTGGTCATAAGCTCTAAAGTTGACCGTTTTCAAGAAAAATCAACTTTCATGTTGAAAAACATGGTAAAATTTTTTAAATAATTTTTTTCCTAATTATACAAAATTTATTTAAATGTTAAAACAAGTAACAAAACTAAACGTTGACTTCTCAATTGCAAAATAAAAAAAAACAATAACAATCATACTCAGGAGTTGAATTGTTGGAAATGTCCGCCGTTAGCTTCAATGCACGCAGCAATTTTTCGAGGAAAAAACATTATTTAAACAACATGAAAGTTGATTTTTCTTGAAAACGGTCAACTTTCGAGCTTATGACCAAGAATACCTTTTTATGTAGAAAACATTGGCAGTTCATGTAGGAGGCTCAAAGCTGTACTTTTTCCAGTGGCGTAGAAGTTGGAGAAAAAAACACTCACTACCCCTTCAAAATTTTCACCAATTATGAATTTGAAAAAATAAAAAATCCGCACAAAACATAGCTTATTATGAGTTAAAAATGTCTACGAAATCTGTTTTCTGTGCGATGAACGGTTACAGAGATATTCGCAAAAACCGACTATTTTTTTTAAATTTCAACACCCTGTATCTCGAAAATGGTGCATTTTAGAGGGTAAGTTAATGGAAACTTTTTTCATATTTTTCGATGAGCTATCACATCCTGAAGTCCTGCGCATTTATTATGAAACACCCTGTCCAAAGAAAATATGAAGGAAGATATGACAACATACCATCGTAACTACGCCACTGGTTTACAAAAATTGAAAATCATAACTTCAAATCATCATGTTGATGAACTTTTATTAGGGTTCCAAGTTTGATATTTTTGTGCTGATTTGGAGAAAAAAGAGAAATCTAAATTTTTGTCGTACTTCCCTGTATATCAGCGATTATAGGACATACCTTCATAGGAACTTTTCACCTCGAAATGAGGTGAGGAATCTGTTTTCTGTGTTTGTCGGTATTATTCTGACTCACCCTTCATAATACTCAAACAATAACATCAATAATAAGTTACATTGAATGTGATGTTATTCTACTGTTACTTGAATTTTATAGTAAACTTCAAATATTCAAATACCTATTAGTTTTTATTGAAGTAATGGGTTTCTTTGAGTTGAAAAATATTAAATTAGTATTGAACGACTGATTTATTACAAATCTTCAAATAAATCAAATGTTTGTCGTAGATTGACATTAGTTTGACCATATTCAAATTTCTTCACAGCTAATAAACTGTTCTCCAGTGTACAGCATGAATGTTTGGCAGTCCAAACCCCATTGCTTGTTTGCTAGGGTTTTTAGGTAGTTAGGTTTCTGTTAACATTTGGAGATAAGGATTTTTATGTGGATTTTTTCGTCTAGTTTATAGTCCGAGGACATATCTGAATATAAAAGTGGATGTCTCAAATTTCAAGTTTTGAATGTTCATTTCTAGAAAATGAAATGAAGCGTGTTTTGGAGCCAATGGAATTACAGACCGGAAACATGGTTCAATACATATTATGAGATATTTTACCGCATATTGAATTGTTGGGTAAAATTATGATATTTAATTTGGTCTTTCTTTATTTATGTTTATATTTATATTGTTACCTGACTTTGTTTTAATATAAGTAAGATGATATATGTTATATTTGAACTTTCAAATATATCTTTTTAAAAAACACAAATACTTTAAAAACTTTATTACAAAATAATCACAACTACTTGGTTGGAATATCAAAATCAACTAACTAACTTTTGACCTCGCAGGGTCTATTTATGTATTCCAAGTAGCTTCATCAGCAGCAGACTTAAAATAACAAAGAGTATCTGTTCTGCTGATTCTACGTGTTGGATTCATGGGAAGTCGTTATCTCAAGGTGACCCGATAAGGGACTGCGTAGATTGAAGCATAATTACAATATAACAACTCCTCTTTTCAAAGAAAAGTTGGTGCTTTGCAGCAACTTTTATCAAGCAATAGATTTATCAAAACTAGAGGTTAATTCGACATCTTCTTCAATTGGTTCTCCTATTCGGACGCTGGGTTTTCTTCTAGGGATGAATCTTGAAAGGGTTCTGAGAGATGACGAGGTGATTCCAATTCTAATTCCTTTCCTTCGGCGACATTTAATGGAGGTATAAAAAATAATCACTAAGACAATAAGGGCGATCGTGAAATACGTAAACCAGGAAATATGTTTGTTTACGAAGGGTTCATTGATCAATTTATCCAAATCGTCAGAGTATTGGTTCAGTTTATGTTCAGCAATACTAAGGTCCTCGGTATTTAGTTTACTGAGTTTAAGCGGCTTGAGTTCCGGGAGTTTTGATTTCTCCGGTAGGTGCTCACAACACTGATATGGAATTTGAACTGCATGATTTTTGTACGTGATGTTTTTGAGTTCGTCGAAAAAGTATTTCGAATAAACTCTGGCATTTCCAATATAAGCATTGCACTCAGGCTGAAGTTTCAGGAGATAGTTGGATTCTATGATTTTTGTAATCACTTCTCTGTTGACACATTTGATCGTGACTGGTAGCGGATCAGATATAGAAATCAACCATAAATTTTGGGAGATTTCCTGAACATTGTAGTCCTTTGCGTAAATCAATGTTGATTGACAGGATTCTGGGATTTTCAAAACTTGTTTGAGAAGTTGGGCTTCACAAATGGCGTTATTGTCGATTGGGTACGGAAGCACTTCGGAGCAGATTCGCTCGTCGCGTTGGATCACTTTACAATTTTCTAAATTCCGAAGGGAAATGTACAACATTGAATCATCGTCACGCGCAATGAATTTTTGAAAAGCTAATAAAATATGATGAAGTCCTGTTCGAGTATCCAAAATCGGTATTGGGTACAAGTGATAAAGGGTATATGTTTCATGTTCCACGAGTGGAATTTTCAAAACAAATACTACTTTATGATCTGTTTGAAATGCCTGCAATTCAATAAGTTCAAAATATTGAGCAATATATCCAAGATTTGTTGGTAAAGGCAATTTGTTTTTGCTGAGTGTTTGCGATATTTCCCGAAGGGAAAAGGCCAAGTCTCTTGAGGTTATAATTGAATTATGAATAATTTTTAGGCGAGCGAAAGTGATCGCATTTGTAATATCATCAATGGCATTTTCAAGGAACAAATAACTTTCCATGAGTGATTCACATATTTCGAGGGCTTTTACTTGTGCTTCATAGAATGCCAAGGTATCTGACATATCCATTAGGGTTTTTTCAATTTCTTTGATATCCTGGTTGAATGTTTCTTCATCAACCTGTAATTTTTGAATAGTTGAGTTGAAACTCTTGATAACGGAGGTGGTAACCGAAATTTGGTTTTTCAAAAGGTTTTCAATTTGATGTTCATCTTGACTGATTTTATTTATGCAATCTGTGAGGTATTCACCATCAGATGCATCAAGATTTCCTGTGATGGCTTTCCAAAATGTGCCAACACCATTTATTAGGCCACGTTTGGTCCTTTTTTCGAAACTTCCAGTATCAGCGAAGATTTCTCTATGTTTTAGTCGTAATGAATCTGATATTTGACTAAGGAGGCTGATATGTATCTTTACTTGAGCTTTAAATGATATTATACTGGGTTCATCCTTTTCGAGGAAATATATCAAATTTTCTAAAATTTTATCGTTATTGTCTAAAGCTTCTTTGATAGATGATAAGTCTTTGTAAACCAAAAGGGTCCATTTTTCGTTGGATATTTTGAGGGTTCCTTCTTCGTGGAAGAAAACTCCTATTGAGCTATTAACTTGTTCAATGGTGTATTGGGAATTGGCTGTTGATGACAGCAGGAGTGTCCTGAAAGAAATTAATCTTCGTGAAAGGGTTTCAGTCTATCAAAATTGAATTTAGTTTTATTTTTAGTTTTCCAATTTACTAACATTGCGGAATTTGGGTAGATTTCTATGATTTCGAAAGGTCCATTAAATTTATTTTCAAGTTCATTTGAAATTTGGGACTCTTTTACATAAACTTTGTCTCCTACTTTGTAATCGGGGACAGTTTCGGAAACCGTTCGGTCAAATCTAATTTTTGCTTTTTCTTTCTGTCTATCTGTCTTGGCTCTAGCAGCTTTATAATAGAATGACATTTTATTATTTAGGTCCCTAACATATTTTGAGATGAGTTATTTTTGATTGTAGACCGTCTCTGCAGGTCTGCTAGCTGTTTGTCCAAATACCAACTCTTGAGGGGTAAAACCGTGTGTTTTATTTTTTGTATTATTATAACATATGACAGCATAAGGTAAAACATTCAATGGGTGTTCGTCGGGATTTTCTGCTTTATGAGCACGCATCATTTCGGCGAATGTCGCGTGGAATCGTTCTATAGATCCATTAGACTGGGGGTGGTTAACACTAGAGTATGTTATTTTAATATCATATAAGGTACAAAGGTCTTTCATAATTTGACTAGTGAATTCACGACCGAAGTCGCAATGAATTCTCAAAGGTACATCAAAATGTTGGAAGTAAATAAGTAGGGTGTTTACAACAGATCTTGTAGTTTTATCTTCCAAAGAATAAGCTTGAGTAAACTAAGTTAACACGTCTCTTACTGTCAGTACGTAGTATTTAGTTGGAACTTCAAAAATGTCAACGTTAATACGTTCGAAACAAGTTTTTGGAGTTTCAGTGATGACAAGGGGTGTACTGAGGTTTTTTCGGCAAATTTTGACTTTTTGACAAATTTCGCATTTCTTAACGAAATTTTCAATGTCTTTCACAAGTCCTTGCCAATTATATTTTTCTCTAACTCGTCTAACCGTTTCATTGATGCCACGGTGTAAGTTAGTTTTTCCTAGATGACTCTGATCTAAGATTATAGGGATCTGGTCTGCATCAGGGGTTGTTGTTATGTTTTGACAGACTTTCAACTTTATGTCTTTATCTGCAAATATAAATGAGAATATTTCCAATATAGGTAATTCCAGATTATTCTCAATTGAATATACTTCTTGGGAATTGAATTCATCTTGGGATGAATAAATGATGTAAAATAAAGTTTGTACGACAGTTGTAGGGTCATACGGAAGAGGGACGATGAAGTATTTCCTATTTTTGACCGATTTACTGGCAAGTATATTAACTTTATCATGATGAAAATCGGGATGTTCTCCGAAAAAATCTTCAATGATTTCATAATGCATTGCGTCTAGTTTATTTTGCCAAAAAAAAACTAACAATATTTTTATGATGTTTATCAAGTAGTTGAGAATTGTCGAATTCTACTTTGAAATAATCGATCAACGATTTAGTTTTATAAAGGTTCATGAAGTTTTCGTATTCTTCTTGAATAGTTTCCACGGGGATTTCAGGTTTTTCTACAGGGTTTTCTCCTTCATTTTCTTCTTGACTTTCGTTTTGACTTTCGTCTTGTTTTTCTTCAGGTTCGCTTTCAGTTTCTTCAGGGTTATCTAGTTTCTCACTTTCGTCAGTGTTGGATGTGAGAACAGAAATTTTCTTTTGAAAATTTGCACATTCCTTGAAGTGGTTGACTTTAATGCGGGATAGAGCATCGGCATTTTTATTTATTTTGCCGGGTTTGTATTCTATCTCGTAATCATATTCTTCAAGTTTAAGTCGCCAACGTGCCAATCTACTTCCGGGGTCTTTTATTGAAAAGAGCCAGGTGAGAGGTCTATGGTCAGTGACAAGTTTAAACTTTCTTCCAAAAAGGTAAGTGCAAAAATGTTTTACTGCCCAAACAATGGCAAGAAGTTCTCTTTCAATTGTAGAGTACTTCGACTCAGCGTTACAGAGGGTTCTGGACGCATAGGCTATTGGGAGATCTTTGCCAATAGGTCCTTGAGACAAAATTCCTCCAATAGCAAAGGCACTCGCGTCAGTTGTCAATAAAAATGGTTCTTCGAAGTTCGGGTAGATGAGAATTGGGCTAGATGTAAGCGCATTTCTTAATTCATCAAATGATCGTTTGCATTCAGTGTCAAAATTGAAAGGGGTGTCTTTTTGTAATAATCGTGTAAGGGGTTTTGAAGTTTTGGCAAAGTTGTATATAAACCGTCGGTAATAACCGGCTAAACCTAAAAAGTATTTAATTTCTTTTTGGTTTTTTGGTTCGGGAAAATTTTTAATGCATTCTATCTTTGAAGGGTTTGGTCTAACTCCATCCTGGGTGATCACATGTCCAAGATAGGCAACTTCTTTTCTCAAGAACTCGCATTTATCTGGCTGAATCTTTAAATTGGCTTTTTGAAGTCTTTTAAACACTTCGGTAAGTCTAGCTATATGCTCATGGATGGTAGGGGAATAAACAATGATGTCGTCCATGTAGACAAGACATCGTTCGTTTTGTATGCCCAGGAGAATGTTGTCCATTACTCGCTGGAAAGTAGAGGGAGCATTCTTCAGACCAAATGGCATACGAACAAATTCATAGTGGCCACTGTCAACAGAAAATGCTGTTTTTTGAATGTCATTTGGTTGAATTTCGATTTGATGAAATCCTGAAGCCAGATCGAGCGTGGTAAAGTACTGGCACTTTCCAAGCTGATCTAAAAGGTCAGAGATATTTGGCAATGGATACTTATCATCTACAGTCAACTTGTTGAGTTTTCTGTAGTCGATGACCACTCTCCACTTTTGTTTTCCTGAGGCGTCTAGCTTTTTGGGTACAACCCAAACAGGTGACGACCAAGGCGAAATCGATGGTTGAATAATGCCTTGATTCAGCATTTTGGAGATTTGGGTTTTTACTTCCTCTTTGTGTACCTGTAGGATTTAGTTAAAACTGGTCTAGCATCCTTTGTTTCTATACCGTGTTTTATCTCGTTGGTAAATGTGAGATTGTCTCCTTCTAAATAAAGAATATCTTCGTACTGAAGACATAAATCAGTTATCAATTGATCCTCTTCTTCATTCAAGTGTTCAGTTCTCAGTTGATTTTTAATTTCTTGGATTCGATTTACTGGGTGCGTGTTTTGGGGATATGTTAGGTTCATATTCAAAATTACTTCTTCGGCTGAAAGGGGTTGTAATTTTATTTCCGAAAAATCAATTAATTTGGGTATGGCGTTCGTATTTATTATAGAAGTATAAAATGTACCATTTTCGTCGATTTTTACTAAGGCGTTAGGAAGTCTAACTTTTTCTTTTTCTTCCGCTAGCAGTATAGCGTCGGTATTCCTAAGGTCACAACTCAATTTAAAAATTCGTTCCATGCGGGGTTCAATTTTAATTTGGTTTGGTTTTTCAATATGATTGGGATCTAGTTGATTTTCTTCTGGAACTTTGAATGATGGAACTGTCTTAAAATTTGTTACTAACTGTTTGTTTTTCAAATCTATTATGCAGTTATAATGTTCTAAAAAATCAAATCCGAGTAGGCCATCAAAGTCAATATCTAAATTATAAATATATACCTTGTGTGGGTCTTTTGCTTTAAAATCAATCAAAGTGGATTCATTGACAGTTATTTTCTGATCAGTAATGCCTTGTATAGTGACATTCTCAGGGAATCTATAGGAATATTTTTCACATGTTTTGGGTTTAAAAATGGATATACCTGCACCAGTATCGATGAGAATTCTAAAAGTATTCGAAGCATCTTTGATGTAGTAAAGGTTCTTCGAATTCATGGAAAATAATGAACTCATATGAAACTCTGTTCCGGGAAGTTCAGATCTGGGTGATAATCTTGAATGTTCAATGACTGAATTTGGGTTTGGATTTCGTACATGGGATCGACTGATTGGTTGTTGCTCATTTGGAATTGATTCGGTGGGTGGTTTGTATTCGGGAGTGACAGAAAATCCTGGTATGTTGAAGGGTCTTCTGGAGGTTGTGATTGTTCCAGTGTGTCATTTTGATAATATTGATTACTATCAGTATAGTAATCATAATCGTTGTTACTAGGATAATAATCATCGGTTTGAGGATAATTAGCAGAATAATTATCTTGATTATCACCTGTATGATAATCCTGATTTTCGTATGTCATAAAGTGAGCTCTTTGTTGGTTAGGACGTTCTGAAACGTTTGGATTTCTTTGGATCACCGGTGGTCGATATTGGTTTTGGTTATTTTGGGATTGGGGTCGAAACTGGAGTTGAAACTGGGGTTGATTCGTTTGAGGTTTATTATATTGTTGGTTAGGTTGAGGATTCTGTTGTCTCGAAAAGTTCTGGTTATATTGGGAACTTGGTTGTCTTGAATAATTCTGATTGAAAGTTTGAGGAGGATTTTGGGGTGGAATTCTTTGCTGTCTTACTCGACATTCAGTGGAAATATGACCTACACGACCGCAAGAGTGACAAGTTCTTTGAAATGCGGGTGGTTGATTTCTCCTAACCATTTGTTGAGAACGTGGCTGATTTGGTCTTTCAGATTTTTGATTTTCGAAATAGGAAAGTTGCATTTCTCTCCTAATTCTGATGTGGGCTTCAAGTAGGTCTCCAGGGTTGGAAGCACGGATTATTTGACCTATTCGAGGTTCAAGACCGGTTAAAAGCGTATTTAATGCCATAGTCTCTATAAGACCACATTGAGCGGTTTTCTGTTCTACAGTAAGACCAGATTTTCGAATGCAGGAGTGCATTTTGGCATTGTGGACTTGCAGACGATTGAAAAATGTTATAGGTGATTCATTAGGTAGTTGTTTAATACGTTGAAGATCGTGAATTAATGAAGTGAGATCACGAGCGTCACCAAAATATAATGTTAAAGATGTCTAATTTCGTGGTAGGTTACAGGGTTCCTAGAACTTATTAGTTGTGCTGCTCTACCTCTAAGTTTATTCTTTATGTGAATCACTAATAGAACTCGTTGGTCCACTGTGGCCATGCGATATGCATAGTCACATGCATTTAAAAAGGTGTTCAAAAAAATTTGGTCTCCTTCAAACTCAGGCACTAAAGAAAACACTTCAGATAATTTATACGGCTCAATTGCATCGCCTTCATGTTCAGGTCTATGCTGATTATCTCTATCTTGGTTATTTTCAGCCATTTTAAATAAAACTTATTGGATACAGGTAAATCAAACTTTGAAATAGTCGAACAGTACGACTTTTCCAGCACGGTAATTGGCTGTACAATTATCAATATTGTTCAACTAGAAATAATCAATCAGTATGATTATTAGTTAATTACAAACAATTATAAACGAGTTGATTCAAAATTGTCTTACAATAGTATGATGCCCATTCTGATTCGTCTTGTTCTCGAAGTCGTTCAGCTAGGGGCTTCACCAGGTGTTCCTTCCGCTGCTCTTCGTGTGTTGACTCCTCTGGGGTTTTCGGTTCGTCTTCTGTTGAGGGATAGGGATCCGCCGCTACTAGTTGGGGTGTCTCCGTATTCTAGTAACGATTTTCAGATCCTACCGACTGCGCCAATTGTTATATTTGAACTTTCAAATATATCTTTTTAAAAAACACAAATACTTTAAAAACTTTATTACAAAATAATCACAACTACTTGGTTGGAATATCAAAATCAACTAACTAACTTTTGACCTCGCAGGGTCTATTTATGTATTCCAAGTAGCTTCATCAGCAGCAGACTTAAAATAACAAAGAGTATCTGTTCTGCTGATTCTACGTCTTGGATTCATGGGAAGTCGTTATCTCAAGGTGACCCGATAAGGGACTGCGTAGATTGAAGCATAATTACAATATAACATATATTACTCCAATTGAACCGTTACATTCCATTTGCATGTACATGTTTCATCAAAGAGATGCAAATCTCCCGGCTGTTGACTGGCTGTACAAACGAATAAATGAGCAAAACGGGTTGCTGGCTGACAGATTTTTTTTACATTCAAAATAAAAGAAACAGTATTGTTGGGGTTGCTACCCCTATTTGTTGGTTGGTCGATGGTTGCAAAATAGGAAGCCATGATGCTGATAATTCAAGTTTAATTTGGAATAAAAATCAGTTACAGTGTTGGACAAGAGTTCGTTCGTAATTGCTAAAGAGAATAATTTACATTTAGTTTTTATGCATGAAACTATGACGCTGGCTTAGATAGAGCTAGCCTTAGTAGAAAAAAGGATAAAATTTCCCTAATAGCACACTATGTCCCAGGGACGTCCCTATTTGGTACAAATCATGTCCGAATGTCTGGGACTTGAAATCATTGTCCTTGGGACGTCCGATTCAGTGCATTTTCATGAATTTCCCCAAAGGACTTCCTATCGATGTCCCAATCGGTACGTCGTATAAAACGTCTCTGCGAGGACGTCTTTGGGATATCCTAGGTCGGATATATTTTGTAATGTTTACTAGGACATCCATCAGACGTCCTTGTTAGTAAGTATTCTGACATGTCTTTGAAAGGACGTCCCATGGTTGTCCTGGTACGGGACATTTAGGAACATCCCGCATGAATGAATATTGGACGTCCCAATTGGTTAATCTTATAATATCTTCCTGCGAGGACTTCCTTGGGATGTCCTGGTTCGGATATATTTTGTAGAATTTTCTAGGATATCCATCGGATGTCCTGGTTGGCATGTATTTGGCATGTCTTTGAAAGGACTTCCTATGGTGGTCCTGGTACAGGTACATTCTGGAACGTCCTTGATGGATGTACATCGAACGTCATCCCAATCAGTGAATTTCAGAAAATGTCCCAGCGAGGACTTCCTTGGGATGTCCTGGATTGAACATTTTTCGGAATGTTTCCTAGGTGCATCCATCCAAAGAATACATCCCAGCTAGTGGTTTTACAGAAGAGGTATAAAATGGATCGCATATTTACAATAGGGCTAATCATTACAGCGAAAACAACCCATCTGAAATCAAACCCTTTTCACTATCATTGAGGTAATCAGGGGCCATATTCTCGAGTTTGTGCTTATGCCAATAAGATTCACTGTTTCACAACAATGAAAATAAAAACTTTATGTTTGTCTCTCTAGTTCGTATACGGATTGAAACCGAACAATTCCTCTATGTATGGATTCCGTGCATAAAGTTGTTTTCTGTGTTTTGTGTTCTGTGTTCTGTGTTCAAGTGAAGTGTTGACTAATTGACAGACAATTGTTGAGTATTTACCAGCTATGGCGGCTTTTCTATCGTCTTTTGTGATTAATTAGTTTAGTATCCTTTAAACATGTACAAAACCGAATTGAATGACTCTGGGAGAGTGCTGAGCTTACCTAGTAAGTAAATCTGGTTCCATCCAAATTGTTATCTCCAGTAATCCACAACAATATCATAATCTTAGTCCTGAAAGAGATGTAGGAACAAACACATGTGATAATTCTGCACATCCTAAGAACGTCCCAGATGTACTTTCGATTGATGTAATTCGGGGACGTCCAATGAACATCCCAGGTGGAAGTCGATTGAATATCCTCATAGATCGTCCAATTTTGGTGAGAAGTCGAAACATTGGTACTTTCCACGGATGTCTAATGGACATCCCGGTACCAATACTGCACGTCCTAAGGACGTACCAATATTGCACGTCCTAAGGACGTCCAAGATGTACTTTCGATTGATGTAATTCGGGGACGTCCGATTAACATCCCAGGTGGATGTCCATTGGATATCCTTATAGAACGTCCAATTTTGGTGAGAAGTCGAGACATTGGTGCTTCCCACGGATGTCCAATGGACGTCCGCGGTACCAATACTGCACGTCCTAAGGACGTACCAATATTGCACGTCCTAAGGACGTCCAAGATGTACTTTCGATTGATGTAATTCGAGGACGTCCGATTAACATCCCAGGTGGATGTCCATTGGATATCCTTATAGAACGTCTAATTTTGGTGAGAAGTCGAGACATTGGTGCTTCCCACGGATGTCCAATGGACGTCCGCGGTACCAATTTTGTACATCCTAAGGACGTCCCGAATGTCCTGAGAGGATGTCCTATGGATTACCATCGGACTTCATGGTGCTATTAGGGTTGCTCCACGAACAAAGAGAAGTTATATGTGACAAGTCAGCGTTTTTGTGTTCTAGTTTCACTGAAATAAAATATCATATCAAGCATTTCGAACAATGTTAGTTATCATTATGAAACAATAACAGAGATTATAATTAAATGAATTGAATGAACTTTACAACACTATCACAATTACTAACATCAATATGAGCTGGAAAATCACACAATACTATTTCGTCAGATGTGACATTCCAAGATTTTAGATCGGCGCACGTGTTTGGAACCATCTTGAAGGACTCGGCCTACAGTAATCTGTTTTATTTTGAACGGAATCTAGAATGTACCTCTTGGCTACAGCCGTAGATTACCAGCCGCCGCGCTGGCGCCGGCGCCGTGTTGTTTTACGATTGTAATAACATCTCCCTAGTCTGCGAGTAAGTACAGTTTAATCTGTGTAAAGTCGCAATATAGGTCTGCGTATGGAATCACTAGTGTTTATCAGCAGATTTGATAATCCCAAGTCGGTTGCAACTACGTTTGGTATCTTTCCAAGTATTTTTGACTACTGGTTGAGACGTGCATTTTTTAATTAGAATATAAATAACCGAAGATGGTTGGGGTTAGAAGGGCGAAGTTCTACATACTTACGATATACTTAATTCAATAAAATTTTTCACCTTCGCTACCAGTAATTATAAAATCTCGGGGTTTTTTCTCTGAATTTGGCAATTAGGGAACGAGAATTGAATTAATTTACGTCTTCAATATTATCAAGTGTGACTTTTACCAATTCATCTAAACGTGATTCACCCGCAATTCCAAAGATAACAACAACATAGAAAATTTTTGTTAGACTGAGCCACCCTCTAGCCGGAATGAATGACTCTTCATGTTCGTGCGAAGATAAACAAATGCGATCTTCACTGACTGAGGCGATATGGAACGTGCCGATAGCGAGATTGACGAGGAGATACCTAGAGGCCCTTGAGCATCACGCACTTATTCGTAGGCGTTGGTCGTCTGAATATTTGGTTATACATATCTATTGATAATTAAAGTATTATTATTTGGATATCAATATACAAGTTGTGAATGAGTGTTAGTGTTTGTCTTACAAGTCAGAAGTGAGATTACCCAGGTGATAGCCCAGATGAATTATACAGTGTGAAAACGAAAAACAATCTCGCCATGCCGAAGCAAAAATCAGAAAGCAAGCGGTGTGTCTCAGCTCATCATTTAGCAGGACGTCATCATCAGAGTAGTCGCCCTCCTCTCAAGTAAGACGGTTAAAAAAAAGTTACAAGCAAATGAGAAAAAAGAAAGTTTGCTGACAAAAACGTGAGTAGAAACATTTATAATAATTTGAGTGTGGACTTATCAAATTGCTGAGTTCGATCTTTCAAAACAGGTACTCAGTTCGTTGAATTGTACAGCGAAGGTGGATAAACTAAAAGTGTTTAAGATTGAGACAATTTGTTAGCTGTTAAATTAGCCACTAGTAGTAGGGGAATACAGCCGGTTCTGGGCCTCACCCCACCCCAATAGTTGGTTACGAGGAAGTGCTCGCAAATCGTACGATTTTTTGAGAATCATATCTAGTTGTGGGATGATATTGAGTCGATGTAAATCGAAACATTTTTATATGCTATAATAAAAATAAAAATAATAATTGAGTGACTATTATTCTGATCGGCATTATCGAGAACAATGTACTTTTACAAAAACAAACCAAAAAGTGAAAACGTTAATTCCACACATTCAAATAGCGACAAATCATATTTAAACCGACTTAACTCAATGGAAATGAAGTTGAAAATTGCCTCATTGAAACTGGTATTTCTAGCACTAATATGAAAAAATTTATGATTTAATAGGTGAAATTGAAAAAATGAATAAGGGTCGCAATGTTTTATGGGTAATGTTGATTAGTGTCGAGATGAACATATACAGGGTGATTCCTAAAGTGAATGTCAAAATAGTAGACAATGATTATTTGTTATAATCTTATTGTCGGGTACGACTATTTGAACATTGAAAAAGGTGATAATAAACAATTATATAGTGTTGAAACAAATTACGAAATTATACGCTATACAGGGTGGTTGCTAAAGTGAATGTCAAAATGACAGAAGATGATTTGTTATATTATCTTTTTGTCTGGTGCGACTATTCGAACGAATCTGACATTCCCATTGTAAAAATAAACAACTCTATAGTATTGAAACAAATTACGCCATCAGACTGTTGTTAAATTATAACGACTTCTTCCATGTCCATATTAGATTTCAGTGCCATACAATCTGGTGACCTGAGTCATTCTGAAAAGTTCCTCTGTTTGGAACTGTTGAACAGTTGAGCAGATATAAAGCATTTACCTTTAAAAATCTTGGTAAATCTAACATGGTTGAAATGTTGAAAGTGTTGGAAAGTGTTGGAAGAAACATAAATTCTTGGTGCTATAGTACAAGGCTGGACAGGATTATGAGGGAGTCTAGCTCCAAAGAGATTAAACGTCATTTAACTAGGAGAGTCTAATCCCCATAAGACAATGGTGATACTAATAGAAAGAGATAAAAGAACAATTGTGACGAAATGTGACTTAGTTGAACATGTCATGGTCGCCGTTCTCTATAGACAGTGACGGACTTGCACTCCGCACTCTTTGTATATGAGAGTTACAGTTTTGTTCCTTGGTTCGAGTTCGACTCTGTACTCATGTCCAAGTACGTCACTATGTTAGTTTACTCTCTTTGGTCTAGCTCGGTTTATGCTAGTGAAGAAAAAGACGGTCGACTTCAGACTTTGTGTGGATTATATGAGTCTGAACTTGATCACTCTGATAGATCACCAGGTTGGCTTTTTGTCACATACTTATGGCGGAGGATTAGAGTGACAAAACTGTCTTTTTGGTGCACTTCTCGAATAATGAGTTTTTGAGAATGGCATTTGACCTTGCCAACAGTCCGGCAGTTTTGAAAAAAAAAACTTGTAAATATCATATTGAATCTTAATGAATCAGAATTTGCCTATAGATGACTTTAAAATACCATCGTTCAGCATTAAACAAGTTTTAGAAAGATTGAGGAATTTGCCTTACCTGCAGGCCAAATAACCCTGAAGTTGAGGAAATACAGTGTTTTCTGGACGATTATATCCGTATAGGTCAGGAAATCAGCTTCGATGTTGTATAATCATAAAGTTGCCGCAGTGCTAGATTTTTATGATCCTATTAATGTGAAGGATGTTCTCTCTGAATACTTCAGGAAGTCTATAAAATATTGTACAAGAATTGTTGCTCCTCTTACGCAATGGCTGTGAAAGAGAGGAAGCATTTAAAAAAATTCAAGTGGCTCTGACAACTAGGTCAGTTTCATGAATATATAACCCCATTCTACACAGATGCAATTTGTCTGGAATTTGAAGCCCTGCTGATGCAAGTGGTAGATGGTGATTGCAAAGTAGTTGCCTACTGCAACAGGCAAGTCAGGGACAAAATTTACATTACTTCTATGAGTTAAAAACGTTTGCTGTTGTTTAAGCATTACACAAGTTCAGGGCCTACGTGTTGAAGCTTGATTGAACTGTTGAAATTACAAGCAGGCGATTGGTAAGAAGGAAGTAACGTTACACAGAGTATGATTTTGAGTATGACTCAGAGTAGAGACTTTGATGACTACTCAAAACTATTGGTTTACTAGTATGTGCCAGATTATGAAGAAATGAGTAGAAGCTATCCCATTGAAAATATTCACTGACTATAGTGCAATAGGAACAATTCTCCAGTGAGATGAAAGTGGTTATAGGAATAAGAAATCGATTCCGAAGTTGTCTATAGACTAGGTTCTAAATAGGAGTAAGTTGATGATCTCAGTCGAACTCTCGTTGAAAGATACGTTTATATCACAATGGTTGATTTTACTGAAGCTGAATGGGTGCCAGCTGATCAGCTTCAAGACGAACAACTGAGAATTATTTGAAATTTTCTTCAAGAAGAAACTGTTAATAGAGACACTATACAATGTTTTGACAAGTTTGAGATGAATTATAATATTCACAGATAGTTCAAAGATTGAAAATGTTTGTTGGTAGTTCCTAAACATGCACGTTGGCAAATCTGATAATGGTAGACATTTTGGTTTCTGAAAGAATTTGAATACTACTCAAAACTACTATGCTCCAAACTATGCAGTAGTGTGTAGATGCTTGTTTGAACTGTTACAAACAGAAGAGTGTTAAGAAGGAAGTTACGTTACTCATAGAGTATGATTTTGAGGATGACTCCGAGTAGAGATTTTGATGAATACTCAATACTATTGGTTTACTAATATGTGTCAAAATATGAACAAGTGTGTTGAAGCTTGATTGAACTGTTGAAATTACAAGCAGGCGATTGGTAAGAAGGAAGTAACGTTACACAGAGTATGACTTTGAGTACGACTTAGAGTAGAGACTTTGATGACTACTCAAAACTATTGGTTTACTAGTATGTGCCAGATTATGAAGAAATGAGTAGAAGCTATCCCATTGAAAATATTCACTGACTATAGTGCAATAGGAACAATTCTCCAGTGAGATGAAAGTGGTTATAGGAATAAGAAATCGATTCCGAAGTTGTCTATAGACTAGGTTCTAAATAGGAGTAAGTTGATGATCTCAGTCGAACTCTCGTTGAAAGATACGTTTATATCACAATGGTTGATTTTACTGAAGCTGAATGGGTGCCAGCTGATCAGCTTCAAGACGAACAACTGAGAATTATTTGAAATTTTCTTCAAGAAGAAACTGTTAATAGAGACACTATACAATGTTTTGACAAGTTTGAGATGAATTATAATATTCACAGATAGTTCAAAGATTGAAAATGTTTGTTGGTAGTTCCTAAACATGCACGTTGGCAAATCTGATAATGGTAGACATTTTGGTTTCTGAAAGAATTTGAATACTACTCAAAACTACTATGCTCCAAACTATGCAGTAGTGTGTAGATGCTTGTTTGAACTGTTACAAACAGAAGAGTGTTAAGAAGGAAGTTACGTTACTCATAGAGTATGATTTTGAGGATGACTCCGAGTAGAGATTTTGATGAATACTCAATACTATTGGTTTACTAATATGTGTCAAAATATGAACAAGTGTGTTGAAGCTTGATTGAACTGTTGAAATTACAAGCAGGCGATTGGTAAGAAGGAAGTAACGTTACACAGAGTATGACTTTGAGTACGACTTAGAGTAGAGACTTTGATGACTACTCAAAACTATTGGTTTACTAGTATGTGCCAGATTATGAAGAAGTGAGTAAAAGCTTGTTTGAACCGTTTATATAACGAACAGGCGAGTGTAAAGGAGTAAGGTACGTTACATAGAGTATTTGATCGTGGAACGTACTACTGCTGCTGGAACCGAAAAAAAAGTAAATGGAACACAAATTGTTACGAGTTCAATCTCTAATAAGGTTATTGGTGTATTGCCACTGAAGGCTTTACATGGACGTGAAAGTGAAAGTATCGCTGAAGGAAAGAAATTTAGTAAGACCTAGAAGTTGATTTATAAGATTTGAAAGGGAAGATTCTAGAAAAGTTAATAAGAAATCAGAAAGAGAGGTTTTATCGCAATGAAGCTGAAGTTGAAGATAAGGCTAAAGCTAAAGTTAAGGCTAAAGTGAAAGCTGAAGTTAAAGCAAAAGCTGAAGTTGAATATAGAGCTAAAGCAAAAGATATATTCTGATGGAGACGTAGTGATGGTACTAGTAACAGATGAACCTAACACAGGCAAGAGTAGGAAGTTTTTGAGGCTTAAAGAGCTATTGATAGTGAGCAATGGCCGACAAGAATGTCAAGGAGGACCTGAAGGAGGATTATAGGAGCAACAAAACAGTGGTTGTTGTTGATAAGATGATATCATGGATTGTTTTGAGTAATAGGTTTAAAGGGCTTTTGAAAGTTAGCAAGTATTATTCAATGTTCGATAAGAAGTTCAGGACCCGAATGAGTAATATGGGAGCAAAGAAACAGTTTTTGCTGTTGATGAAATGAAAGTAAGATATTTCCCCAATGGTAACTGACTAGAGTAGCTCTCGATGTCAGACTTGTTGAGATTTTGTGACTGTTGAGATGGGTACCTACATCGTAGTTGTATCAGGCTCAATCACAAAAAACAAATTGTGACTGTTGAGATAGGTACCTAGTTGGTATCAGACTCAATCACAAAGATGTTGTGACTGTTGAGATAGGTACCTAGTTGGTATCAGGCTCAATCACAAAGATGTTGTGACTGTTGGGATGGGTACCTACTTCGTAGTTGTATCAGGCTCAATCACTTAAAAAAATGTGACTGTTGAGATAGATACCTACTTGGTAGTTGGTATCAGGCTCAATCACAAAGATGTTTTGACTGTTGGGATGGGTACCTACTTCGTAGTTGTATCAGGCTCAATCACATAGAAAATGTGACTGTTGAGATGGGTACCTACTTAGTAGTTGGTATCAAGCTCAATCATAGATACGTTGTGACTGTTGGTATGGGTACCTACTTCGTAGATGTATCAGGCTCAATCACATAGAAAATGTGACTGTTGAGATAGGTTGAGACAGGCTCAATCACAGCGATGACTGCGATGTTGTGACTGTTGAGATAGGTGCCTACTTTGTAGATGGTATCAGGCTCAATCACAGCGATGTTGTGACTGTTGGGATGGGTACATACTTCGTAGATGTATCAGGCTCAATCACAGATAAAATGTGACTGTTGAGATAGGTACTTACTTAGTAGTTGGTATCAGGCTCAATCACAGCAAGAGAGTAACTAAAACAAAGTACTGATGTGCGTTCTTTTTTCAGATAAGGCAGTTCTTAGCCGCCTGAGGTCAGGCGTTGTAGCAGAATGGCCGAATGTTAGACTGAGCCACCCTCTAGCCGGAATGAATGACTCTTCATGTTCGTGCGAAGATAAACAAATGCGATCTTCACTGACTGAGGCGATATGGAACGTGCCGATAGCGAGATTGACGAGGAGATACCTAGAGGCCCTTGAGCATCACGCACTTATTCGTAGGCGTTGGTCGTCTGAATATTTGGTTATACATATCTATTGATAATCAAAGTATTATTATTTGGATATCAATATACAAGTTGTGAATGAGTGTTAGTGTTTGTCTTACATTTTAAAATTTATATTTGAAATTGCAAATCAGTAGCTATTGTTATTTCACTTCAATCATCGAATACTCTTTATAATCTTGTTGTTGGCAAGAAAGATTTTGAAATTTTTATCCGGGTATTCACGATTTTCTTTTTCAAAAACTGCAATAATTTTGGGTACTTGCTTATATTAGGGTTATCATACAATAAAAAACAGGATCGTATCATGGAGTACTGCGCCCATAAAGTACACGATTTGTATTTCTTAACAATTACATTAAAGTAGACCAACATTTCTTTTTTCTGTTGTCAATATACGAATTCTACAAACTACCAATTATTTTAATCTAATATTAATTTCTTCTAAATTTTTGCGTTTCAGCCGGAGTAAATATGGTATTTACACCTCAAGCCAGAATGCTGTTGTTTTCTCGGAGTTTTGTATGAATCGCACCCTAGGGAAAAATCTTGCATTTCTGTCCCTTGTATATTACTATTCAAAAACGATTCATCAATCGCTTCTGGCGAGACCGAAAAAAATTTTCTCAAATGGAGAAAACGGTGTTTTTGGGTATGTTTGCCAGAATTGGTTGGTTCCATTCTATACAATTTATAACATTCCAACCTTCTACAGTGGTGAAAGACACAGGCATATTCGACTAGGAATCACTGACGACAAAACAGTACAATAGGTAGACCACAGCAGGTCACCACAGGGGTAAACCTGGTACCTTGCTCCTCAGCCTCGAACCAACTAACCAAAGTATATATTTTTAATGAATACAGATGCAACAAAACGAATCTGAGTGAAAAACGATAGCAGAGAGTTAAACGGGAAATTATATCGATCATTGAGTCAATAAATTCTACCAAAATGAGTCGGTGCTTTCGACGGGAAGCAGCAATGAATTGTGGTACTAAATCCTTCAATTATAAGAGCAAAGAATAATCATAATGCATATTTTGGCCTCGAAAGCCTTAACAAATACAAGGCAAGTTCAGTATTGTCCTATTCGCTGTAGAGGATGCTCAGAAAATGGAATTAACTGTAGATAAAAGCATAATCATTCATATCAGTGTATGATAAGTTCCTCTCTATTATATATCACAACATTGCTGTCTGAGAACTATCACTGGAACAGACATGACGTTCATTAAACAATGAACACTGCAGAATAACAACAACAAAATAAAATATTGACCGTGGAAAGTTTGTTCGATAGCAACATATTAACATATATCCATGAAAATTAAGTTTTCCTACAGATGAGAGGGGAAATTCATATTTATTACAATAAAAGACTGAAAATATAATAATCCTACTAAAACACTGTCACTAAAAATTCAAAAATCAACAAATTTCTTGGTATTCTTCTTTATATTCTATTGACTAATGATTCGAAAATTCAGTCAACTCACAATTAAAAAAAATTATTAGAGAATTAAACCATTCATATTCAGTCACTAGTCGTTTAAGTATGAGAGCAGTGTAGTGAAGCAAGTGTTCAATCGTGGAATTTATAAATGACTTACATACCGTACGAAGTCATATTGACACAACAACATTAGATTTTCGTCAGTTTCGCCTAATTGCCTGGCAAGTTTTCAAATACTGAAATCAAACAATAATGGTATTTAAAATATGGAGTGGCCATGATTATGTTTTTTAAAATTTGCTTTAAACACAGTTTGTGATTATGACGTGATTAATTGATGATTTGGCGAGGTAGATATCCGTGTGCAATTTCAGTTACCTATGTGGCAGAAACACGTTTTCATACGGCAAAACAGCTGACGCTAAAAGTGACTGATAAGCGTACCCACTTGTCTATCATCACAATTTTATTTTAAAAATATTCTTGTCACAGCAACGGATTTCTATTATTTTTATAGTTTTTAAATTTTTCAAATCTTTCAACTTATATTCACAGTTGATCCTACTAATAATTTGTTCGAATACCTTCATAATTTTTTCATTTATTCATAATTAATTGAAATGTTTTTATTGTGGAATATTTTGTGTTCACATTGACATTGTTAGACATGAGTATGTGCGTTTATAAATTAGTGTATGTATTTGTATCCAATGAATATCCATAAACTACGACTTGTTCCATCTACATATCAACGTGTAGCATCAACGATCAATAAGACGTAGGTATTTCATGTGTTAGGTAATTAAATTTTTCGTAATGAATACATATAGAAAGGTTCGAGTTAACTAATCTCTGTCCCTGTGACTTTGGCATCAAATCGATTTAATTTGGATTCCGAGTTAATTCACCGCAAGATACCAATCAGCGGGTTACCATGTGAAACAACGCCCTAGAGCTGTGAAATGGCTAGAATGATACAAAGCGCATCACTACTGCAGTTCATTCATCAACATTTTTGTACTTCCACCCTCTGCCACGAGTTTTCTCATTATTAATGTGTTTACTAATTCCTACACTTGTTTACGATTTTTTTTCCATGAATTAATCATGAATATTTTCCAAGTGGACTCTGATTTGATACCGTCCGGTTTGAGGTATATGCTTGAAAATAAGGTAGACATGAAATTTTTTCCAGTGGATACTAATTCCTCTCACATATGAAAAAAAACGTCATCGAGAGTTTTACCCGAATAACTATTAATTGTTTCGACAAAATGGACAACTATATATGTTGTGTAATTTGTTATCCACTTCGAGAGAGATTTTTTTTTCGTGTTTAGATTCCCCGCAGAAAAAAAAAGTTGTAAGAACATCGTGCGATAGACGGGGAAAACTAGGTAACAATTTGTGTTCTTCTTGAATTTTCTGTAAGCTGTGTACATTATGGAACGCCTTCCGAGGCAGTGAGTTCCATAGCTATTCCATTCGTTGAAAAAACGATCACTGGGACAGAGATGTCGGTATGTTTTCAAAGTGACGAAAAAGGATATAAAGACAAAGCTCGACGGTTCAGTCTTGATGTAACGATTGATGATATTTCGGAAAAAAACATGGAAATATTTATGTAACAGAGACAAAGAAGTAAGCGAGCTTGTGAGCGGTGCATCACCGACGGGACTAATGGATCTCTTTGTACATAATCTAACAAGTTCAGTGAATATTTGAGGGTTGCACAGCATTTGTGGAAACAGTATTCCTCGGCAGGTCGGATATGTGCCTTACAAATCATAATCATAAAAAAGAAGGAAACTAACAGGCAAGGACCAGGTGGAAAATGTTGTTGAGGTTCCAACTTTGAAGGAAGAATTAAATTAAATACGAAAACACTCAAAATGTTGAAATGGGGAGGCAGTTTAGGGGTTTTTTGGGGATTTGCGTCGAAACGTGACCTCTAAGCGGAAAATGTTCAATAGCAAAGTTTTAGATAATGAAATAATAGAAAACAATTGTTCCCAATCTTTTAGACATAACCTCAAATTAACCGTCAAAATGGCGAAAAACCGATTTTTCAGTATTTAATTTTTTTCTCGTGTATACATTATTTAATTTACGTTAAAATTTGTAAGCATGTCTTTGCTGGTGTCAAATGAGCATGATCATTTTGCAATTGAGAGGAAAACTAGTTTTCAAGTTATGTACATTTTTCAAAAAAAAATAACCTTATCTTCCACGAACAATTGATCTGGTGTTTTTTGGTAATTCGGAGGTATTGATCATTTGAATTATTGAAATGTCTACTGAAGGGGTCTATGTAACTTGATGGATTCATCGTTAAACTGCTTAAAATTGAGACGAACCGAAAACAAGTATATCTAAATCATAATTTTCTCAATATTTTCAATAAAAAAAATAATAATTGTATTAATAAATTAATTTTGTAGTGTAATTATGGTAATTATATATTATTCAAATATTTCAATGCAAGGAATTCAATATAAACTACATTATAAAAATAATGAAGAAAGTCGATAATCAATGAAAATATTAAGAGAATCATGATTCAAAGAGACATATTTCTCAATTTTAAGCAGTTTAACGATCAATAAACCCAAGTCACATAAACCATTTGAAAGAAGACATCTCAACAATTGAAATGATCACTTATAGACTTTCGAAATACAAAAGAATATCAAGACATTTGTTCGTGGAAGATAAGGGTATTTTTTTTAAAATGTCAATAACTCGAAAACTCGTAGTCTTCTGATTTGCGATATATCTGAAAATAAATATCTATAATGAAACTAAATGAATGAGTTTCACTACAAAGGGATCACCCTTTGTAGTGAAAATCATTCAGTTTGTTTCATTACAGTTATTAACATTGATTTTCATCAAGTATCGGCTATATCAATTAAAGAAAAAAATACTGAAAATCGTTTTTTGCCATTTTGACGATTAATTTGAGGTTATGTCAAAAAATGTTGAATGATAGAGTTTTTGATTTTTTTATTATCCACAACTTTTTTATTGAACAAATTTCGCTAAGAGGTTGGGTTTCATCGCAAATCGCAAAAAACGTTTTCAACCGCTAGTCTGCATCCCTATTTCACCATTTTGAGTCTTTTCGTGTTTAAATATTTGTTTTCTGGAAGTTGGAACCTGAACAACATTCTTCACCTGGTCCTTGCCTGTCACTTTTTTTCTACAGCCATTGAAAATCATTGAAAATATTGAGAAAATCATGATTAAGAGAGACTTGTCGGTTTTTATAAATTTTAAGCGGTTCAACGATCAATAAACCCCCAGTCACATTGACCATTCGTAAGTAGACATTTCAACAATTGAAATGATCACTCAAAGACCTTTCATATTAAAAAAAAAAACACCAGAACAATTGTTCGTGAAAAATGTACATAGATAGATAGATAGATAGATATTTATTGATCTCTTCGAATCATATACATGACATGAGATAAGTCATACAGAAGTGGTTTAAAATAAATAAAAGATAAAAAAATACAATGTAGTACGACACAATTCCGAACAAAACATTACGAATATGTACACAAACATTAATATTAATATATAGTTAAGGACATAATGACGTATAAAATAACGTGCACAAGATTACAAACATTGGTTTATAAATTCATCCACAAGATTACAAGCATTGGTTTATAAATTCATCCAGGGAATAAAAACAATTGTCGATCAGAAATGATTTCAGAATGGATTTGAATTTGATTATATTTGTCATATCTTTCATTTCGTCTGGTAGCATGTTATAGAAGTATCCCCCTGCATACAGTGGAGATTTTTTTATTTTCATTCGATTGAATTTGGAAAGGTGGACATCGTTTTTTGCTCGAGTGTTATATCCATGGATATCACTGTTCTTTTGAAACCTATGTTTGTTCTGGTGAGTATAACTTAGGAGCTTGTAAAGGTAAATACCTGTAAAAGTTAGCAGCTTATTCCCCCTGAAGGTATCCCTACATGACTCCCTATAGTCCAAGTTGAATATTAGGCGAATGAATCGCTTTTGCAAGATAAATATCCTCGTGATTTCTGTCGATCTACCCCACACAATTATATTGCAGCTGATTGCGGAGTAAACTAAAGCATAGTATAAGTTAACTAGGTGACTTAGGTAAAAATTAGACTTTAGGCTATTGAAGGCAAAATACAATTTATTCAGTTTTTTACACAAACAGTCTATTTGTTTGTTGAAGTTCAGTTTGGAGTCCAATTCCATTCCAAGGAATTTGGTGCTTTTAGATGTACAAATTACACTATTATTGCTTGTAGTTATAGATATATTATTTTCTTCCTTTAGCGGTGCGGTAAATTGGACGATTACAGTTTTATTTTCGTTAATGATAAGATGATTTCGTTGACACCAATGTGCGAAGTTGCTCATGACTGTTTGTGTTTTGTTATTTAGATCATTTAGACTATCAGCTGAGACAATAATTGTGGTGTCATCTGCATAGATGAATACTCGTCCATGGTTGATATATGTGGGTAAATCGTTTACATATAGCAAAAATAATAGTGGGCCTAACACCCCACCTTGGGGAGTCCCAATGGGGGTAGTAAATTCGTTAGATAACTCATCCTCGATCCGAACTCTAAGCCTTCTGCCGGACATATAAGATTCAATCCACGACTGGATTGGTCTTCTGATGCCCATAGCTTCTAATTTTATTGTTAGGTATTTGGGATTAATCGTATCAAAAGCGCGAGTAAGATCAAAGAAGATTCCTACTAAATATTTGTTCTGGTCTATATTTTCATGGATGTATTGTGTTAGTTCCGTTGATGCAGTCTCTATTGAGAAGTTGGGTCGGAAACCATGTTGTGACGACGTTATTATATTATTTTTATTTAGGTAGTTGACTAATTGGTTATACACGGCTATCTCAATTATTTTAGAGAAACAGCTCAATATACATATCATCCTGTAGTTTTCAACAAATTGCGGATCGCCCTTTTTAAACACCGGAATGGTTTTAGCGATTTTTAGTTGGCTTGGGAAGATTCCTTGGGTGACGGATGAGTTAATGATCTGGGATAATTGGTTGGAGATTTTATCTACACATTCTCTCAGTACGATTGCTGGTATTTCATCAATTCCTGACGAGTATTTCTTTTTAAGTGTTAGTATTATGTGTTTTACGTCGATTTCATCAACTGGCATAAAGAACATTGAGTTTGGGCCTCGTATTTCATTTTTAGTACACTTGTCTTCGGGAAAATTAAGACTGTATATTGTTTCACTAACAGAGTTTGCAAAAAACTCCCCAAAGTGGTTTGCAATGTCAGTTTTACCATTTATTGCTGTCCCTTTATCAACTAAGATGATTTCCTTCCTACAGTTCTTCCTTTCCATTTTTACATTTACTAACTGCCAAAGAGATTTTGCTTTATTGTTTGAATTATTGATTATATTGCAGTAGTGTTGTTTTTTTTCCTCAGAAATTTTTGCATCTAAAGATTTTTTCATTTTTTTATAACTCAAAACTTGGTCGTCTTCTGAATTGCGAAAATATCATACCCATTTAACACCAAAAAAGACATGCTTATTATGAAGAGAAACATTCTCAATTGAAAATTGAACCAATACATGACTCCTCTGGTTCAATTTTCACTTGAGAATGTTTCTCTTTACAACATGAATCCCTTTTAATAGAGGGTATCTTGTACGATGGAAAATAGCTACAAAATTCCAACTTTCAGTCGCAGATGATTCCACAACTGACTTTATGAACATCCTGTTCATATTTTCGAAAAAATCAATGTTATGACGAAAAGTATTGATTGCAAAAGGTTTAGTTTTTTTCATTATCTACAACTTTGCCATTGAACTTTTCTCACTAAAATGTCACGTTTCGTTGAACATCGTAAGAAACCGTTTTCAACCCCTAACCGGATCCCCATTTCACCATTTTGTGCGGGTTTGTGTTTAATTGAATTCATTCTTCAAAGTTGGAACCTCAACAAGATTTTCCACCTGATGGTCCTTGCCTGTTTTCATTTTTCACAAAAATTATAGGAAGTCTAAATTGATAGGAAGTGAAATATCTTTTGGCGCGAAACAGAAATTCAAGTTTTTGAAAAGTACTTTTGGCAAAAGGCCTTACATGGTTTTCTCATTAAATTATGGTGATACGCTGCATCAAAATGGAGGACTTTATTGATATGAGTGTACTACTGAAATAATTTCGTTGCCGCTGTAGATCGGCTTTTCTAGAAGAAAGCGATGCTTGGGTTATATTTGCATCGAATTCTAATGAGTTGTTTGTATTGTCTACGATATCTCTACCGCCTGTGTTGTTACTACGTAGGTACCGTATTGAGATAGTTGTCGCGGAAAGTATGTGATGAAATGCTAGATCATAACCCTTGTTGTCTCGTCATTTCCTTGGCCTATAACACCTCCAGCAATATATACAATAAATGGCAACGAGAAAAAAACCGAATCCGCCGTGATTACTTACTGTCCAATCAGGTCAAACTGCATTGTTGGGTCTTCAACGGATCAGAGATTTCGACTAAAAGAGAGATTGTCACTGATGTGACCCAATCTGTCTGCAGTCCACCTTCATTAAATTCAGTTAACGTACTTGAAAAAATTAACGCTGAGTATCCGAATGTTTTGTTTTCTCGAAAATATTGGATTTGTGCCAAATTGTGAAGTTCCCCTCTCGTCGTGATGAACCGTCTCAACTCAGACATTGAAACTGCTCCATCTGAACTTAACCGAGTGATTTTATAAGTAATTTAAGGATTACCAAACATATATTGATGATATAATCTGCCATGAAACTAGATGTGCTTACAATATACGCGCCTGTCTCAACTCCTTGGTACACGTTACACAGCAAATGTTTCTCCTCTGGGCAGAAAATTGATTATCTTGGTCTTATTATAAAGCACAATCAGATTCGCGAATAACCTGGAAATAACAGAGCTGCCAATTAAATGTCGCGTCTTACAGGCGCAGCTGGTGTACATCGTTTTCTTGGTAGAGTAGTGTAATAATGAGAGAGACCTGTGAGGACCGCCAAGGCAAATAATAACAAATATGCCAAGTCAACAAAAACCCATGAGGGAGCAATGGGAGTTCCGCCTTCAACTTTTTCAAATCAAATAATACAATAATCACCGAACTGTTTTTCAGCAGTTATCACCTTCTAATTCATGATCTATCAGAAATCAGAATTCCAGAATTGATTATTTTCACTTTCGAAATTTTCTCCTGGCTGAAGCAAATCTGAAGCATTTTGCAACACACCACCACTAATATTCCAAAGTCCTTTTATTAAAATGTGACACTTGAACTTCTTGACCTTGTCTCAGGTCGTTGAATCCATCTCGAATTCCATTGATATGCCTGTCAGCAAACACTAGGTGATCTGATACCTGTTACATGCACTTCTCGACCTTGAAAGAAGTCGTTGAACCCTTATCAAAAATCTCCAATTCATTGAGACTTGTTTTTAACCGAAAGTATGATGTCGGTAAGTACCAGGTAATCTGATATTTGACACGAGCACTCCTACCATTTCTATCTAATAGGATTAGACTTGGATCCCATTGGTCTCTCGTAGGTTTTGACCTCAGGTACCGTTACTCTCTCATGAGTTTTGACCTTGCAGAGGTCGTTGAACACGTATTGAATTTTTCTGACTGGAACAATGGCGTCAGCGAATTCCAGGTATTTTGATATCTGACACATGTATTCATCACCCTTGAAATAGGTCATTGAACCCGTATCGAATTTCGGTGACTGTAACTATGGCGTCAGCTAACTCCAGATAATTTGATATCTGACACGTGCACTTTGTGGAATAGGTCATTGAACTTGTATCGCATTTCGATTACTGGAACGACGGCGAAGGCACATTTCAGGTAATTTGATATCTGATACGTGCATTCATTAACCTTGGAATAGGTCATCTGACACATGCACTTTTTGTAATAGGTCATTGAACCCGTATTGCGTCAGCGATATCCAGGTAATTTGATATCTGAAACGTGAATATATAATAGGTCATTGAACCCGTATCGAATTTCACTGACCGGAACTATTGCGTCATCGAGTTTCAGATAATCTGATTCCTAACACGTGCACTCCTTCCAAAAAGTTCTCTCATAGGTTTTGACCGTGACTCCCATTACTCTCTCGTGGGTTTTTGCTGACTGGCCATATTTGTTATTATTTGCCGTGGCGCTCCTACTAGGTCCCTCCTATTATTACTGTACTCTTGGAATTCTCACGTATTACTACGTATTACATCATTGTCGTACCCGCTTCGACTCTTTTTGCGGAATTATCCAATTTTCTCTAGATTATCTAAGGTAGAGGCTGCCTTGCTGAAACTGAAGAATGTAATTTGTGGCAAAAGGGTTTGGGTACCCTTTGATTTGAGCCTAACTGTGATCTTTACGTGCCATGCCAGTCCTGTTGGTGTTGCTATTATTCTCAAACATTTTGGAAGGCAATGAACGGATGATACGCATACGCATCCCGCTCATTGACGACATCGGAAACAATTCACAGCCACTTGGCTCTGCCATTTGTCTTTGGAGTGAACTACTTCTTCAATTCCGTATTTGATAATTCAAGCTTGTTAAATACATACAATGAGCCGCTTACTCGAATTTTTCGAAACAACAAGTGCTTACCACAGATGTCTAGTGCCGTGCCTACTAAGCTGCGCGTCATTCTCCTCAGGCTTCGATTACAAAGTGCGTTGAAAATCGTGGAGAGAGAATGAGAAGGTCGATTGTTTATCACGCGCTCTAATAGTACTCCAACATTTTATATATGTGTTTGCTGAGAGTTTTTGCTGAGAGAATTATGCAAATTTGTAGCCAGCAGTTATAGTCCAAGATCCCAGGGCCACCAGACGTCACTTATTTTCTGACGAACGAAATGTGTAGGATTGAGTTGTCTTAGTATGTACCAAGATCGCATGTCTAACTGCTAGATTGGCAGACGGCCATTTTCCAGGTATCAGGTGAACAAGGTACGTAAAAACATTACTAACCTCACTTATATTCTCCCTGCTGATTTTTACGTATGTGTTAGATAATATCGTTGAAAATGAGTCTTGAATACTCCCAGACACTTTCCGTCGGCGGTATTGCTTTGCAGACGCTTTAAAGCTCTAAAAATGATTATTTAATCTCACGTAAATTTTGAAGCTCCACTTTTAAATATGATAGCCAGACAACTATTTTAAAACGTTTTATAAGAAGGCAGACCGATCCAAGGGTCCAAACATCTCCTAACTCAAATTTAAGTGTCCCTCTGGGTAGGAGCACAAGGGCATTATCCACGCGCATAAGAGTGAGTGAGACGTGTATTAATATTATATTGACCTCTATTCCTCTCACTGTTCACTAATATCAATTAATTATTACATTTTGAATAACAGCAATATTTTATATTGATTATTTCTTGAGAATCAATGTTATTTAAAAAAATAGAAAAAGGCCTTCATGGATTTCTCAATACTGAGTTTTTTGGCTTCTAATCTTCATTGTCATCGTCGTTGGAATTAAACAATTCATCTTTGAGCCAATCTTGATATTGAATATCTAAATCGTCGTCCTGATCATCAGCATTATATGTATGGTCTTCCACTGTAAAATACAAGTCATACAATTAAGATCTGAAAAACTGAAGGGAAGGGAAAATTTTAAGAAACGAAAATAAATTACCTGATTGTTCCTCCAGTGACTGACTGACAAAATCCGGTAATTGGTCTCCATCGAACCAATGAAAATCATATTTACCATCTTCCAATGTCCAGCCATTGTTTTCGGGACTGAAAATATTGAACATCTTCGTACTTGCGTTGTTCCAAAGACTAGCAATATAGTTATCCCTTCGGAACTGTTGCCAAAGCTCACTCTTACAAGGTATGGTAATCAGTTACCAGATATATATTAATGAACAGTTGGAGTCTGGCACCATCTATCTCAATTAGTCCAGGAACGTTGTGAACATCACAGATACATTTTTGAATTGTGTTGATTACACGTTTTTCTTCGTCTAGATCACCAACAAAATTCAACGTGCCAAAACTGTGAAATGCGTGTTGGTACTCTTCATTTTTCTTTAAGATATTGAACGGCCTTTGTTTGCCCTTTTTGAAAAATGCTGAATTATAATCGCATGCAGTAATAGCATGGAACTCTGTTAGGATTCGACACAACAACGGTCCTAATTGTTCGTAGATAGCATTCAACTCAACATAACTGGGCTTGTTGCCAGTGCCGATCAATATCCAAATGTGGAAACCTTCATTTTTCAAATGGTGCATTTTGCCTAGCATTATAGCTGCAGTACCAGTATCTGAACATCGTATCACAAAATTAGACTGGGCATCGATGTTACAAACATGTTACATCATGTTACATCATGGTATACAATTTTTGTATCAGCTTCCTCATGCTCGGAACACGATAAATTTTCATTTATTTCAGACATGACTTTATTGTTGATCACGAAAGAGTGGCATTGCCGAAAATTAATGAAAATTCGAGTGTTGCCAATGAATGAAATCATCTCATCAGCAGCCCAGTGAAGTATAAAAAGTCAACGAGAGACTTTCAAAATGGACCTTTTTCAACTCTTTCGCGAAATCTGATGGACGAACTTGTTCTGGTCCAGTAATGATGAATTCTAGTCGTGATGATTCATGTCGACACTACCAATTTACCACCTTGTAAGAGTGAGCTTTGGCAACAGTTTCGACGGGATCTATATTGCTAGTTCCAGTCCCGAAAACAATGGCTGGTGGATATTGGAAGATGGTAAATAAGACTTTCATAGGTTCGATGGAGATCCATTACCGGATTTTGTCAGTCAGTCACTGGAGGAAAAACAGCTAATTTATTTTCGTTTCTTGAAATGTTCATGTCTCTTCAGTTTTTCAAATTTTATTGTATGACTTGTTTTTTTACAGCGGAAGAACATACATATTATGCTGATGATCAATATCAAGATTGGCCCGATGATGAATTGTTTAATTATTGAGAAATCCGTATTTTTCTATTTTTTTTTTATAACATTGATTCTCAAGAAATAATTATTAGAAAAAATTGCTGTTATTTAATTAATTTGTTGATGCTTTTTCGAGCATTCGACCTTCTACTGAAAAAAAAATTAAGTTCACTTGAGTTTATTAAAACAGCTTGTTTTTTTAAAGTTGATCCGTAATTATTTTCCTGATTTTTTTTTATTTTCAGCTGATTTTTGTTTTTAACAATCAATAATTAATTGATATGAGTGAACTGTGAGAGAAATATAGGTCAATTTAATACTAATACACGTCTCACTCACTCTCATGTGCGTGAATAATGCTCTTGTGCTCCTACCCACAGAGGCATTGAAATTGGGTAGGGTATGATTGGCCACTTGGATCGGTCTGCCTTCTTATAAAACGTTTTATAATAGTTGTCTTGCTAACATATATAAAACTGGAGCTTCAGAATTTACGTGAGATTGAATAATTATTTTGAGAGCTTTAGACTGCAAAGCAATACCGCCGACGGAAAGTGTCTGGAAGTTTTCACCTGATACCTAGGAAATGGCCGTCAGGTCAAGCTAGCAGGTAGACATGCGATCATAGTACATACTAAGACTACCCAATCGTACACATTTTGTTCGTCAGAAAATAAGTGACGTCTGGTGGCCCTGGGATCTTGCTCTATAACTCTTGAGACAAAGTTACAGTTCGATAACCCCATACATCAGCAGGTTATTGTGTTATTGTTCGATGACCCGTAGATGACAGCGTATTTATTATGCTGACATCTGCAATAAATTATATATGAATACATTGATTGAATTGTAACAGTGATGTGTCATATTTTATAGTTTCTTGTAGTTACTCTGTTCGACTGAAAAGTTTTTGGAAGTCCTTTTGTGTGAACAAGAAATATAATTGGCGCAGTCGCCACAGTGGGGTGTTTACTTGATTTGGGCGGCCAAATTTATTTTCATTGTTGAAATAATTTTTAATATGCCCTGAACTCGCTAACGTGTTCTTGAAAGTTGATGGAAGTATAAAAACATTTAACAAAATATTTGTTCATAATATTTGTTGATAAATTTTGAAGTACATTTATTTTTAATTCCGACTCTTATATCTCTTCTCCCTTCTCCAGCTAAAGAAGATTCTTTTTCAATTTCTGGTGAATAAAGAAGTTCAGGAGCGAGAAGCATTTCGACTGGCTCGTTTTGTGTCTAGAAGTAATTCGTTCTCAAGGATACAAGATGTTGAAAAGACGATAATTTAAAAAAATTCAACACCCTGTATTTTGAGAACAAATAAGTTTCGATGTATCTTCATTGTGAAGAAGATGTTCATTTTAACGAAATCTATCATACAATCAGTTTTTGTACAGTTCTGAGCAACTTCATCTGGCACCTAAGTAACCTCATAATCTGCATCGATGCAGAAATTTGCAAATTCTTCAAAAACAGTTGCGCGTTGTTAAGCAGGTCTATTTTGCTCAGAAAATGCGTAGAAATAAGATTTAAGTATAAAAAATCCCGAAAGTATACTGTCAAAAAAGTAAGGGTAAATTAAAATCAATAATGATAACGTACGCAGCGTCTTCTAAGTGTTAGATACAAATTGATACCAAATTTTGATTTCTCACCTCAAATGACCCAGATCACCAAATATTGTGCAAAAAAAATATTTTTGCAAAAGTTATTCAAAATAACTGAAAATAAAATTTCGACTTCAACGCCCTGTATCTTCGGAACGAACGATTTTCTGACATATGTTTGTATGAATTTTTCATTTTAAAATTAAACTATCCAAAGATTCACCCTTTAGAGTTTGAACAGGTAGGTACTTGATAAACAAGTGTCAAAGTCTAATCCAGTTATTTCAGTTGTCATTCAGTACTTGTAAAAAATCGTCTACTATAGTATTATCCTTCTTGGTATTTCTGAAAACATGCTTTGGAACGTCAACAATGAGTCCAATTCATTGTGATTTTGAATTCTTCATGGATTTGTTGCTTTCTCTATTTGACAATATTTTTATTGATTTTTTCAATTGCCACTTCTCAACTGGTACCTAGTTTATAGGACAAATGTAATATACCTTCAAAAATTCTTGTTTACGGATAAATGATAGATAAATCAAATTTCAACGTTTCCTTTTCATATCCTTTACATTTTTTAAATTTTTGAAGGTCGTTGAAGTCGCAGCATTGCATAGTTTGGCATCAATCATAGTGAAGATGAAGATATAATTAACAGAAAATGTTCTTTTGGCCACCGTATATTCAGATCGCGTGCAAAATGCTGTTTGCTCGTATTGAATCTCTTCCTTTGTAATATTTACAGATTCCTTAACCAATCTGAAGAGTTTTGTATGCCTACTGATGATGATACTGATACTTGGTTATCGAAATGTATATCTAGGAGTAAAAATACTTGTGTGGTAAAGGAGAAAATGCTATTTGTTCTCATTGAATGACACCCCAGGCGACCAGTATCCCATTTTCGAGCTTGATCATTTAAAAAATGGTGATACTGGCAAAACAATTTCTTTTTTTTTTTTTAAAAGAAAATCGAATAACTGACTCTGAGACTTCAATCAAGTTTCTTTTGACATTGTCCCGGTGGCCACACATGTTCACAACATAATATTGAGATTGAAACCTTACACTCAGATGAAAGAACAATTCCGGAAGGACCCGGAAGTACAACAAAAACCTTCCTAAATTTAAAATATCTTAATTAATGATTAAAACTATCGATTATTATGTATAGCAGAACTTCTATGAAACCAATTGGATTACAATGGAAAGGTACCAAATATACTTTGACATACCTGTTTCACAGTTACCAATTTTGAAAAACTTTTTCGTACGATGGTTATTAACTCTCAAAATTGAGGATTCGCCTTGAACTCTGGGACTGCATGTGTAATCTAATTCAAACATTCGAATACGGATATATTTTACTAAATCATAGGCAACGTGACGCAATTGACTATGTCCGCCCGTTTTATATCAACTATTCATCAACCTCCCGGTGGCATTTCCTTTCATCCATCATAATCTTGTCATTATGGACTTTTAGCCGCCTAAATCTAATAAATACCCCGCTGTGAGTCGTTAGGATGGTGAAGAGCACTTAGAAGATAATCGTCGTTTTCAAACGTTCATACACCATTTCTGAAACAGGTTCCAGAGAGGAACAATTGTTCCAGAAGGATTTTGGCCGTAAGAAAGAGACCCTCTTCACTACCGTCCATCAAGAAGCCTAACAGAAACGAGCAACAAGAACATTTTTGGTTTACGAATACGCAACAAGTCATCACCGTCATACTGTAAGCACAAATGAATCCAACTTCAATTTCAAATTATATTTTACGCACCCCTACCGTGACTCTACAAAATCCACCTTCAATTATCAATCGTCTTCCGAACACTTTCCCTAAAACCTGAAGAATTTCTGTATCGTACCCGAATACATCGGATATCCACATGAATTATACCAAATTATAAACAAATTGACAATGTTACTGAACGAATACTAGAATGCCAAAAATAACAGTTGTTTCCAAAATCATATATTGATACAAGGACTACTCAAAAAACTACGATGCAGAGCCACATATGTCATCTCAGTTTAAAACCCTCTCGCTCACGAATTATGAATTTTGAAGATAGAAATCTGAATATTTTTCTACAGTTTCTATGATTTTTTTGCAATTTTTGATATACATATATTTTTTTTTAATGTTCTATGAACCCTATTATATGAAATAAGAGGTTATCACATTATTACAATGATATTTTATCAACAATTGTTCACATTCACATGATCATTAATGAAACAGTTTTTTTCGACAAACATAAATAAACATTGCATTTGCTAGAAAGTATTCTTGTTTTTCCCGTACATCATCATCGTCATCACTCATACATTCAATATCTGATAAACTTCGTTCAATTATTTGCAACAGCTCCTCGTCAGTTAGAGGTCCTCCTGGCCATTTTTTATGCACTTTAATATATCATAGTGATATATAAAAAGGTTACGTTGATTTTACCGTTGACTCACAATGTCCACAATACAGTACACCACACTATAAAAATCTTAGAGTTCAAAATAAGTATACGAAAACCGAGTAATACACTAATTATAAACCAAAATTCAACAAGTTTTCTCCACAATAGACTTTATTAGAAAGTTGCTATTATTCGAATGTCACCAAGAAGAATAACAGAACAAATCTCTACACGGTCATATACGCAGACTTCTAGAAACGCTTATTTTATTTGAATTTCACCTTCCTACTATATTGTACAGATGGCAGCACATGTGTTCTTTTGAAATAATATACTATCCTGATCAGAGTGCGATAGAAGATTGCAGTGAAAACAAACAGAGCTCAACATAAATAATGTTTGAATAGGTTGTCCTTATTTGGGGACACGGTGAGCCAAAGGGCTAAGAATGTAGAGACTGGACTAGCATCAAAGGAACTTCAATCCAGAACTAAGCTGACCAACGGAACCAAAATTCCTTGACAAGAGATTTAGTTAACCTACGACAAGATCAGAATGAACCCTCGAATTCATGGGACTTTTGAACACCATGTTTTTATATTCCTAGCGGGACTACGGGAGCTTATGGGATCCACCATCAGATCGATGAAACAAGTAGACTTGGCAACAGCGATGTAGTATATTCAAGAGGAAAACAACATCCGTTATCTACAAAAATCATTTGGATCCCCACAAGTTTCCAGGAAACCTCTTCAGATACCCCCAAAGAGCTATAAATTACTAATCCGACCAACGATCAATGCCACAGTCATATGGCGTAAAACAGATTTGAAATATTCATTTTTTCCTAGATATTCATGTACCGGTTTAAAATCTGGATTTTTTTTGGACCACTTTTGAATCAGCTCTTCAGTTTCCTTTTCAGGTTTTTTGGTGCAGATACTAGATGTGCGAATGGCACATATCGTCCTCACTATTTTCATCTGAATCATGCGCTTGAGGTTCAACGAATCCATCAGAATCTACTGAGAATCCAGTATTCTCTTCGTCAAGTTGCTCCTCATCTGTTAGTTCATGTCTTCTGGTGGTGATGCTATCAAGTCCGCTTCTATCTGCTCAGAATACAATGCATCTTCCAGATTTTCAAAACTGTTTCTTCTACTCATGCTGGAAAAATATGAAAATAATTTCAATAGAACAGCCCAGGGATCTATACATAGACTGCAGTTTTTTCAGCAGAAAGAAATATCTATCTATGTAATTATAATATACTAGTTTTAAAATAAAAATGAAAAAGTGGCTTACCTGCTTGAATCTGTAGGTTTCTTAGTGTTTTGATGAAAGAGAAGAACACAAAGAATTGAAATATATTAAATGCAATTCAAATCTCTGACTTTTCTTTATTTGACAATCTACAAATTCAAGTTTTATCAACATCTCAATTTTTTTTAAGTATATAGAATACGAAAAATGAATATATCAAACATAAACACTAACACTAAGTATTTCAACACTCCCTCCGTTTGATATTCATTTTGATTCTCATTGCTTCAAATTGATGCTTGCTCAATGCCTTTGGTGAAAATATCTGCCAACTGTTCTTCACTTTTCACGAATTGAAGTTCGAAATCTTTTCCAAGTTTTTCTCTCAAAAAATGAAAACGAATATCAATATGCTTCGTTCGTTTATGAGAATTTTCATCTCGTATTAATCTCATTGCACTTTGATTATCCATTCTGATGACAACTGGATGCTGACAGATCTGCAGATCAATTTTACCATTGCAATGGTTTCCTTCACTGCTTCAGTTGCTGCTATATATTCTGATTCAGCAGTTGATAGAGCTACTATATTTTGACGCCTGGAATACCAACTGATAGGTGTTCCTTCAAAGAACATAACAAAACCAGAAGTTGATTTTCTGGTTTGAATGTCTCCCGCAAAATCAGCATCACTGTAACTTACTATTGGAGTCTCATAAGAATTTGCACCAAATTGTAAACCATAATCCTTCGTTCCTTTCAAATATCTTAAAATTCGTTTTACTCCCTCCCAATGAATATCACATGGACTTTCTACATATCTGCTCAACTTTCTCAAGATGTTGTAGTAAATTTTCTATTTCAGATGCGTTTGTTGATGCGATTAAACCGTCGTCAACGAATATAACGAGAAACAATTCATCACCGCTTTTGTGATTTTTGTAAAAAATACATGGATCGGTCTCAGACTGTACAAGATTGAATATTTCCAATGTGTTGACGAATTTCTTGTTCCAATTCCGGGGAGCTTGTTTAAGCCCATAAATGCTCTTCTTGAGATGACATACTCGTTCAGTTCCGTCTTCAAATCCTGGGGGTTGTTGCATATAGATGTCCTCGTCCAATGACCATTCAAGAATGCAGTTTTAACGTCTAACTGTCTCAAAAACATTGCATTGCATGACGCTATTCCCAAAATCAATCTTATAGATTTGTACTGTGCTACTGGACTGAATCTATTCCATATTTCTGACCACATCCTTTCACGACTAACCTTGCTTTATGAAGTCCACTTGATTTCAATTTGTAGACCCACATACAGTTGAGAGTTTTCTTATTCTGTGGAAGAGAAGTCAATTCCCAAGTTTGGTTTTGAAGTTGAGCGTCCATTTCTTTTTTCATAGCTTCTTTCCATTCCTTACTTCCTATCGCTTGACTAAAATTGATTTCATCATCTGATATCATACAAACAAAGTCACTGTATTTGTTCGGAACTTTCAAAAAATCACTATTTCTCAGGAGCCTATTTTCTGAAGATTCATCAACATGTTCAACAGCTTCATTTGCTACTTCTTCGTGTATATTATTTCCAATTGATCCATTCATTATTTCACTATTAGCAGTAGATTCGGGAAGTACCACAGTCATTGTCTTGATTGATTTTTCTTCCATTTTTGCCGTAAAATCGTCTTTACTCTTCTTGAAAATAACATCTCTGCAAACGTCAATCTTTCTGTCAGTTGGGAAATATATTCGAAATCCTTTTGATTGCTCAGAATATCCTACAAATATGCCTTCTTTGCTCTTCCAGTCCCATTTTTGTCGTTTTTGTTTGGGTACATGTGTATATACTGTACTTCCGAAAATTTGAAGACGATCAAGATCTGCTTTTTTATTGAAGATCAATTCGAAAGGGGTTTTTCCTGGTATGGAACTTGTACCAGATATATTCAGAACATATGATACAGTTTCATTTCATTTAATCGCTTCTGCCCACAGATATTTTTCAAGTTTTTTCGAATGGAGTAAAGTTCTGGCTCCCTCAACCAATGTTCTCATTTCCCTTTCTGCTGCTCCGTTCTGCTCCGGAGTATAGCTGACCGTAAATTGTTGTTTAATGTCATATTTCTTCAACAAGTTTTCTATATTTCTGTTTTTGAATTCAGAACCATTGTCAGATGGAATGATTTTCACTTTTTCATTAGTTTCCAATTCAAACTTTGGTATAAATTCTGACATTTTTGTTATGACTTCACTCTTGTGCTTCATAAAATAGACATTTCTGTAGTGAGAAAAATCGTCTTTCAACAGAAGAAAATACACTAAACCGCCAATTGATTTTACTTCCATAGGACCGCTGACGTCTACATGAATAATTTCACCGGGTTTGGAGGTCACCGTTGTAGAATTCGGAAATTTTTCTTTAGTCTGTTTGCCATAAATGCAAGATTCGCATTGAAATTCTTCATTCTCGTTGTGATCAAATCCATAATTTTTCAGAACTTTTCGACATTGAGTGACATTTTGATGAACCAATAACTCATGCCAATGTTTCAGAGATCGTTTTTCTTTAGAACCCACATAAGCTTGAGTATCTTTTTCTAGGTCCATTTTGAGTCTAAATAAATTTCCATCACGTTCACCCACAATTATGGTATCATTTTCTTTCATTATTTTACATTGTCTTTTATCGGTGATAATTGTGTAGCCTTTATCATCAACAGCACTGGCGGAAAATAAACTACACTTTAGGTCTGGAACATGTAGAACCCTTTCAATGGTACAGCTGAGTGAATCATTATTTTTCTTCCGGACGTTGACTGATATAGTACCTCTTCCTTCAACTGCCAATCTTGTTCCATCACCGATTACAATGTACTCTTTGATATTGAGTTTTTCATAACTGTTGAACCAGGATCTAGAAAAGTCATATGATGACTCGCACCACTGTCCAAATACCAATCACATTTGGATCCACCTTCTGTGTTGGACATGAGGGCGTAGTTAGATCTCGATGATGACGCAGATGGTGTTTGCTGCACCTTCTTTTTCTTGAACCAACAGTCACGCTCAAAATGTCCCCGTTTCTTGCAGTAATTACATATTATTACGTTTTTCTTCACGAATCTTTCTTTAAATTCATTGTCAGTCTTTCTGGGATACTTTGTTCTCCAGTTCGATTTCTTTGCAGATAATGCTTCGACTATCCCTTCGTCTCTGTTGTCCCTATTCTTGATTCTCTCTTCTTCAGCGATTAATCTTGATGTTAAACTATTGAGTGTTTTTTCGGGAGAACTGTCCCAAGCTGAGTGAAAATGTTTAAAACTTTCTTGTAATGTCATCAAAATTTTGTTCACCAGCATACTCTCACTGATTTCATCTCCGCACGATTTCAATTCATTACTCAGGTTCTCTAGATCCGCTATATGTGCTGCTACCCCACGTTTTTGAAGACATATGCATAAAATCTTTGTTGCAGGGAATGTAAATTCGCTTCGGTTGTTTTTCCAAACAGAGATCGAATTCTGGTCCACATGTCTGCTGAATTCTTGCAAGCAATAAGATGAGTAATAACCCTTTCGCTAACTGAAGTCACGATTACTCGTTGTGCTTTCAAGTCATCCTCACTCCATTTCTTCTTGCTTTCCTCCGATGCACCCGGGAGTCTGCTTTTGTCGACTACATCATAAACTCCAGCAGTTCGGAGAATTATGATTATCTGGAATTTCTATGCCGGATAATTACTTCCGTTATTCTCGAGTACAATAACTCTCTTGAATTCTACTTGATCCATTTTACTTTCAAATCTCAAAAAACTAACCACACAAATTACTGTTAGTTAATATGTGTGTAACTTATAATTCTCTTCTCACAACTGCAGTCCTGGGCCCATAACCTGTAGGTTTCTCAGTGTTTTGATGAAAGAGAAGAACTCAAAGAATTGTTGATTCTTTTTAATGAGAAATGAAATATATTAAATGCAATTCAAATCTCTGACTTTTCTTTATTTGACAATCTACAAATTCAATTTTTATCAACAACTCAATTTTTTTTAAGTACATAGAATACGAAAAATGAATATATCAAACATAAACACTAACACTAAGTATTTCAACATTTATCAAGTGAAAAATAAAAAAAAGCCTTTCATTGCACGCACCCTAAACAACAACAAATTCGAAAGCAAGCAAACTTACAGTAAGTTTACTACGTTTGCATTTCTCTGACCCGATGCAATGAGATGATAGTGGGCGTGAACACCCTAGACGTCGCAACTTGTTTTTACCACGTGATTTTCGTGCTGATCTATAAATAGATCTATAAATAGATCGCTGGATGCTAATGGGTTAAATGAAATTCATTTCTATTTATGAATCCCAGATTTGTAAGTGATGATAAGTTTCTTTTAGTCCACAGCTAAACCAAACCTTTATAAGTTGACTCTGATAAAACTGGTTATTTCTCATTTCGAATGGAATGAAACAAGGAAATCCATTTCGCGAAAACAACACATTTTAGTAAAATTATTCAAAATAAAAAGGAAATATGTAGAACAAAAATGTGAAAGTCGTTCAACTAAATAAATGACAGAATTCAATACTGAAATGAAACAACACCAAAATATTCGTTCGTTTTGATGGTGGAACTTATCGAAAATGTCCAAAAATGGAGGAAAATTTCCTTTTCATTTATTCATTACTTGAAGAATTTGTTGGGGTTGCTACCCCTATTTGTTGGTTGGTCGACGGTTGCAAAATAGAAAGCCAAGATGCTGATAATTCAAGTTTAATTTGGAATAAAAATCAGTTACAGTGTTGGACAAGAGTTCGTTCGTAATTGCTAAAGAAAATAATTTACAATCAGTTTTTATGCATGAAACTATGACGCTGGCTTAGAAAGAGCTAGCCTTAGTAAAACGAAGGATAAAATTTGCTCCACGAACAAAGAGAAGTTATATGTGACAAGTCAGCGTTTTTGTGTTCTAGTTTCACTAAAATAAAATATCATATCAAGCATTTCGAAGAATGTTAGTTATCATTATGAAACAATAACAGAGATTATAATTAAATGAATTAAATGCACTTTACAACATCCGTCCCCCTTGAGGCTGAAATTTGTAACTAGGGTTGTTGCAAATTTCTGAACTTTTATCAGATTCCATAGAATTTTGTGAAGGGAATGCTGACTAATTTGTTTGTTCTTCAACATTCTGATTTTTCGTTTCAATTTGTTTTGAACTGATAAGTTTATTATTTCTTATGAGTAAATATATAACCACTATACTAAGAAAAATGTAAATAAATATGTAATGGTGAATATGATTAAAATTCAACTGGTTGTGTTTAAATAACTCTTGTTCCTTTTCTTTTACTAATGACAAGGAGTAGCTCAATTTATTGAGTTTATTAGACTGCTGCGCTGAAATTAATGTTGTCGTATTCAGTGATGGAATGTCATTTAATACTAATGTATGATCAAGTAACTTGAAATTTATATCAATTTTTGGATAGTATGAGATACATATCGAATCATTGAAGTTCTTCGCGTCTAACGCGTTTAAAATAATTGAATCTGTAAATGCTGAACAATGAGAATTGAGTTTCAGGACTCCAGTTTTATACATCGTAATTTGTTTTTTGAAATTGTTACAATTAATTGTTAGAAATTCATTCTTAGGACTGTTGAAGATCAAAGAATTTGGTTCATGTAGTTGAATAAAAATGGTTGTTTTTATGATAACGTCTCTTTTTTCACATGTTTCAGGAGTTTCATGTGTAGTTAAGAATAGTAATGCTTCGCAAACCTTATGCAATTGTAAAAGGAACAAGGGATATTTTTGTTTACAGACATATTTTCTATTTATAATAATACATTCATCATTTTCATCTAGGGTACCGAAAAGAATTTTCCCTGTACTGCCTATTAAATTTATTAAACCACGTTTCCTACGGTCATGAGTATTCGGAACCTCCGAATGCAAAACTTGTTGAATAAGATCATCATTTTCTTCTATTTTGAGTGTTGTAAGATTCATGACACTCATGGAAGTTCGGCATTGCTTGACATGCGCTTTTATAGTAAGAACTGAGTTGCACATTTTCACAGCTGTTCCGAAATGATAAAGTCGTAGTTTATGCATGCTAAAATAAGAATTTAAATCCAGTGACGTTATCATTTTCCAGTAACTGTTATATAATGCGACACTATTGAATTGCTCGTAGTAAATACCTGAACTCTCGTTTATTGGCGTTATTTTGTAATACGAATACGGGTCATCACATTGTGTGTGCATAATATAAACAAAGAGTAAAGTAAATTTATATAATTTCTGCGTGGTCTGCATATCCTTGGATTCGCTGAAACAAAGATAGACGTTAACTAATTATGATATAATTTTAATCTATTGTTATGAACTCGCGAGAATTTATTCTTTATCTCGATGGTCGTATTTACATCAGAATTGATGTTCTGGACTTTATAGGGACCGCTCCGTACAGGTTGCAGTTTTTTGCTTTTCCCTTTTGTTTTTGATTTGTTTTTGAGTAGCACTAAATCTCCAACTTTGAAATGAACTTCTTTAGAGTTTTTATCAAAATATTCTTTCGATTTTTCTTTACTTCTGATGAGATTTTCTCTAGCAATTTCATGAGCATGTTGTAATCGAGATTTCAATTCATAGTCGTAATCATTGTAGTTATATGTTAATTCGGGAGGCCGTTTTAAAGCAGAGGGAATCTCTACAGGATGTCCGTAGAGTAGCTCAAAGGGAGTGTAATTTGTAGCTGAATGTACTGATGAATTGTTAACAAATTGGGCATAAGGTAGCCAAAGATCCCAAGTTGTTTGGTCTTTATCAGTGTAATTTCTAAGATATTCTGAAAGTGTTTTATGAGATCTCTCTAAGCTTCCATTAGTTTGTGGCCTGAAGGCACATGTTTGTATTTTATGGATTTTTAGTAGCTTACAAACATTAGCGAAAACCTCGCTGAGGAAGTTTTGACCTTTATCATTTAATAAGGAGGTTCGGATACCATGTTGGCAAATTATATTGGTTACAAAACTTTCAGCAATAGTTGGGGCTTCTTGATTTTCTAGTGGAATTAATTCACAGAATTTGGTAAGTTCATCTTGAAAAGTGAGAATATATTTATTTTGATTGAGACTGGTAATGGACCTACAATGTCAAGACTAACCTTCTCAAAGGGTTTTCTTGCAGTTGTGGTTATAATCATAGGCATTTTAGTGTATTTGGACGATTTATTTTTCTGGCACGATTCACACTTTGTGATAAAGTCATGTACGTCTTTAAACATACCTTTCCATTTGTACTTGGCACGGATTTTTTTGAACGTCTTATTCACTCCTAAATGACCACCCAAAGGTGTATTATGAAACTCTTTCAGAATTTTCTGAATATCTTTCTCTTCTTTTATTTTGGTAACATTGTTGTGGTAAATAGTTATTTTTATTTCTGTACCTTTAAAAATAAAACGTAGCATGGTACGAATATTTTCAAATTTCAAGCTTTTGTAAGGAATAATTCTTGTGAAGTTCATCATGGCAATGTCGGAAATATTATTTTCTAGGAGGAACGCTTTTAAACGTAAAATTGCGGCGTATATATTTTCATAAGATACCACCTGACTATGAGAATGGGTTGGAATGAAAACGATACTATCGCAAGCGTAATAAATAGGTTGAAGGACGTTCAAAGGTTATGTTTTCAACTTATTGATAACTTCATCTGTTAGGCTGGTTGGAAGGAATGCTGAATTTGTACTTGTGAAATGAACCTTCGTGACAGCAGGACCGGACTCGGTTATATTTTGATGACTGTGTGTTACGTTTGAATTAATTATTATTCGATTTTCTTTTTCAGTAAGGAATTTTTGGTAATCAGTTATAGGTATGGATTCATTGGAATCAAGAATAGGAAACACAGGGTTTATTCTACTGAGAGCATCAGCATTGGAATTCAGTTTTCCTGGTTTATGTATGATTTCGAATTGAAATTCTTCGAGTTTTAAACGAAATTTCATTGAACGACTCCCAACGTCCTTGATTGAGAACAAATAAATCAACGGTTTATGATTTGTGACTAACAGGAATGGTCGACCATATAGGTAGGGTCGGAAATATTTGCAGCTCCACAAAATCGACAACAACTCCTTTTCGATTGTGCTATAATTTTTTTCGGCCTTATTCAGAGTACGGGAGGCATAAGCAATAGGTAGATCCTTGCCAATCTGACCCTGAGATAATACTGAGCCTAACGAAATATTGCTCGCATCACAAGTCAAGACGAATTGTTTCGTAAAATCAGGAAATTGAAGTATTGGTGGATGGCATAATTGTTGTTTTAAGAATTCGAAAGATTATATGCAAGACGGCGAAAAAATGAATGGAATATCTTTCTTCAGTAGATTTGTAAGAGGTTGTGTGATTTTTGCAAAGTTTTTAATATGACGCCTATAGTAACCGGCTAATCCCAAAAATGACTTAATGTCTGTGACTGATTTGGGAATAGGAAAATTTTTCACCGCAATTATTTTATTTGGATCCGGACTGATTCCTTCTTCGGTTATAACATGACCCAAATAGCTCAATTCGGGTCTTAGGAATTCGCATTTTTCTGGTTGCAACTTCAAGTTATGGTTTCTGAATCTACTAAGTATTTCGACCAATTTAAAATTATGTTCTGCAAGTGTTTTAGCAAATATAACAACGTCATCAAGGTAGACGAAACACTTGATACCTTGGAGGCCTGAGAGAATCATTCTCATAAATAGAGAAGGAGACCCCTTCAACCCGAAAGGCATTCGATTGTATTCGAAAGGTCCACAGGGTACACTGAAGGCGGTTTTGTGTTTATCTTTGGGGTCCATCAAAACTTGGTGATACCCCGAGGCTAAATCCAAAGAACTGAAAAATTTTAAGTTCCCTAACTGGTCTAAAATCTCCGTGATGTTAGGTAAGTAATAGACTTCATCAACAGTTTTCTCATTGAGCTTCCGAAAATCGATGACTATTCGCCATTTTTTGTTTCCATTAATATCAGCTTTTTTCGGAACGACAAGAAGTGGAGGATGATTTGGATTCGGATATTATACCATCTTCAAGCATTTTATTCACTTAGTTGCGTATCTCTTCCTGTTGCTGGAAGGGTAACCTATAAGGTTTGACATTTACAGGTATATTATCGGTTGTAGGAATCGTATGCTGAACTGCATTCGTATACGATAACTTATCTCCTTTCAAGTAAAAAACGTCATGATATGATTTACAAATTTCTAAAATACTTTCTTCTTGAATAGGATCCATATGGGAAGTGCGTATGGAATTTCATAAAGAATTCAACCTTTCCAATTTACAAGTAGGTTCATCGATTCGGAGAATTTCAAATTCATTAATGTTTGCAAATGTTAAATTAGGATTTTCAATGCTTACTTCATGATTATGTGTATTTATCAAAGTTACGTGACAAAATCCTTCAACTGGATGAATGAGGGAATTACCAACAAATACACCTTGTTTTATTTCAGATGATAAGCACAATGAATCCGACGTTTGAGTAGTCCGGATTCTACGAATGACTTCGCTTCTGGCTGGAAGGCTTATTTTATTATTTTTGCGTGAAGTTTTCAGAGGAAATGAAAATGTTTAATTTTTTAGTGTAAATGAAGAGTAATTACTATAATAATCAATATTAGCTTTGTATTTAACAAAAAAATCCTTTCCAAGAATTCCATCTTGTGAAATAGGAAAATCATACTTTACTAGATGTACAGGGTGAGTAATAATATTCTCACCAAATTTTAATTTACCATAACAAATGCCATAAGTGGGAATGAGTGACTCGGATATGCCTTTCAGGAATGATTTATGATCCGTAAAACACCATTCATCACCTTTTACAAACGATTTTTTCATTAAAGTAATAGAACTACCCGTATCTATTAAGAAACTACCATTTTTATTATTCAAAAACAATGAGTGCATAAGGACGCTATCAAAGTCATTGATCGTATAAGAACTTAAGGAAAATGTGTTGATTTCAGGAGTCGAGGTAACCTTGTTAATGTTTATAGTTTCAAGGTTATTTTCAGAAATAATTTCAGGACTTTCTGTGATTTTTTCAGGAATTGTAGTATCAGGATTAGGACAACAGATATGATGATGAAAGATAGGATCTGCTGTGGTATTAACTTCATGACTACAATTATCATGATGATTCGACCCAAGATAGCTTTCTGTATTTAAGGTTCGGCAGTTTAAAAATTGTTCACTCGACTTGCGCTGCCTGAGGCCACAATCGGTTGCGAGGAGTTTCCCGACTCAGGAGATTGATTTGTATTTTTGAAAGAGTATGCCCTTTTCTTTTTGAAACAGTGGCCTTCCTTTTTGCAATAGGCACAAATAATTTTTGTATAATTCACTTCTGACTTTATTTCTCTTCTCGAAAATGATGGGAGTTGATTTGACGAGTTACGATTTTTGAAAAAACGTTCTGATTCTATGTGACCATTACGCTTGCAAAAATCGCATTTTTTTAATTTTACGTTTGGCTTTGCCTTTTGAAAATTTGGTTTTAATTGACTGCCTAACGACCTTTCTTCTTCAACCGCTGCTTCGATTGCTTCAGAAAGAGTTGAAAATCGGGATGCTTTAACAATTAATTTTATATTATAATTAAGTCCGTCTACAAAAGATTTGAACCCTGTCCTAGAATTTAATTTACGAATAGTTTCAGCAGCTTCAGATCCTTCAGCTGATATGCAAGCATCGTTTAAATCACTCAATAATTGCTCAATACGATTGCCAAAATTTCTAACACGTTCACCCGGTTTCTGATTGTTCTGATGAGTTCACTCTGTAACTGACCTATAATGCGCGTTTCAATTCTTTTTTCAAATTTGCCCAACTTTCATAAGTTCTATGTTTGATAACGTTATAAGCAGGACCTGATAAACGTGATTTCATAATGTTCACTAAAAGAGAAACGTCTGCCGGTTGTGACAAATCAGTGTCAACCACATCACAAACTGAAACAAATCTATGTAATTCTGCCCTATCTCCTCTAAATTCAGGAATCATTTTTAATGCTGTATCAATATTTAGTTTAGGCATATTGACTTCAGGGTTTACTTTCTGAGAAAAATTGTATAAGACAGTAGAACAATTAAATGAACAAAATAACAACAACAACGTAATTGGTAAAAAAATAAGATTGATAGACACTAAGATAAAAGTTGCTTCCAATTTTCACGAAAATGAACAATACGAACGAGTACATACACTGTATAACTTACGATGTTTTTCTTCCAATTCTTGAATTCTGCTTGTGAATCAACGTCTTGTTCTTATGTGAAACTTCTGCTAAAGTCTCACTCCGCTTGTTTCTGGACGGCTGCACCCTCAGGATAAACAAATTGATATTTGCTTTTGTGGTATGCTTCATCGGCTGTTGTACTGGATGGTACAATTGGATCAACCGGCCAAACAGGACAGCTTCTGCACTAGTAATCCTTGGATCCCCTTCCGACGAATGAAGTATAGGATCTGACTATTTTTGGCACCTCTCGAACACCTTCACACCTGACACCATTTAATGTTGGGGTTGCTACCCCTATTTGTTGGTTTGTCGACGGTTGCAAAATAGAAAGCCAAGATGCTGATAATTCAAGTTCAATTCGGAATAAAAATCAGTTACAGTGTTGGACAAGAGTTCGTTCGTAATTGCTAAAAAGAATAATTTACAATCAGTTTTTATGCATGAAACTATGACGCTGGCTTAGAAAGAGCTAGCCATAGTAAAAAGAAGGATAAAATTTGCTCCACGAACAAAGAGAAGTTATATGTGACAAGTCAGCGTTTTTGTGTTCTAGTTTCACTGAAATAAAATATCATATCAAGCATTTCGAAGAATGTTAGTTATCATTATGAAACAATAACAGAGATTATAATTAAATGAATTAGGTAAATGCACTTTACAACAAATTTTTCAAAACTTATTTTCATCTTTGTACAATCATAGAACTCAAAAAAAATCTTGTTTGACTCCTCTTTTATCAGGGATGAAGACCCTTTACGGAAATCTTGGCTAACTGTGTCATTCCCACAGTGCACATGCATACTCACCATGGCATTGTATTCATATGTAACCGTATTAACAACTGGAAGGATATCAAGATTTTTGTTTATTGATGTAGCCGATATTTGATGAAAATCCATGTTAATTCCTATAATGAAACTAAGTGAATGATTTTCTCTACAAAGTGTTCACAAAACCACGACGATCGTTTCATTGTACAACAGCTTCTTCAAGTGAAGAAGATAATCTAAATTACAAATTTGCTGTGTTCCCTTAAATACTCATCGTAAATTAATCAGGGTTCAGGTATATACCTGTCTCTAAATAAACCCCCAAACTGGTAGAACTTTCAAAAAGCGCCTATCCGAACATAGAAACAGCTTTGTTAACGGAAATATAAATTCAACGTTTACCGAAAACCATGCTACCATGATTTTGATATCTTTCATGTTAAAAACAAGGGCATGAAGTTGAATCTTTTGAAAAGTATGTAGATTAATAAATGGAAAAATTCTGATAACCTTCTCAATGACTAACTGGAATTGAATAATTCACCCTTACTCAATATGTTTTTCTGAAAAGGCTACATAAAATATAATCAGTAATATTGGTACTTATCGGGGGTTTATTTGGAGACAGGCATACTCCTGAACCCTAATCAATTTACGATGAGTATTCAAGAAAACACAGCAGAGTTGTAATTAAGATTTAGATCTTGTCCACTTGAAGAAGCTGTACTACGCGAGCGTCGTGGTTTTGTAAACCCTTTGTAGTGAAAATCATTCATTTAGTTTCATTATAGATAAAAACAAGATTTTTTCGAAGGGAGTCTCTAGCAAACGTCGACTTCTATCATACTATCAGATAAATATAGATTTTAGATTGGAGACTGCCCCCAAGGCTTCATTGTATTTGAGCACATATCAGCTAACGTAATGCATAGTAGTTGTTAGCTATCACGGTGACGTCACATGAATAGCAATCTGATTGACCACTCTGAAGTCTCAATCATTTCTTCTCAATGGATCTTTACATTTACGGAAAATAAATTACAAAACTCGTTTAAATCGATAGTTGTTAGTCTGAACAGTCCATTTAACAAAAAGTTCCATTATTTTTCTTTCATTTAAAAAAAATATCACATTTGAAAGTGTGCTGCTGATGTCACGTTCATCGGAAATATCTCCCACTATAATCCACATTCCGAAACAGGCAATACCGTTCTCCTTAAAAATATAACTTCTAGCATGATATAAGCCGTTGAGAAATAATCAATACATTGTCTCTTGATCAACTCATAGATAAAAATCCACATATTAGCTATTTTTTATTGTATTTGTAACTTTCAAATTTTCTGAACAGACCAAGCTGTCATACGACACATTATATTTGAATGAGAATTTGGTGCACAACTTTAGCAACGTTGCCAAGTTCAGTTTTGATGAACGTGACATCACGAAACCAATTTTCTTCTGATTACAGATAAACTAGCGGTCAGAAAAAAAATTAAAAATCCCGATTGATATTATCGTATTTACTTTTTAATTTCAGTGTTACCTCATATCTCTTGGAAAGGACCATTGTTATCCACGAGGGGGAATAACTCTTTCATTAAAGCTGTACATCATACTTGGATTAACTTTTCATTACTTGTAATTAACTCTTCATTATTCTCAAAAACTCTTTTATTATTTTCCATAACCTTCTCATCATTCGCCATTAGATCTGCGAAATTGAATTTATTGAAAAGTCGCATGTATACCACTTGTTGGGAAAAGTGCACGGCACGGGATTGGCTCAAAAACGTAAAATAAAAAGAACTTCAGTCTTTTGCCAGTTGCCAATTTTTGCAAGTTAAGGTAAATGAGTTTGATATTCTTAGTGAAAAATCTCAGTTAATGAATATTGTCTCTTTCCGAAAGAAATTAAAGTAGGTGTTTACTAATTATTACGTTTGTAATATTATCAACCGTTGATTCAAGATTATCCACCATTTCTATCTAACATGTTTCAATATTACAAGCTTTTCATCACGGGCTTTTATTTTGTTTCACCAGTCCTGGTGTCTGTCTGTCTGAAATCAAATCTAGTCAGTTAATTTGACTCTTTAGTTGTCTGATTAACTTGAAAATTGCCAGATGTTCATAATCTTGGTGACGAAGCATTATCAAATTATTGTTGGAGAAAAAAATTGCGGCTCCAAAATGGCGGAGTTTTGTGATTATGGTCTGATTCGATTCGATTCTAGATAGGTATATGTGGGGGTTTTTGCGGGCTCGAAGAATATGAATGTTTTGTCAAATTTCATAAATTCAATATGGCGGCTCCATGAAAGCGGACGAGTTTTGTGCTCAAACTGATAACTTTGAGTTACACATCTAAAAGAAATCATTTCTTTACTTTTTAGTGCATTTGCATAAGAGTTGATGATTAAAATATTTTTTAACTAATTTAAAGTACTACCACTTAGCTAAAATAATACCTAGGTGACTAATCGCTTGATAGATGTATGGTCCTTGTGGAGGAAGAGAGGTTTGTACTATTTGAATCATTCATTGATGTCTTCTTCATTTCGATTGATTCTTTACATCCACGTTTCAAATTTACGTGGGTTTGTTACAAACTTCTGTATAAAATTTGGAATAGATGTGTTACCAACTTTCCGTCTACTTATCCAATTGACTCGAAATTTGCTTTTGTATTTTGCAATAAAGTGTGTGATTCGGGTGATTTTTATTTCTTCCGAAAATCAAGAATTCAAAATTGTGAAAATTGTTTGTGATTTATTGTACGATTCCTTTCAAAATCGGAGTTTTAGTGTTTCAGGAAGGCGGGTTATAACCACATTCTTAGTAAAAATTAAGGATTCAAGATGGCGTATAGTTTTGTGATTTTCACAGTCCTATTCTCAGTTATATTCTATTTACTATGGTTTTTGGAAGCGCATGTTATGATTTTAGCACGTTTTTGATTAACTCACTCTACTCACTCTCTTCTAACCTACCTATTTGTCTATACAAATCTTGCAACTAAATGTTGAAACACATCTATAGTAGTCCGATAAACTTGAAATATGGCAGGTATTCATAACTCCGGTGACAATACATTACAAAATTTCTGTTAGAGAAAAAACAATTTAGCGGCTATAAAATGGCGGAAGAGGTTTGTGATTATGGTCCGATTATGTTCAAAAGTAGAATGTGGGTTTTTGTCGGGATCGAAGATCGTGATTTTTTTTTGTCAATATTTATAAAATTAAGATGACGGCTCCAATATGGAGGACCAATTTTGTGATTATTCTCCGATTCCACTCAAAATTTATAACTGGAAATTATCTTCCCTTATTAGTAATAATCTATAATTTTTAGTAATTATCTTTTATGACTGGTAATTATGTTCAAGAACAGGTTATTCATTATTCCCTAAAAAAATCAATTTTGTGTATTACAGGTAATTACTTCATTTTCTTCATCAGGTGTATAAAGTGAGTGGTTCTTATAAATGTCTACTTTGAATTCTTTGCGAACAACGAATATTGTGTTCTCGAACAGTGTTGGTATTCTCTTTCCAAAGGATATATTTACTTTTTACTCAATAAACAGAGTTCGTTGAATTGGTATATGAGAATGCGTAAATAATGAAGTAGAACAAAAAATCAAATAAAGATTGTTCTGCCTATAGTCGGTGGATGAGAACAAAGTGGCAGATTTCACTTTACTCCTTTAATTTTTTTTGGTTCATGCAACTGAGTTTGGAAAGACTATACGCTGTATAACCTATTTCAATATTTTTTATCAGTGAGAGACATGACTATTTCTTCATTTTGGTCCAAGTGATTCAGGTACATGAGTGAACAAGAACCCTCACCTGTGTTTGTGATATTACTTATCTAACATTAAATCTACACTTTATCATTTAGTAATATTACTGCAGTGGGTGGTTTCTGATTTTGACTGGCGATAAATCCGTAGCGCTTTGGAAAACTAAAGCCTATATAATTCTACCGAAACCTATTTTTATTGTCGTACCCAAGCCCAACTGAGTTGCTGGGGAAGTTATGGCGGGTTACATTTTTTGAACATTTACTGCTCAACTCCCCCAAGTCCCTAGTGGAATGATGGACACACCAGACATCTTAACAGGATGAATACAGAAGGTCATGGATGTGGGGACTTGTTGTTTGGGTGAATGATGCCATCTCTGCTGACCTCGGATAAATAGGACCTTCGTAAAAAGTACTTAGCTAGAATAATCCTACAGGAAAAATTATAGGCAACAACCAAACCATTCTATTAAAACGGAGGCTCCATCTTAAGGGTAATGATTTGAATGATGAACACGACCCTGAAAATCATACCGACTTGACTTGAGATGAAGTCGCGACGTCCAAATGTATCAGACTCATCAGAGCGTCTATATGAAACATTTCTGAAGAAAAAAAATAAGGTGTTTCCCGTGACAATAAATATCCACACTGTAATGTAAAAATGGCAAGGTGCCAGTTGATCCGTGAAAAATGATTCTGCCTTCTGTGCAAAATATCCAAAAATATGATCGGGTGCAAAAGTGAAGTTTACATCTGCGCAAAAAATATTTTGCGACGCCACTGAACAAAAGTTTTCTTCCAGCTCACACTTACATATCCAGTATGTCTTCAAACGTCTGAATAATTAAACCTGCAGGCGCAACTGTGAATTCTTGAGTGTTTATGTTTACATCGTAAATTGCAATATGGAAACGCCACCGTCCAAAAATAGTCTGCGTTGTTCGCCTGAATATCTAGTTAATAACAAACTACTGTTGGTTGTTAGGTGACTAATGAGTTCGGCGGATGTTAGTGTTGTTTTTTTATCGTGAGTCTGTGCATGCTGTTCTTCGTTCTCCTTACTGATGAGAACATTTTTGCCGCTTTTGTTTATATATTGATGCAACAGGTATGACAAAGACAATCTTGGTTTCGTTGCACTAAACATTTAATATACAACGAAAATGTTAACAAATTATGGATACTTTCAATTTTGTTAGTTTTTTTTTGAGATGAGTGGTTTTCTTTCAAGTTGATAGTCAGGCTAAAAAAATCCAATGAAGTAACTTCCTGATTGACAAAGATTGTTTAGGTAGCTAAAGGTAGACAGAAATGAGATTTACAATCGATTGTTCGAAAACTTCTTGGATTACGATATTTTCGTACCTATTATATGTTTATTTGTGAGTGTCGAGCGCTAGTGAAAGATTGCCGCTTGACAAGAGTTACCGCACACAAGATTCTTTCTACAAACGCAGCTCTTGTACAAAAAAAAATGCTCGATTCCTCATTCAATTCGGCTACAGAATTTGAGGAGAATAACATTCAATAGCTACCGGAAACGTAACAAACAAAAACGGACAGGGAAGGAAAATAACACATGGATAAGAAAAACAGAAAAGATCGTCGTCGGAGATGGAATCCGGGGAATCTGTACAAATTTTCTAGACTATTATGGTTACTCAGAATAATTTGAATTCACTATTTTCTATCATGCAAGATCAGGTTCGTTTTTAACAAAAACGGTTGTGATGTTTTTTCAATACTCTTGCACTAGTGCAGAAAATAAATGCTGTCACAGAATATAATTTTTCGGAAAATGTCTACTTTGCATTGAGATCACAAAGCATCAGAGGCCACTTGTAAGCGGTTGAAAAAAATGTATTCATTAACTATACACAAAAAAACCGATACACTTTGAAGAGAATTTATGAACCATGACTTTGGACATTGTCGAGAAGAAATTTTAACAATAAGTTAAGAGGCCATGAGCGCGATCATGCTTGGTGCGCTTTTTAGGGTAAAAGTGTCAACTGATAACTCAAAAACGGTTCTTCGTATCGATTTCAAACAATATCAGGATTCTAGAGGACGTTCAATGGAAATTGAAATTTCAATCCACTTTTTCACAAAAAAATCTCAAAAATGTCCCAAAAATGCAGTTACTTTGAAGCAATTTTTTGGGTAGATGAACAAATAATTTCAAATAAACATCACAGCACGTAAATAGATTATTATTATTATCATTAATACCATTGCAGCTAACTCGATTATCTGTGAAAAGCATCGTGAGGTGCTGCCGCAGACGTAGGTACATATAATCGAACCTCCTCTAGAAGCCTGTCCTTGTTTGAAATCTACACGATGCACCGTTTTTGAATTATAGACTTTTTTACCAAAAAAACCGGTTCAAATATGATCGCGTGTATAGCCTCTCAAAGTCAAAGGAGTGAGTGAGAGGTTTAATCCCCTAGTAATTTGTATCACTGAGCTATCCAGCAGAAATAAAAATAAACTTTAAAAAAAACTTTTTAGAGAAAAGCAATTTTGAATCTTGAGGTAATTTTAAATTTAATTAATAATAAGAAATACATAGATACTTTACTTTACTTTAAAATTTATTTTCTTCTTTTATGTGCATTTAAATGAAAGCTTTGCTCTAAAACGTTTTTTTTGAGTATACTCATTCATTTCTTCTTTAGTTTTTATTGGATATGTTTCAATATTGATGCGTCACAGTCACGTTCGCTTGCCTGTTGATTTATCGTTGGGAAATTTTTCGAATTTCTGAGCGATTTCTATCTTGCTAATTTATGGTCTGGTAATTTTTACAATTTTTATGGATTTTCTCTATGTTTATTTCGGGAGTTTTCCTAATTTTTTCCGTGACAGAAAATGGGGGGTGAGCCACCTAATTTTTTTTTCATAATTATTATCCATGTCCCAAACTTTTGAAATATTTTCCAAATTCCTTTGCGTTCTCTATCTATCTATTTTCACTATTTACTTATTTATTCACTATTTTTCACTATTCTCATGGATTTTTCCGATTTTAATTTCGCAAGTTTCCGAAACCCCACGCGTTCTTTATCCAGCTTCCGGGGTGGCAGAGGACAATTTATTTTTTTAAACCATAATACTCGACGGTCAGATATTTTTCACTATTTTTACGGATTTTTCCGATTTAAATTTCGCGAGTTTTCCAATTTTTTTTGAGAAGAGGGGAGGGGGCGAGCCTCCCCCATGTCTAATTTTTGTCAGTATAATTTTTGAAGTTCATATCCGTATAGAAAACTTCCGAAACCCCTTCGCGTTCTATATCTAGCTTCCGGGGGGCAGAGGGGCAGAGACAATTCCTTTTTTTGAACCATAATATTCGACAATCAGATATTTGTCATTATTTTTACGGATTTTTTCGATTTCAATTTCGCAAGTTTCCCAACTTTTTTCAATAAATGGGGAGGGGCGAGACCACCTATCAATTTTTTTCCGCTGTGATTTTTGACTTCCAAATCCGTCAGGCAGGGGGGACAATTTCTCCAACATTAATATATTGTCATCGAAACTGAACCAATATGTCAATTTCAATTCCATAGGATAAGAGGAAGTGGTTCTAATTCAGCTTGCAAGATTTGCATCCATCTAGCACACAAACACACACGCAGAGCAAGTTAAATAAAAGCTTTCAATTTAAAAAGAAGTCAGATGAAAACTTATGTGGGTATCAGAATCAAAATATCAAATCAAAATATCAGAAGTACATGCACACACTCGCAGTGGTAGCAATCCAATTTATTGCAATTTATTGCTATTTATAGGATATATCGCGAATACTAAACGACACCGACGTAAGGAAAAAACTGACTTGTCGCTTTAAAAAATACGATGAGAATTGTTACCGAATGTAACTAGTTTTATGCGAATCAAATCAAAATATGCAACATTGTTGGAAGAAAACAATTTTTAGACAAAGGCACAAAAACGAAGAATTAGAAATGGTTCATATATAAACAGATTAAAACTTTCATAGATAAGAATAATAAAACAACATTACTAATGGAAATAAAAAAAAAGTATTCTAAATGTTAAGTGTATCTGTATTAAAATAATAGTGAAATCAGATAAATAGATGAGTCAAGAGGAGGGTTCGCTACAGTAAAATCCATCCATATTATAAAAATTTTTCAACAGTTTTTCTAAATTCTAACTAATTATCATTCAAATACAGTGGCAAACAGTTATATATTTTCAAACCAATGAGTATGAAATAATCCTTCACAAGGTTATTAATGGGTAGTGTTAATGATAATTTCAGCTTGCTGGGATTCACGTGCATTATAATTGGAACACGATGATACATATGTCACGATTCTTGTGTATCAAGCATGATGCTTAATATGGGAATCGACATTATTGTGAAACTCCTGTGAATAGCCAGTATGGGTGAATATCGAAATATTTATTTCATTTCAGAATATATGGGATTAACAAGTGCCTATTGCTCTTTGAAACCAAATAGATAGGTAGTTCGGTGAATTCAGAATTGACAGAACTAGTAGAAGAACGTTTAATACTTGTGAGAGACAAATATCATTTCGAACTGGGACATGTACTGTTTAGTCCAAAGACGCGATCGTTGACAATTGTTAGAAGTTCATAGCCTACAGGGTGTCCCATAAATAACTCACACTAGGATAGGAGTTCTCATTATTTTTTTCCGAAGAGAGCACTCCTTTCGGAGTTATTTGCACTTGACTTGTGCGATATTAATACAAATTCTTGTTGATAACTTTCGAAGAAATATATCTATTTCCATGAATAATTTGGGAGTTACTACCAAAATATTTTTCATGACGCACACTCTAGCGACAAGTAACTCATGAAGAAGAATCGAAAGAATAAATCTCATGTTTTTTTCTCATACCACATTTATGTTCCTTACGAAGGTAGGAATAACACATTAAGTATTTGTGTGAAAGTTGCTCCTTTGAAACAACAGGTTATTCCTAAATTGGAGATGTAAGCTGCCGTGCTAGCTTTAAAACTTGCAAATTCCATTTCAAGTGAACTTGAATATAATATCCAAGAAATAAGGTCTCAATCAAAACGGTTTCCCATGCTTGTTACTTGTCGTTTAGAAGAGATCCAAGAATTCACAACAGTGAAGCAGTGGCATTGGGGAACTTCAGCTTCAAATTTAGCAGATCTTGCGACAAAAGTTTTGAAGTCTGCGAAGATCACCTTAGGCAGTGTTTGACCAGATTTCTTGATGTTTGATAAAGAAAATTGGCCAATGGAGCAGAAAAATTAGTGCTGGGATAAAAACAATGTGTTGGTCACTACTACTACTGAAGCCCCCGATATGCAACAAATTCTGCCAGATAATAATAACAATAATCAAGTTTGTTGTTGGAAGTAGACACAATTAATGAGGTCACAAAAATATGGATTCGCCAAAGTCAAGCAGACTGTTCTAAAGACGAAGTTAAATTGTTGAAATGTCAGAAGTTCCTTCCTAAGTCTAGTCGTCTATTCAAGCTTTCAGTTTTTCTTGATGAAGATTCCATTTTACGAGTTTGTGGAAGAATGCCAGAAGATGTTCGAATCGAAAATGATTCTCGTAACCCAATCGTCCTGGACTATAAAAGTAAAATTCACTCAACTTTCAATCAACCATTGACATCAAAACAGTCAGCAACAGTCTGAAATGCAAATTTTGGATTGTCAAAATTCAATAAGCCGTACGTACGTACTTTGACCTCCTGAACAAAAAACCCAAATTAAATTTTAGGCGGTCTCAAGTGATTTCGGAGATACGGGCCTTTTTTAAATGAAAACTGTCATTTTCTAGCACATGTTTCTCCTTTGAAAAACACACTCAAATGCCTCCTCATTTCCACCAGCACAATATACACACCCTAATTCACCAGTTTTACATTTTCTTTTTCATTGAAAACAGTTTTTTATCAACAAATTCTAGCTTTTTTAGCAACAACAAAATCAACAAATTCGTGTTGTTTAGTTTAGTGAATATCTGTCATGTTAGATGTCAGGTTGTTAGCAATGGGAATAACGTAAGGGAGAAGCTAATTTTGCGACATTGCCAATGTGATTCCAGAAATATTCAATTCACGTATCACATGGAACGTTTGACTGAATGAGTATGAAAAATTAGTCGAAATAACCACAACATTTTCCCATCAACACTTCAACTGCAAATTTGAAACAATGGTACTTATACTATCAAATGACTAGCAGAATTCAAAGGACGACATAGATCACGGAAATGTGTGCAAATTTTTTTATCAATAATAATAATAGTTCCTCATAAACACTCGAAGAGTGAACAATTTTTAGTGAAGATATTCAGCAAGAAATACGCAAGCAAAGCGAGCCGCACATTCCTATTACTACTTTGTAACTTTGTAACTTATCTCTTACTTCTTGGTGAAGATATCTGCGAGAAAGACACGAGTGCGCGCATATCCATCACTACTTTGTCGATTTCTGTCAACTTTGAGTAGAAATTTTCATCCCTTATTTGTTTCTGAACAAGACCGAAATACGCGAGCGAAGCGAGCGCGCGTTCCCATCACTACTTTGTTACCCGACATTTCGCAAATACGCGCGCAAGGATCGTGCTCGTTCCGCTCGTGTATTTATTTTCTTGTTCTTCACTAACAGATGAGGGATGAAAGTTTCTACTCAAAGCTGACAGCTTGATAGCATGTAGCGACCGGTTAACGGAATTTTACCTCTAACAACCCTAAAGAAGTGGTACTGTATACCCTTTTACTTGAAATTGAATAAATGATGAATTCAAGAACGCTCACTCATATTGACGATATGGTTCTGATAGTGGATGAGAAACTGCCAAGGAATGTGTGGCAGCTGGGACTAGTCACACAAGTATATCCTGGGAAGGACAATATTGTTCGAGTTGTCGAGATTAGAACGAACCGAGGAGTTTATACTAGACCTGCTGCCAAAATTTGTGTTCCACCTACATCTGGGGAATAATTGGTGAAGAGATATCTTCACGCTGCAGATACTGTTTGTATTTTGGTTAGTTGACTATCTCAAAGAAGAAATCAACAATCACGGTCAACACACAGGGCGTATTGAGCACAATAACATGTTTCTAAAGACAGCTCAAAGTGGCGAAAAATGCACTGCTGAATCTAAGTGGTTGACACCGAATAATGAGTGAAAAGGTAAGTGTCCAGTACATCTATTGAAGAAACTACTAAGCAAAAGAACGCCAAACATCAAAACCAATCGACTATTCCTAACACCACGAATTGCTTGGCAGAAATCAATAATTTTTTATAAAAACTGCCCAGTTGGCGTAAATCAATTGAGTGAATGGACACGTTCAGCAGCAGAAAGTATTGGACTGGATACAAAGCAACAAAGAAAAAACAAATTCAAATCGCTCTTCCGCTGTATCTTGGCACAACCTGGAGCAAACTTGCAAGAAATCATCAAGATAACAGGCAATTCCTCTTTTGAATCTCTCAAGCCCTATCTGAAGCTTAGTACGAACACGATGGAAAATTTCTTGAACACATGAGAAACAAACATCATTCTGCTACCTCCAAAGAATATATTGTTTCTTCATCAATTGTATAATCGTGAGAAAAACCACTCGAGCAAACGAAAATTATCGATTATACTTGACACCTCACTCAACGTATTCCTTCAACCACCACTCGAGCTATTGCTCTCGTGGTGTTTCGCAGAATACGTCTCGTGATTCAGAAGTATACTCGATGATTTCCCATGCTCTACTACTGATAATCCACATAGTAGCTGGATTACCGCTGTAATTCAGCGATAATTCCACAGCTCTTATGGACATTTCAAAACATTAGTGAAATTTTCGAAATAATCCACTTAGTCATTATGACGACCAAAAGAAAAAATGGTGACATCCTAATTGAAGAACAGGAAACGTGAAATTGGACATTTTTCGAACATATTTCACCAATGTTTCAAATCTTCACTTTGAGAATTATAACAATGAATCCAAATTATATGGCACCAATATCGCTGAATATTTTGAGGCCACTATTGCGTTATATTTTTAAGGTCAAATAATATTGGACCAATATCGCGAAATGTTAATTTTATTTCCTCGTCAGTATAATATTCTAACGATTTTCCAATATTTTCACTAATGACCCTAAATATGTTTTTTGTTGCCAATATTATAACAAGAATAATTAACCAATGTACGGAAATTATTACCTAAGAGATTTATGGAACTCCATCAATGTTATATTAGATATATAAATAATCATTTTCATGAACCAACCAAACCAATGCAAACCATATTCCTGGGTTACAGTCACTAACTGTGGGTAATATGTTATACAAAATACAAGAAATATATTATAAAAAACAAAATTTATTCAAATGCTCTGAAAAGTAAAAAAGTATTTCTTCAGATGTATGACGTAGGTTAGTTACTCCATCCATCCATCCATCCATCCATCCATCCATCCATCCATCCATCCATCCATCCATCCATCCATCCATCCATCCATCCATCCATCCATCCATCCATCCATCCATCCATCCATCCATCCATCCATCCATCCATCCATCCATCCATCCATCCATCCATCCATCCATCCATCCATCCATCCATCCAGTAGCAGGCTCAAATCTTGCCTCGCGAAGTTTTCAGCTTCTGAATTCTTTACAGAATAACCTAAGTTAGACGTTCTAAGAAATTATTTTTCACTTTTCAGTGCATTTGAATAAAAGCTTGTCTTTATAAATCATTGTTTAGTAAGCTTTATTTGGATTTTTTAAGTTTTAAAGCAAAATGTAGAGGAGCCGATGTTTTGGATTCCTGAATGTTGACAATAATATCCGACCTCACAACCCCTAATATTCCAATTTTCAATAGACTCGCAACATAATCACAAAACTCATCAGCCATCTTGATATTATGAATTTTGACGAATAACTATAATTTCCTACACCGAAAATGCCCAAAGAGCACTTTTCAATAGAATCTTACTCTAATCACAAAACTCGTCTGCCATCTTGGAGCCACCATATTGAATTGATGGATTTTGTTAAAGAATTCATAATTTCCGACCCCGGAAATCCCCACATTCTAATTTTTGAAAATCTAGCAGATGAGAGAAATTTGTAACAGACTGCATCTACTCGCTCTAGAGATAGCAGTCAGACACCAAAGTTTTCAAAAAATTTTGCGATGTAATATGAAAATAAATTTTTCGAATATTTCACGGGTGAGAGAAATGAATCTCGATTAACTCACCTGTCCAAATCTACTTAGTGGCAAATAACTTTGAAATTTTTTTTATTCATTGTAATGTATGATGTGCTTGGTGTTTGCTATTTGATGAATTAATGACGGAAACCGATATAAAAAACTGAATAAATTTATTGAAACTCATTGCCGCAGGATTTTTGTGAGTATTTTCACATGTTTTTATTAGCAATGTCATTATATCATTTTTGGACGTGGATTCAAGTAATTAACAATTGAGAATATAATAATAATTATTAGAATAATAATTATTTTGATTTTATTGAAAATATGAACATGATGTTCATAAAGTCAGTTGTGGAATTATCTGCGACTGAAAGCTAGAATTTAGTCGCTATTTTCCATCGTACAAGATAACCTCTCTTGGAAGGGATTCATGCTTTAAAGAGAAACATTCTCAATTGAAAATTGAATCAATACATGACTCCTCTGGAAATGGAAAAACCCTACGATAAAATTAAAGTTACTTTTTTGTAATATCTAACAGAAAACAACTACTTCCCCGGCTAAAGCCACGCTGGTCATTGAACTACATCAATGTCCAGCGTGGGTTGGATTATGACACTGAATATGATCTCATTCAACAAATATTTAATATTCTAGTGAATGGAAAACATGCTGAAATGATGTAGTGTAGTATGCTAATTAAATGAAATCATTATTATTTTCTAAAGAGAAACATTCTCAATTGAAAATTGAATCAATACATGACTCCTCTGGAAATGGAAAAACCCTACGATAGATATTGTGAAAAAAAAATCCGAAACTGAAAATTCGTATTCTCCTTCAGATAGTTCAAATTAAATGAAGCTATTTTTTCATAATATCTAACAGAAAAAAACTACTTCCCCGGCTAAAGCCACGCTGGACATTGATGTAGTTCGATGACCAGCGTGGCTTTAGCCGGGAAAGTAGTTGTTTTCTGTTAGATATTACAAAAAAGTTACTTCAATTTTATCGTAGGGTTTTTCCATTTCCAGAGGAGTCATGTATTGATTCAATTTTCAATTGAGAATGTTTCTCTTTAGAAAATAATAATGATTTCATTTAATTAGCATACTACACTACATCATGTCAGCATGTTATCCATTCAATAGAATCTTAAATATTTGTTGAATGAGACCATATTCAGTGTCATAATCCAACCCACGCTGGACATTGATGTAGTTCAATGACCAGCGTGGCTTTAGCCGGAGAAGTAGTTGTTTTCTGTTAGATATTACAAAAAAGTTACCTAAATTTCATCGTAGGGTTTTTCCATTTCCAGAGGAGTCATGTATTGATTCAATTTTCAATAGAGAATGTTTCTCTCTAGAAAACAATAATGATTTCATTTAATTAGCATACTACACTACATCATTTCAGCATGTTATCCATTCAATAGAATCTTATATATTTATTGAATGAGACCATATTCAGTGTCATAATCCAACCCACGCTGGACAATGATGTAGTTCAATGACCAGCGTGGCTTTAGCCGGGGAAGTAGTTGTTTTCTGTTAGATATTACAAAAAAGTTACTTCAATTTTATCGTAGGGTTTTTCCATTTCCAGAGGAGTCATGTATTGATTGAATTTTCAATTGAGAATGTTTCCCTTTAAAAAATAATAATGATTTCATTCAATAAGCATACTACACTACATCATTTCAGCATATTATCCATTCACTAGAATCTTGAATATTTGTTGAATGAGACCATATTCAGTGTCATAATCCAACCCACGCGCGACGATTGAATTATAACCCTGTTTTCCATATAGCCTCGAAATATTTTTCCGATAGCAGATCTTAGACCATCAAGACCTTGACTAGAAACCCAGAAATAACCAAAAGATAGTTTTAGAGTGTGGGTAGACTGGCCAACACAACGAGAATGTTCATCGCAAAAAAACATGTTTGTAAAAGTTGCCTAAATTGAGAAGGGTAGAAAATTAATTTCAAAAATATCTATTATTCTTTTTCAGATACTTAGCCGAATATGATGCTGTTGATTGGGCTGATGGCTTTCGCCATCCTTCTTCACTTTCTCTTCGTAAAACCAATCAGTTACTGGGATAAAAAAGGAGTCAAGCAGGAGACTCATCTTCATGCCTTCTTATTCAACTGGTTCAGTATTTCTGGAACACAAAGTATTGCTATCTATGTTAAGAAGATGTATGATCAGTTTCCTAATACAAGGTGAGATAATCTGATATTTTGTCAGTTAAATCAATAACCTTTCCCGAAGTTTTGGGTAATTTCTAATTCAGCATTCAATTAGATATTTAACTATTCTTTGACTTTCGGTAAGTATGGTAACGATATGTTAATGACGTCAAACATTCCATAACTGGTCTCAATATGTTAATGATTCTTGTTTTTTATTGCTCCTATTAACCCCTCATTGGTTACAAAAACAACTTTCATTCAGCGTTGTTGCGTTTCCAATTATCTCTTCATTTATTTCAGTATCTGATTCAGAACTACTATTGAATATGTTCATGATACTTGAACCTACCCCTAAAGTTTGAACTTGCTTCCATCTTCTATGAATCTAAATAACAGTCCGTCAGCCGGCTGCCAAGATGTGTAATGATTTTTTAACGTATGCCCAAATACATGTATAGAATTCGTCAGAAAATAGTTGATTATTGTTGATTGCATGAAGAAATCACATAGTTTTATGATAGTTCAGCGTATGCCAAACATACCAAACGATACTTCATTGAATAAAAATCAGACGGAAACTGATCGGCATACGTGTCGCGTCGGTCCGAAGAGACACCATACGCCCCCAAATGTGTTGAGAAATAGGGAATTGTTGAATCTATACGTGTTTGTGCATGTCTTTGAGAAAATAAAGTATAATTATAATTTTTATCATTATTATTGTTATGTTCCACGTGCATGCTAATTTTGCTTTATCATTTATCATTATTTATAACTACCAAAACCATAAAGGGCATACGTTATGAAATCATTACACATTTTGCCAGAGAGCTGAGCTATAATTTGTTTATCTGCTATCGCTATGGTATTTTTTGAGTTACTTCTAACGGAAAACTCCTAATTGCAATTGACAACGAAAGTTAACCCATTAAAGCCTGATGTTTCCTTCATATATTGGAAATACATGTTATTGTGTGATCAATGGGGTAATGAAATAGCATGAAAAAACAATTATTGATTTTTTTTGTCCTAAGAGAAAAATTACAGCACGTGACAAATCATCACACTAGGTCATTCAATAACATTTCGGTTGATGATTACTTCCATTTCGGACTTTCATTGTCTCAATAATTGTTGCCTTGAACAGGTCCGGACTGGCCAGGTCGGCAGGTCCGCGATCGAGGAGGTCCCCCACCCCGAAAGAGCCCCACAAAACGTACAAAAAAAAGTTTTTGTCTTGTTAGAAGTTATTTTGTGTTCTTGGTAATATTTTGTTAACATTTTCTAAATAACATTTTTCAAAATAAAATACATTTTCCAAAAGTACATATGATAACATCCACCAACACACCATTGGTTTCAAGTCACCACCAGTCGATGTTATGCGATACGATTTGCTAAATTTACATAGCAGTTTTGTTTAGTTAACTGTTGAGTCGTTGAGAGTTGAATTTCGGTAAATTGTTTTATTAATTAATAATACGAACGGAACAAAAACAAAAAAGAGAACTTACAAGAGTGGATTTCAAAAAAGAGAGGAAAAGAATAAAAAGAATCAAGAAGCTTTCCATCAAGCCAGTTTGATGTTACCGTCCTACGTGGTTGAAACCATCAAGCTATACCTCAAAGAGAAACGATGACACGACTGAAGCTGAGGTCATCGAAATTTTAGATAATTATTTTTGTTGTGTTATAATTTCTTGAAATTTTCTTCTAGTTATTTTACGTTTTAACATCACGTACCTACTAAGAACTTAACAATATTACTTTTGCATTTTTAACTTTAAAGATTTTTACTAAGAAGGCTAATTGAGTATTGTACGCAAAAACAGAAACCTATGAAAGTGCAGTTAATCTTGAGCTAGAAAAAAATTATATTGATGTTGTCGAGTTAGAGTTGGACTTTGAGAGAAAAAGAACGTCAAATAAAAAATTGATACCCAGTGAAAAATCAAATGGTGAAGCTGACTCTATTTCAACAGTTCAACATTACAAGATTGTATATTTTGATATTTTAGACTGTGCGAGGATGAGTATTGAAGAAAGATTTTGCGCAAACAAATACGTTTTACAGGATTGCTCTTGGTAGGACCCCAAAAAGTTTGACTCTATCTTGAAACTCGAAACATTTCCCACAGAAGCCTGTACAGTATTTCTAAACTGTGTAAAATTGAAAGAAGTCGGCTGTTGATAGTGCTGCGGCAGTTTGCACAACAATACAGCAACTTCGTAGGGGCAGAGTACACTGAGAACTGGTGCATGGCATCACACGTCGTCTTCCCTAGCTCATACAAGTTTTTCGAAGACTTCTGAAGGTTGCGCGTACGGGTGCAATCGGTGGACGGAAATAATATATAATTACGGAGACAGATGCAGTGACGAAGAAGACGACTTGGACCCAACCGAAGAAGCAGAATAAAATGCATTTACTGCTCTGAAAGTGGAGCAAAGAAGCTGTTACATTAGTGCTAGGGGAGTAAAATGTCGAATCATCTAAGTTAAGTCACTTCTATTCTAGTATAACAATATTTTAAACTGTTAACTATTCAAGATATTTTTTAATCCCTAAAATCCGTTGGTCATCATTTTTACCACACAAATAATTTTGACACTATTCATTAATACTTTGGAGTTATTAAAGTACTGCACTTTATTTTAAACTCCGTTGTAATTATTGGACTTTCTGCAGCATGTATTTTGTATAGTGCTGTGGTATCCTGTATATACTGTGAATTTCTTATTTAATTGAATACAACAAAAGTCGAAAATCATAATATTGGTATTAAAACCTAGCTGAATTTCTTCTTCCTTATAAGTGCCAGATTAGCGTGAAAACGAATTTTCATTGGTTTCAAGCACCTAATTTAAAAAAAAAAAATCCTCCAGACCCCTCGGTAGAGGGGCCCCTTTACACGTTTTAGCTGAGGGCCCCAAATGATCCCAGTTCGGGCAAGGCCTTGAAGACGACAATTCAATCGGTATGGGATCCCTGATCGTTACCGAGTGCTTAATGGCATGTTTTCAGGTGATGAGTGACATTTATAGTTCCTAATGCTTTGTCTGATGGTTGCTGGCCACTGGGTCTCAAAGGATATCAGGGATGCTACAATATGAGAAAGACACGTAAAATAACAACTCATAACTCAGAACTGTGACAAACTTCATAATGGACAAACCTCCAGAATGTTGGAAGATTTCTGCACACAAAAATTACAGTAGATTCCACCCTGAGATATGTGCTTTGAGTGAGCATGTGTTATCCATAAAAAAAAACTCTTTCAAGAGGCTTTTTCTAGAAATGGTTCACATTGCACAGTCAGACAATCCTCCAAAAAAGAACAGATGTGAATCACTTGAGTGAGATTTACTCTCATCCAATTTTTGTTGACAAACCAGATGTGAGAAGCAATCAACAGATTACCTCCACGAATACTCTCTTCACAAATTGAATCTTTCACTTCTCATCTTCATTCACAAATATATAATTCTCCAACTACATCTAGTGTTCGTTTAAATCTGTTGCTGATAACGTGCATCAATTTCATTATAGAGTAAGGTTTAAAGGTGTTGTTAATAGACAACACGATTTTTCAAATAAATTTTTATCTCCAGTCTCGTCCAATTTTCATGTATATTTCAACTTGACTCCGCATAACCTCACTACAATCTAGGTTATAACCATATCGATTCATTCATTGATATTTTACGTGTCTTTCATGATCTCTGATGATGCTAATGAAGAATATCAAAAGCTTGGAATCTGTATAATAGAGTACTCTTAGTGGCCTGCTGCATATCCCAAATGTTCAGTGAACTCTATTCCTAACTAGTCAGCAAACGATACTACCTATTTCTAAAATGTGTATAGTCTTTCAGAACATTTGCGGAAGATCTATCTATTCTGTAACTTGCCAACATAGTAAGATGGATCAATACCGCTTTTTGTTGAAAATTCATATACGATATCGAGCTTAGTCAACGTACATTCGATAGGTGCTTTCCATATATTCATTATACATTACAACGTGGACGTGGAGCATGTATGAACATTTTGTAACAAGCTGTAGCCGGCCTTGAACATTTATTCGCGACTTTCTTCTCTGTTATGGTGCCAACAAAGTGAAATACATAAATTACTCAGTCTAGAATCGCGGCAAAGACACCCAAATTGTTGTTTGACCTAGATGTTATTCTAGCAAGTATTAGTACGGTGACAGTAAAAATTTGCGACAGTTTGTATTTCTACGACTGATAAGCTCCGGGTTCAAATTCAGCACCAAGAAGTACCATCTGATGCAGCAAGGAGTTCGATATATCGGCCATGTTGCCTCTGGAGAAGGAGTAACAGTAGATGTACTGGAGATTAAAGCAGTACTTACAGGAGTGGCCCATTCCAAACACACCAGATTTGGAGTTTCCCTGGTTTGTGTACCTACTATCGCAGATATGTGCCTGTATTGCTAACCTCGCTAAACCACATACCAGCCTGACGAAAAGAGAAACACATTTCCAGTGGTCTGAGAAATACCAAAATTCGTTCAGGAAGCTGAAAGAAGCAAGAATATAAGCAAACCTGAGCGTAATACTGTGTCACCAGGCATGAGCTGTTAGCAGCTGTCGTCAAAGGAGTAGAGCACGTGTATGAAAAAAAAACTTGTTTACAACCGACCATGCAGCTCTCAAATGACTTCTACAGTTCATGAATCCCGACAGTCAGGTGACACACTCGATCGAAAGACTTCAAGAATTTTACTTCGAAATTGAACATCAAGAAGGAACTAGTCTTAAGAACGCAGATTTCCTGTCGCGGAGATCATGTACATGTGATTTCCTACGTTACCGACAAGCAGAACCGCGGAAGTAAACGATAATTGGAATAACATCAAGATCCAGAAAGACCAGGAAAAAACCCAGATCTTGGTTTAGTCATCATGGATATAATCGAAGACCATTCGCTAGCAGTTGAATCCTACTAGGCCAAATGGAATTACTTTGGAGAATGGGATACTGAAGCGTGTGTTGGAGTCTGAAGATGGTGCGGAAGAGAGTCGTCAAACAGTGGTACCTAAGCAGAAGAGATAAAGTGCTCCATGAAATCTATAATGGTGTTACCGGAGGATATCCAACAAAACTCCCGCTAGTATCATAGTGGGCCAAGACCTGCGATAAGCTTGTGACCTGAAGTTTGGGATTCTAGCGGAACAGGACTGCGTCAGCAAACTTCGGCAGAGAATGGACGATATCGACGAATGATGCGAAAAACATCAACTGACAAACGAAACACTTTTGTTCACATAGTAGCCCAAGTGTTACACCTCATAGTAACAGGTAGATTTGCTTATCTACTATCTATTGTATCTCGTTTTGACAAACTGTCATTGGTTTTTACATCGTTCGTTAGTATTTGTTTCTTGTTAGTTTTTAATCAGTCTAATGTGTAATTCGATTCATTTTTGTACGAATAACCGAATACGAAAGGGTAGAAACTTGATTCCTTCTCAGAGATTAAAATACGAATGGTTATAGGAACAGCTTGTCGTGTTTTGCGATATAGATTATCAGTGTCTCGTCCTCTCGATCGCATTTCCTTCCAGTATCGTGTCAGCTCCGTCAGATGTCATTTTTATTTGTGTTCGAGTTTGTTTAGCTTCAAAATGGAATACGCCAAAGGGATCAAACCGCTGAAAGGAACAAAAGGAACATAAGTTATGAACGTTCTTGAGTTGTTCAACGCAGTTGGTATCTTCGAGGGGACCAGAGAGAAGCTGGTTCTCTCAATATCGCCAATTAAAATTGAGAAAGAACAACTTGAGGCCTATAACAAATCGACTGCCCAAGCGAAAATCGTCATCTCGCAGTGCGTTGGTGATGAATTCCATCAACAAATTTTGGGTTGGTTATCAGCTAAAGGAGCACGGAATGTGATGGTCAACCAGTTTGATAAAAAAGTAGAAGATCAGTTATTTCGTCAGTGAGTTGATTTCTTCAGTCTAGAAAGGGATGGAAAGGAAGATGCCACCTCTGTTTCATAGCGAGTGAAGAATCTACATCGTAATCTTGCTGCTGGTCTGAGAACTCGATACAGTTGATACCCTTCATGAGCAACTGTTTGTTTCAATGATTCAGCATATTCTACCTGAGCGATTTGGGTCTTTCAAGTCAAGTTACCGTCTCATATGAATGCTAATACTTAGTTGAAGATCTCTCGTCGTCTCTAATTCTTCATCAGTGTAATATTCCTCCTGCCTCAAAATCAAGTGGCGTTCTCTAGCCCAAGTTCGAAGGTGGTCAGAAGTAGAATGGTGACCAGAACAAGGAGAGAACTGGTTCAACTGGTATCCACTACAAGTTTTGCAACGCAAAGGCGAATTGGCTCCTACAATGTCAGAAATGGATGACTGATGGCACGTGCTTGCAATTCTAGCACAACCCAAGTCAGGGTGGAACTAGCTTACACGCAGTTGACACTGCTAATTTCAATAAGCAGTGACGTCCATGTAGCAACCACAAACGACCAGTGGTGGATTGACAACAAAGCTACTCGTCACATCACTTCAAATCTGACCTGGTTCACGGTATATAAAACTTATGTTATTATGTTCTGTATGTGAGGCACCCAGCGGTTTTTTATCCAGGTACACTTCTAAATCTCCATAATCTATCCCAGATAACACATGGACATCCAATGGATATCCACTGGACATCCGTTATGGATATGCTGGATGTACTATGGACGTCCAGGAAATATGCGAAGGAAAAACTATGGACGTCCAATGGATGTTCGGAGGGTACCAACCTGTACATCCATAAGATATCCTTCGAGGATATCCATAAGATATCCCTGAACTATATCCATAGGATAATTATAGGATATCCATAAAATATGTCTTATGGATAATCTCTACGGATATATTACGGATATCCATGGAGGATATCATATGGACATCCATGAAGAATATCTCATGGACATCGTTAAAGTATATTCCATGGATAAAGTTCAGGGATATCTCATGGATATCCTCGAAGGATATCTTATGGAAGTACAGGTTGGTACCCTCAGAACATCCATGGGACGTTCATAGTAAATTCTTTTGATATTTCCTGGACGTCCATCCAGCATATCCATAACAGATTTTCAGTGGATATCCACTGGACATCAATTATGGATATGCAAGATTTACAGGGACATTCAATATATATTCAAAGGATATACTAAGGACATCCACTGGGTGTTCGAGAGGTATCTGTACATCCTAGATAGCAGTCATTATCAAATATAGTTTTATTTTACATCTTCAAGGTATCCCTGAAGTGTATCCATGATATATCCTTCCAAGATGTCTATATATTTAAGAGGAATATTGAGATTGCAATATTTATTCTAGATGTTGGAAACAATATGAAGAAAATATTGTTTTGACTATATTGGTAGATTTTATTTAACCAATATTGACCCAATATGAGTGAATATGATTTGTTTAATATTGACGAAATACCATTCAACCAATGTGTAATCAAACTAGGACATACAATATAGTTTTTGTTCCTTGAACCGATATGAGAAGAATATTGGGATTGCACTATTTATTCTAGATGTTGGAACCAATATGAAGACAATATTGTATCATCGATATTGCTAGAAATTATTCAACCAGTATTGACCCAATATTATATGTAACAATCTACATTGTTTAGATAGAAGTAAGTTTGCCAACCTTATGGAATTCATATTGGATTAAAATGAATGCGATGGCGACAGAAGGTGACAGGGATGTCGCATCCAAGTCATGTCGTAACTTCAGTGATCTGGCCTCCAAGTTATGTCCTAACTTGATTGAAACAATGGGACAGCATTCAAACCAAAATCAAAAATTATACTCAATAGACCTTAATAATAAGGAAAAACAACATTTTCACAAATTATTTTTATTAAATGAATACAAAAAATGGCCAGATGGGTCTTAATTTTTTGAATGAAATAGAAAAACAATTTCGTTTTTTTTGCAGACATAAGGCCACCTTACAATTTGAAGAACACTTTTACTGCTGCAAAAATATCATTTTTATAATGAAAGGTCTCATTCTCTTTGAATGGTCTACCTCTTTTGGGCATACCTACAAAATCAACAATTCCAACCTTGAATATATCAGTGGAATTAAAGATCTAGGCGTCACACTTGACACTAAATGGACTTTTAACAATCATATAGACAAATTGATCAACGGGACAAACAGGATGGTTGGGATCATAAAAAGAAACTAAAAATATTTTCATAATTCTGACACTATCATCTCTCTATATTATGCGTTCGTCGACAGCAAGCTCTCTTTTGCTTCAGCAATTTGGAACCCTCAATATGCAGTACACTCAAGAAGGATAGAAAGTGTCAAAATAAATTGTGAAGATTCCTAGCCTTTCAAAACAAAATTCGCTTTCAGAACCAGAATTATCAGCCGATTCGAAAACAATTTAAAATTATGCCACTTAGTAAAAGATGTACCATGACAGAATTATTTATTCTTCTCAAAATTGTTAGACATGAAGTCGACATCTACTTGCAAAAATGAATTTCAATGTTCCCAGTAGAAAAAATCTTCGATATTATACACCATTCAACCTTATTGTAGAACCAATCTAGGACAAAACTCTCCACTAGTTCGTATGCAAAAAGCATTCAATACACTCTGTCACGATCCCAATTCATCTCTAGACATTTTCTCGATATCTCTGACTCAATTATTTTTTTTTAAATGTTTCTCAATTCAGATCAATAGGTATGGTTCCTCATTCCCTGTACTTGTTCTTTTATGATCTATTATGTTCTATTATTTTTGACTATATTATTAATATAAAAACATTTCACACCATATTTTTTAGTCACGTATTTGTATTGCTGCCAGATAATTTTATACCGATAAGTAAAGTTTATGTGTAATTTTGAAAATAGCTTAGAATTATTCTTATATGCTTTTTTCTGGAACTTTGTTCTGTTAGCATCCTAAAATGGTAAATAAATGAATAAATAAATGATAGTGAATTAAATATTGTTTTCCGCTAGTTTGTATCTATTAGAAAAATGTACTTACAGTTATTTTTTTGTGAATTTATTTGAAATTATTGACACTAAAGTTTGTTGTGATAAACTGATTGATTGATATGGTTCGATATACATAGGAAAGGAAAATGACTCTCCCATAAATGTTACATGAATGAATTTATTTGAATAATATTTTGTCGAATATTGCCCCTAATCCAGTGGTGTAATAAGAACGTTGCTAAAATTCCAATGAACAACATATTTTTCAAATCTTATTCCTTTATAACTTTTTTACTACTGAACGTATTTTGATGAAACTGTGATCAGTAATATTTCAAAACATCCTGAATCGAGTGGTGTAATCAGAATTTTCATAAAATTCCTGAACTTGGATTGGTGGGTTGATGAAACGGCATATTTTTCAAATTTCATTCCTTTATAACTTTTTTATTGCTTTACGCAATCCAACGTCATTCACATGTTAACCATTTGAAAATGTTACAAATCCAGTTGTGTAATCAGATTTTTTCTGAAAAAATCTCTAGTAATTTTTTTAGATGTTTGACCTTGAAAAATAAGATTAGTTGGTCCTGAAAATTAAGATATATTCATGAAATTTGGTGTCCTAATAGACTTTCTGAATGTCTACTCACCGAAAAAATGATCATTCCAATCGGTTGAAAAATGTGCGTTTTATGAGGGTGCTTCCATCTTAAATGGGTCACACTGTTTATCATATTCAAGGGTCATATTCTAAAGTTGATTGAAAGTCCATCTAGTTTGCTTGAAATATTGCTTTGTTATGTGAAAATGAATCACTGCATTCAGTAATCCGTCTTCACTAACCTAATAGACATACAGAGTGTCCGGTAATAGACCAGGTCATGACTGCTCAGAATATCGAAATCTCACAGTTTTCGAGATAATGAGCATTTTTTAAATTTCTGGAAAATCACTACCTCACCTTGGATTTTTGAGTACCATGTCTATAAATTGAGACCAATTCAAATATCTTCGCTGCTGAAGAAAACTCATGAGTGATGCTTATATCTAATATAACTTATTTATATTTTTTATGAAAACTTGAGAGGTACCACCACGACGCAAAGGGTTGAAAACTCGATCTCCACCATTTTTCAAGCTGTAGAGTTGGTGCTTCTCAAGTATTGTGTACTTCATGTGTGCACAAAACAGGCACTGTCGAATCATTAGTTTTAACACAATTGCATTTTCAAATTTGTTTACACTATCTTGCAGCGTGCCTGGATGCTTTACTGAAAATCAGATTTCAATACCTCAAATAGATTTTGGGAGTAGAAATATAGTACTGATACACGTATATTCCCATTTTTTGCTACAACGCTGCGAAATGAGTGATAAATGCATGCAAATGTGACTAAAAACGGCCGAGCCCGCGTAAGCGGTCGTGTAGTAGGATAAGTTCATAAAGATTACATTTGAAAGTGAGGATTGTTAGTTTTTGATATATTAAAAGAGTGCTTAATAGCATCACTCCAATCTGACACTAAACTAATATCATTCTCAATCATTTGATGCAGTTTTAAATCATTTTCATCATGCCAAAGTATTGTGGTGTCATATGCGAATTGGGTGAACTCTCCGAAACTATTATTTGGGTTACATCATTTATGTAAATTAAAGAAAGTGTTGGTCCCAGGACTGTGCCCTGAGGTACTCATCATTTGACTTTTAGTATGTTCGATAAGCTGCCTTGAAGAGATACGCTCGGAGTTCTTCCAGATAAAAATGACTTAAACCACTTGATAACTATATTTCTGAATCCACATATCTCTAATTTTTGCAAGAATATTTTGTAGTTAATACAGTCGGAGCCCTTTGTCAAGTCACAAAAAACCGCTACAGCATCAAATTGAGTAGAATTGATAGTATTGTGCTTATTTAGAAAAACCATTTTTCTTTTTTCCACGAGTTTTACTATTATTTGTTGAATTGTAAGTTGAATTACAGGAAGATATTTTTTGTCGAAAAATTTTTTAATAGTCTTCATTTTCAGGTACAGTGGAATTTACCAATTCAATGTTCCAGTTTTGGTTATCAGAGATCCAGAACTGATGAAACTTGTCTTGGTAAAGGACTTTGATCATTTCACAGATCGAAGAACATATATTCCTGAAGATATTGATCCACTCTGGGGAAAAAATCTGTTTGCACTGAAAGGTGAGTACTCAGATACCGTTACAGATTTCAAAAGTATTTTCAAATCAATAGGTAACGACACAGTTTTCCTCAATACGACCCACCGCCATCCACTCGCGGTTGTGGTGGTAGATAGATCTTGTTCTGCTGTTGTTATAGACCGGGATACCACGCCTATTTTCAAAAATGATAAATAACTGGCTGATTTTTTCTGAGTAGCTTAATTTTGCCGAGATGCCCAACTTTTTCCTCTACGAAAATTCTCGGTAGTGGTAGCTAATAAAATGCGCAGGCGTCAATCATGTCGATTTGGTGGGTGCAAAAAATTCATCAATAACAGTTAGTTTTGCAGCTGAACCTCGAGATAATTCGATAAAGTAAGCGAAAAAACTTTTGTCCTAGAAAATGGATGGTAGGACTGAAGAGTCCCCCACTCCCAACATGTACCAATGACGTGGTCATGAAAAACCATCAATAACCAGCGTATTTTTTTACCGTTGCTTGGTTAATATTTGTTTGATTGAATGCTCATATTGTCCTACAGATTGAATGGTAGGTGTTCCCAGTCCTACGCTCCGAAATTGTTTATTCCATGGTGAAAAATATTATTAGTAATAGGCTGAATCTTCGTGAGTAGCTTCTTTCTATTGAGATGCTCAACTTTTCCCTCTATGAAAATTCTCGAAAGTGGTAGCTAATAAAATGCGCAGGCGTCAATCATGTCAATTTGGGGAGTGCAAAAAAGTCATCAATAACAGTTAGTTTTTCAGTTGATCCTCGAGATAATTCGATTAAGTATTTGAAAAAACGTTTGTCCTACAAAATGGATGACTGAAGAGTCCTCAACAAATTGAATGGTTGGTATTCCCAGTCCTACGCTCCGAAATTGTCAATTCCACGAAAATTCTTGATATTAGTAGGTAATGAACTGCGTATATAGGTGAAAGTCATGTTGATTTGGTGAGCGCAAGAACCCGACAAACCATTATTCAAGCAACGATGGCCGCGAAAGCCTTTCACAATTTCCGAAAATTATTGGTGCTCACTTTTTTTAGGTAGCTCTGACCGGGAATTGTTTGACTATACAGTGATCATGAGAATAACGTCGAGAAATACGTGTATTGTAATTAACAGCTGAATTTGTTAAAACAGTGGCTACTAAAATTGATGAAAAAAACTAGAGGCCACATTTGAAACAACTATGGAATTTAATGAACAGAAAGCCGCATTGGAAATTGGTTCATATGAGATTACAACAAATATGAAACGGTATTGAAAGTTCCTCTGGCTTTTTTTTAAGTACTCTGACGGGAATTGTATGACCAGATATTGATGATGTTTTTTTCAAAAAAAAAAGTCTAGAAACACATATATTGTAATACATAGCTGAATTTGTTCTGAAAAATCGATGAAAAAAAATGGAGGTCGTATTTGAAAAAAATAAGTTGTTGATGGAATCTAATGAACTAAACGTCGCATTGAAAATTATTTTATATCATATAATAACAGATATGAAACATCATTGAAAGTTCCCCTGACTTTTTCCTATATCATTCGAAATGGAGGCGGTAGAGCCATAAAACGAAATTCGACAGTTTTTGTTTTTGGCAAATATCTCAATAACAAACATTGATTCAAGATCTGAAATTTTTTTTTTATTGCTCCCCAAAATAGAAAACTTTTGTCCGATTTAACTGACCTTGTACTTTTCTCCGTTTCCGATATAGCAATAGTATGTCATCAGCTATATAACGTTGAACCCCTAATTACTTCAAACACCCCCGTCTGCTTAGCTGTATTATATTTTGATCGATCAGCTTGCATTCTGATTGATCGTCAATGAAACTCAATCAACTTATACACTCGTAGGCGAATTCATTCATACACAGGATAATTGATTATATTATTGACTACCTTGTAGAAAAACAGTTACGTTTTTTCTGTATGTAACATATTTCTCACGAATGTCAGTAATGACCAGTCGCTCACTAGTTCAATATTGGTTAGGAAAGGTATAGTGATATTTGTTTATACATTCAAATTTTTCCAAAAATCTCAAAATTCATGATGTGTTGTCCTCTAGCGCCGAATCAGGTCATACGAAAGAGTAGGGCCAATGGAGACTTTTACTCAGAATAGCTTTAGCTACAACATTCCAAAAATTCAGCCATTTTCACAGTAAGACTTTTTTTCATTAAGTGTGCGGGGTCCTTTGATGATAGTTGCATAAATTGTTGTTCAGAATTAATTTTTCCGTTAACCTTACGAACGACATCCCTAGGAATAACGAATTCTTACTTTTCACGTGCTTTTCCACTTTCTCAAGCCATCAGAGAAATATCTGCAGTCGCTAGGCTTCGAACCCACGATTGGCGACCAGAGTAGATAAAAAATCGGTGATTTAACTATTTGGACACATGTGAAATATAATATCTTCTTTCGACCTGGACTTTTTGAGGCCTCTGGAGACACCATACATCCTATTTTACCGTAGAGCAGATTTTCACAATTCGTCTGAACTCTTTGAAAGTTTTCAATTATAAATTTCAGTTCTTCAGACGACGACCCAGTAAACACAAGGATATCCATTGGATGTCCAATGGATATCCAAATCGTACATTGTGGATATCCAATGGATGTCCTTTGATGGACAAAGGATGTCCAATCGATATCCCATGGACATCCATCGGCCACTAACTTGGACGTCCAAAGGATATCTATTTTCGACATCCAATGGATATCCGTTGTGGACGTCCGGTGGATATCCAATTTCGATTAAATATGTACATAATTTGGGCCTTCAAGGGACATATCATGGACGTTTTCTGGACCTCCAATGGAGTAAGACTGGACCTGTTAATTGACATTAACTGGACCACTGATGAATGTTGAATGAACCTATAATAGATATAAGAATGAAAATTGGATTCACAATTTACATTATGGAGATGCTTATTCCAAAAATAATAGCACACTTTTGTATATCCAATCAGCAACTAATGAAATCACTACTACCTTATTCCTCAGTTATCCACATGAAGGTGTTCTTATTTTTCTGAAATAATTTTCTTCCAGAAACTTCAGTTTCCTAGTTTTTGAGAAATGCTTTACAATCAAAAAATAATGTAATACATAACATTTCTTTTCAGGTGTATAGCATTACACCATAGATCATCATCGTCATCACCATTTTCAATGTAAGAACTCATTTATAGAATGAAATTCGATTCATATAAACAATATATTCAAATGCGAATAAATTTTAGAAACAGAACATGAAATAAAAATGTTTCTCTAAAATGAAAATGTGATTGAAAATTAAACTGAAATACACAAACGCTCTTGTTAGAAAAAATAAATATCTTTCAGACATTAAACTTTTGAATTTAGGTAATTTTCTTTTCTTCTTGGTCACTCCTTTCCTTTGCTCTTCTTAGCCATTTTTGATCGACTCCACTGTGGCTTGGTACTTTTGGCTAAGTTACTTTTTTCACATACTCCTGTGGAAGAGTAAATAATATAAATAATAGTAAAGGAAATTCAAAACGATAACAATTATTTAAATACACAACCAAGTAGAATCATCGAAATAGTCATTGAAACAAACTGGTATTAAAACAAAACAAAACAAATAAAAAAAACTGAGCATATTCTTCAACTAGTATCTACACAAAAAAATATAGATATTGAATGCAGGTAGGTAGGTATATAAAATATCATGTATTGTCAGACACTGGAATGAACAAAAACAACATTGAAAGAACCACATAATGAAGAGCAGTTTCAGTTCAGAGAATTTGTGTAAGGCCAAATAGTGTTGTGTGCACCATGAAGGTTGTGGTTAAACTTGACCATTAAATGAAGATGATATACTAGCAGTTATGCTACATTATATGAAAATCACCACTTACCACCATTGCTAATTTCAGGTTGCTGAAAACTTTTTTCTGAATTCTGCAGCATATGCATTGAGTAATATTGAATTCACACATCTTTTCACCAAATAATTTACATTGCTACCTCCCAGCTTGCATAATTCATTTATCTAAAAAAAAAATATAATGGAGCACAATATAAATTGATAAGAGTCTTGTTAGATGATGAACTCACAGTTGTTGTACAGCGGTAGAAATTGATTTTATAATGAATCATAACCTATCAGCAATTTGGTCAACTTCAAATTTCCAAACCCACTCTTCTTTTTAGCTCCATGCTAGCTGAATAATGAGGTGGAAGGAATTTGATATTGTCACATTCAGACATCTTCTAATGAAATCACACAGTTCCCAACTAGTTTAGAAAATGTCAACCTAAAAACCAGAAATACATCATATTTTCTATCGAATTATATTTCAATAAAAATGTTCAGTTTTCATAACTATCTGTATTACTCACAGTTCCGTTACAGTTTAATTCGTTCTCTAAGTGCATCATCACAAGAATTAGGTGTTCATCTGTATATATGGAGAAGTTGAGAGTACAAATATCGATTCACTTGTTTCCTTATTGTGTCTCAGTTGTTGATGGACCTTCAGGAATTTGAGCAAGATATGTTGTATTGCCTGAAAAACAATCAATAATGAGTTGAGCATTTAATACAAAAATATGTTTTTTGAATTTTATGAGTTGAACATCCATTTTTGAAAAATGGACAACAACAGCAGGACAGTCAATCACCACTTCGAATGGATGTGGTAGCACTGAATTCCTATTTTGCTCTTCTGTAACATTTCGTGAAAATTTTATTTCAGTTCTATTTTGCACCTTATCTTTACTCAAACACCCTTCACCTTGGATTCAAACGACAATCAGTTTCAAAGCCTCTCAATCCCCCATAATTTGCAATCAGTTATTGTTACTTCAGCGAGACTTACCTGATATAAATACTGTGAGATATAAATAAAGCACCTCCGAGGGCTCCGAGCACTATACGACACGAATATAATCCCAAGCAATTAAAAATTGCCTGTTTGTTTCTCCCAAAGAGACTTCCTCTTGCAACTAGCGTCAAGCGTCATTTTCATTGTTCATATTTGTCATTGTCTGCATTACCGATTTCGGTGGTTGCCAACTGAGACAGGATCATTGGTACCAACATGCGAACTTGGTCCGAGCGAAGGATGTACAATGGACATCCATAGGATATCCGTTTTTTAAACTGGATTTTCAGTAAATTTGGACAAGAAATGGATGTCCATTGGATGTTCTCAAACGGATATCCATTGTACTAGCAGAAATGGACATCCAATGGATATCCATTTAACGTCCATGTCCACAAGGACCAATTGAAATGAATATCCATAGGATATCCTGTGTTTACTGGGGATGTGGTGTTGCAGGTTTTTCCGGGTTTCCCTGCATCTGTGAAAGCGAATGCGACATCATTTAAGCCGCCCCGGAAGGCAGATTGATTATTTCAATGTTTTTACTTTGTTATTGTTGTTTTCAATATGTTTATAAAAATTATGAACGCTAAACAAAATTTCGCGTAAATTATGATATTTTTTAATTGAACAAACAATTATACATTGAAAGTAACATTATTTTACGAATAAAAGTATATTAAATTAGCTAAACCACAATTTCAAAATAATTCGTTATTTTGAGTAATTTTTGTAGGACTAGCGATATATACCCGTTTTTTGTAGGACACTGTATTATTTAGGTGTGGAATACACTAACCTTTTATGTGTTATTATTGTCCTACAGTTACCAATGAATTTTTTTTTACCATGGGATTGACAATTTCGCAGCGTGGGACTGGGACCACCAAACAACTGTAAAAAAATCCGCTGGTTAATAATGATTTTTCAGGACCACTTCATTGGTACATGTTGGGAGTGCGGGACTCTTCAGTCCTACCATCCATTTTGTGGGACAAAAGTTTTTTCGATCACTTTATCGAATTATCTCGAGGTTCTACTGAAAAACTAACTGTAATTAATGAATTTTTTGCACTCACCAAATCGACATGATTGACGCCTGCGCATTTTATTAGCTACCACTATCGAGAATTTTCGTAGATGAAAAATTTGGGCGTCTTAGCAAAATGAAGCTACTCAGGATGATTCAGCCTATCATTAATAATTTTTTAAAATAAGCGTTGGATCCCGGTCTATTATTGAATGCGTTTGGTCGCGGTAGGTAGAAGTGGGTGAGTGTGGGTGGCAATAATGTGTAATAAGATATATCAAGTAAAATGGTAAAATTTCACACTGGAATTGTATGAGAATCAAAAGTATCAATGCATTGAATTTCAGTAACAATATTCTATAAAAACAAACTCAATAATAATTTCATTTGAAGAAATGAAAAAGAATCGAAAAATTATTTTGTACAACCAGTAAGTACATCATACAATAATTCAATTTCACCACAAATTTATTATCTGAAAACTCGAAATAATCATACCAAACTTTTGATCAACCAAAATTCGAAGAATTGTACATTGTAAGAAATTGTATATGTAATACCATCAGAGAAGAATGAGCGAAAATATAAATACGGTTTTTCAATGAAAACAGCAAATCACAAAATAGCATTTTGTGAAAATGCTGAAATCTCATAACTGAAAATTGTGAGTATGTACAGTATCAAGTTAGAAATTCTGAATAACTGAAATCGCTGAATTCATATGATCTAAGTTGACAAATTGAAAGCTGGCATACTGGAAGTGGTAGAACAGAAAGATATAAACGCAAATTACTGAAGTGAAGAAGGGATAACGACTTGTTATAATAATAACTATACTAATAACAATATTAATAATAATGTCGTGGGGAACCTGAGACCATAATGCATTTGGTGTCAGCATGCCCAGCTTATGCAGCCTCAGCCTATATCCAAAAGTATAACGCGGTGCTACGAGTGTCGTAGATGGTACTATAACACTCGTGGTACCATCTACAACACTCGTCCGGTATAGACGAGACACTGGTGTTGTCTTATGCCCTGGGGGATATTGAGTCCATTGTGGAGAATGAAAAGTGCCGAATCTATTGGAATTAATCATTCTCCCCCCTCAGGTAGACACAAGCCAATAAGCTTGATGATGTCATCCTCAACTACCAAAGTAGGACAAATATATTTCGTAAAGAGAAAGAGGATTAAATATCGAGATCTTCTCTTGGTTGCTTCAATCATAGGAGAACTTTGTGGAATGCTGGGCACTGCTCTCAAATTTTAAAATAATACCGGCTCGCTGTAATATGGCAGAAATCTTAGCTGCACAAATTCATCCCTGCTTCACTTCGTCTGCTCAGAGCACATGACTTTTGGACCCTAAAGTCACCTACCCAACGGACGAAGGGAGTGGTTGTTGTAGTATATTCAAACAAATTCACTCTAAAATAATTTATTTTACGAAATACAATGCCTCAATAACTTCAACAAAATACTTTAATTTATATAACAATTACTGAACTATTTATGTTCGACTTCCGCTTCACTGACTGACTCCGACTCTGCTGCGTGTTTCTTTTTATATTCACCGTCCATTACGTGGAAATCTCACGAAATTTTGGGTAAGCCTCGATTCGTCCAGATTCTTCTCGGTGCATAGCGCCTCGAAAGTCATTCGCGGTCATGCGCTGTCTACGTGAGCGTTGAGGTCTGGCATCGCCCGCAGCTTCGCCACATTGCCCCCTTCTTAGAGATATTTTATCCTGAAATGTCATCCTTGGAGTGTGTCGATATCTGCATCGTGAAGTTCGATGGAAATAACACTCCACAGTCTTCATATTAGGTCGTGGAATAGGATTACAGCAAATTAAAATCTGGACGCCGCTGTATCGGAATATCGTCTCCAACATACTTCTCATAACTCTCCAATCCAGACCATCAATACCACAGGATAATTTTGAGATTGTCGAGTCCAACAGATTCTGGTCTACCATCGTATCTCTCAGTTGGGTGAGGCTCCTCCAGATATCTTCATAGGACGGTTTATCTTGGGAATGCTTCTTGGTCACCAGGTAGTAGATGTTCCTCTGGCCCTTCTTCAGCTGTAGCACACCTCCAATTTCTGTATTCTGTGTCCGTAGTGTTTGGAGTTGGCTAAATTCATTGAACAACACCACAGCGATGCCCCTGGACATTCGAAGATCTTCTGCGACGCAGCGTGCTAGGGCATAATCGACTGACACTTTGAAATGGTCCCGTGGCTCCTTTCGAGTTACCTCGTGTGACACTTTCTGTCCATTTGAGTATAAGGACATGAATTTCTGGAACGTCATCGCATCCTCTGGTGGTCTAAGGGTAAGAGGCCAACCTGTTGAAATGAACGACCTTAGGTTTACCTCTGAGTGGCTCGTGGATTCGGCAAAGCAGGTCGTTTATCCTCTTGACGATCTTGTACGGACCTTCCTATGAATTCCGTTATTTCGGAGACAGGCCCAGGCGACGCTTCGGGTTGTAGAGCCAAACTAGGTCACCAACCTAAAATCCTCCAGCATCGGCATTGATGTCATAAGTCGCTTTCATTCGGTCGCTGGCACTCTGGATGTTCCAACAGACTCGTTCGTGGATGTCCTCCAATCGCTGCCGGAGTTTGCTGATGTAGTCCTCTCCCGCGGTATCCTGTCCTGGTGGCTTCCCAAACTTTAGTTCACAGGGAAGTCGCAGCTCTTGGCCCATTATGATACTAGCAGGGGTTTGGCCGATCGGCTCGTGTACTGCGAAACGGTAGGCCATCAGGAACAGATCGAGATACTGGTCCCAGTCTCGTTGATGGTCAGAGACCACCTTGGACAAGTAGCGATTGATAGTCCTGTTCATCCGCTCCATTCATTCATTCATTCCATGGGACTGTAGATGTAGAGCTTTGGTTCTCGTCTTGCTGATGTTCAGCAGTTGGCACATTTCTTGGAACAGGTTGGATTCGAAATTTCTGCCATGGTCCGAGTGCAGCTCCAAGGGAACGCCGAATCGACATATCCACTCTTTCACCAAGACGTCTGCGACGGTGATCGCTTCCTGGTTGGGTAGGGCATAGGCTTCGGCCCACTTGCTGAAATAGTACATTGCACCAGGATGTATTTATTTCCGTGATCTGATACGGGGAACGGGCTGTCGATGTCAATGACAATTTTCTCGAATGGACTACCTACGTTATACTGATGCATCGGGGCCTTGGGTCGTGTACGAGGTCCATTGCTGGCATCGCGAACAGCACACTTTCTGCACCAGTCGTTGACATCAACTTGACAATTGACCCAGTAAAACCGTTGCCCTACTTTCTGCAGGGTCTTCGTCACACGCAGATGTTCTCCAGCAACTCCATCATGGATCTCTCGGATTACTTCCTGTCTCCTGTTCTTGGGCACCACTATCTGACATCTGTCCTCCCACGATCTTCAGACTCCAATATACATTTCAGGACACCATTGTCCAGGGTAAGGAAATTCCATTAGGGCCAGTAGGATTTGACTGCTGGGGAATATCTGGAAATTTCCTGCCATGTCGGTCTTCGATTACTCTTTTTCCAACCAACGACTAAACCAAGATCTCTTTCTTGGTCTTTCTGGACCTCGTTGTCATTCCAGTTGTTGTCAACTGCCGTGGTTCCACAAATTGCAGCTTCCTTCTCTTCTGCTCATCTGCAGTGTGAGCAGTCGTCTGGGCATGGTCTTCTTGACAGAGCATCTTCGTTCTTGTGGCTTTCGATCCAACGTGCTACTCAGCCCTCGGGGTTTTTGAACTGTAGAAGACATTTAAGGGCTGCGTGGTCGGTCCTTAACAGGAATCTTCTCCCGTACACGTATTCGTAAAAGTGTTCTACTCCCTTGACAACAGCCAACAGTTCTCGTCTGGTGACACAGTAGTTACGCTCCGGTTCACTGAGAGTTTTACTGAACTATCCGATGACCTTCTCTTGCCCATCCTGGATCTTCTCGTCATCCACTGCTACTTCGTGCCCAGAGACAATATGGCCAAGGAAACGTACTTCTTTTTGGAACAGGTGGCATTTATTGGGGCTCAGCTTCAATCCAGAGTTTCTCAGTCGCAGAAATACCTCCTCCAGATTTTTTCCACGGTCTTTGAACGATTTGCCAATCACAATAATGTCGTCGAGATATACCAAACACGTTCTCCATGAAAGTCCTTTCAGAACCTCCAATAATCTCTCGAATGTGGCTGGAGCAATATAAAGCCCAAATGGCATAACGGTGAAATGCCACAGTCCTGAGCCGATGGTGAAGGCTGTCTTTTCTCTATCTTCTGGAGCCATTTCTACCTGCCAGTATCCACTCTTCAGATCAAGGGTCGAGAAAATCGTGGAGCAGGCCAACGTGTCTAGGGTGTCGTCTATTCTCGGAAGAGGGTAACTGTCTTTCTAAGTCACGTTGTTCAGTTGACGATAGTCTACGAAAAAGCGTGTTGATCCATTTTTCTCCTTAACTAGCACGACTGGAGAGGACGATGAACTGTCGGATGGTTCAATAACTCCATCTTTCCCCATATCATCGACAATTTTGTCAGCCTCTTTCTTCTTGGCAAGAGGAAGTCTTCTAGCTAATTGTCGGATCGCTCGAGCATCCCTAGTATCAATTCTACGCTGAACTAAATTCGTTCGGCCCCCTTTTCCTTGTCCGGTATCGAAGATGTCTTGGTACTTCTTGACTAATTCTCTCAATCTGGGCTGTTGAACTGGTTTAATGCCCTTGGAAGAGATGGTAACCAATTTTTCCAGTTCCGCTGTCAGGTTGTTGTCTTTACTAACAGTACTGTGTACACTTCTGATCACAGCAGTGACGAGCAGTGCCCCAAAACAGTTCCATTCTTCAAGGTCACTGGGTAATAATTGACATTTACTACCCTTACTGGCACAAATTTATCAGCACGCAACAAAGTCTTGCCTAGTGCGATCCCTCGTCCAATTGTCTCATTATGAAGCTTGGGCTCGAACATCGCCACGCTTCCATTTCTCGCACCTCCGTCCAAGCGAGCGTTCAGTATGCTCTCAGCCCTTTCGGGTACACTTACATCTTCAGTCAGCAGAACACGAATCATCTCCTCACTTTTTCCATGTAGCACCAACTCTTCTCTGTTCACACGTAGGACGCCATCTTTGAAATTCAATTCGATCCCTCTGGAATTCATGGTGTCCATTCTGATAATTGCCTCGTCCTCAATGTCTGCTACTGATGCCTGATGTTTCACTTTTGCGCTGCCTAGAATCAGTTCAATTGGTAGCTTTATGTACAGTGGCCGGCTCTCCTGTTGCTGTACGTAGCTCCCAGGATGATGGTTCCATTTTCTCTGATGTTTTAGTAAAAGCAGGCCCAAGGATCGTCCTAGTCGCACCTGTATCTAGCAGCATGGTGCAAGGCTCGTTGTTGATGGAACCGTCTACAAAGACAACATTGTTTTGACGTTGAAGGACAGCGACATATGCATTTTCAACGGTGGCTTGCTGGATACAGGTCAACGATTGCCCCTCCTCATCGACCTTCTTTAGTTTTCCTGCATCGGTGCCGATTCTGTGAATTTTGGACATTTGCTACGCACATGCCCAATTTTGCCACAATTCCAGCATCTTATCTGTCTTCTCTTATGCAACATTTCCTTCACCACCTTTCTTATGGCAGCTTTCAAGTTATCAGGCTCCTGTGGGTCTTCCTCAATAATTCGGACTTCACTTTGGCTTCTGCAGGATTGTTTCGCTTCCTCAAAATCCAAAGCGAGTGCCAGTGCATCTAAGAGATATGTTGGACGTGCTAGTGTCAATGCTTGTTTGGTTTCCTGGTCAAGTCCATCTAAGAAGGCCTGAACTGCTAGTTGCTCCATTACTTTTTCCGGTGTAGCTGGGTGTGGAAGGCGAACCAAGCGTGCAATGTCTGCTTCAAATTCCTGTAAGAATTGGCTTGATTTCTGGCAGCGGTTCTTCAGCTGTGAGTGGTACACATGTTCTAGATGGGTCTGTCCATACCGTAATTCTGGATATTTCATCATCTGCTCGTAGTCCTCTTGTACTTGAGCCTTGAGGGTTTGTAGGATATTCATTGCTTCTCCACGCCTCAGCTCTATCTCCTGCATTCCACCCATTCGCCTTTGCTGCAGCTTCAAAATGTCGGTGGTAGTTTGCCCATGGTGTTTTTCCATCAAACTGAAGTGGTTTCATAGAGAATTTTCCTGTTTCCGGACTGATCTTTACATCTTTCAGGCCCTTTTGAACTTCATCCGAGTTCGAACTCAGTTCTAGCATTGAATTTTCATTGACAGATTCTGTGGTGTGGGTAGGATCATTCTGGTTTTTCAACATACTGATTTTCTCCTTCAATTTGTTGATTTCTTCCTCGATTCCGCCTCTGATTTCATCGCTGATTGCTTCCTTCAATTTTCTTATCTCTTCTTCGATTTCATCTTTGATCTTCTCCATCTCTGTCTCGACAGTCCACATTCTTTCTTCTAATCCGTTTGCCACGCCACAAAGTTCTTCTTTCATGTTCTTCGAGTTTTCTAGAAGCTCTTCCCTCAAACACTTCGAATTTTCTAGAATCTCTTCTCTCAAATTCCTCGAACTATCTTGAAATTCTTCTTTCAGACTATTCGAATATTCTAGCAGCTTTTCTTCCAGATTTTTTGAATTTTCTAGAAGATTTTCTTGAAGTTCTTCCTAGAGAGTTTTCGAATTTTCTTGAAGTTCTTCCTTGAGAGGATTCGAATTTTCTAGAAGTTTCTCTTGAAATTCTTCGTTGAGAGTATTCGAATTTTCTAGTAGTTTGTCTTCAAGGCTTCTTGAATTTTGTTGCAGCTCTTCATTCATTGATTTGGAATTTTTGTCCAGTTTATTCAATATGGAACCCAAATCAATAACAGAAACTTCGAATAAAAATGTTTCTGGATCCTCGCCCTCCTGGATTAATCCCTCAGAAAGTCTTGCCTGAAGCACGGCCTTTTACCACTTTTATCAAGTTCCCTCTCCTCCAGTTCTTGCTTCAATTCCGCAACCTTCAAATCGACCAGGCGAACTTTCTTCGAACACATTTTGTCTTAGTCTATGTCTCTCAGTCTATTTCACGGACCACCAGTCTGTTATTATTATTGTCTATTTCACACCTATTCCAAGGCCACCAGTCTATTATTATTATTTTCACACGCGAGAAGTGTATTAGTTTATACTCCGTTAATGCACACAACTGTCAACTTCACGAAAAAATGTTTGTAAGTCACTATTTATGTTCGACTTCCGCTTCACTGACTGACTTCGACTCTGCTGCGTGGTTCTTTTTATATTCACCGTTCATTACGTGAAAAGCTCACGAAATTTCGGGTAAGCCTCGATTCGTCCAGATTCTTCTCGGTGTATAGCGCCTCGAAAGTCATTCGCGGTCAGGCGCTGTCTACGTGAGCGTTCAGGTCCGGCATCGCCCACAGCTTCGCCACATTATTATAGTAAACGACACCAGCGCGCCCTCCGGATTTGTCGGAACACCAGAGACAGTGCCTGACTCGTACATTCCTAACGGAAAATTAGATTAGTAATGATAACGAAGAAACTCCAGCCCTAGTGCAGTTCAAAGTTTTCAGCAACCTGAGCTCACTGATCTGCGCAATCGTATAACTGGAAAAAGTTCGAGGAGTCCTCAGACGCTCGAAGAACTTTGCTGCTCCAGGCCCTGATGGGTTGAATAACTATTGGCAAAAAAAGTTTCCAACCACCTTCCGCCACCTGGCAAGATAGGGAGGAACCGATTTCTGTCTTGTTTGTCTATAGTCAAAACGTGCTCATCCTCAGAAACGGATATTTGTCTGATCCAAAGAATAATAGGCAGGTAACATGCTTGATAGCGTGTGATAGGGTATTTAGGCGCACACTATATATTCACATTCTCTCCGAAGTTGTTTCGGTGTACGGACGGATATAAGAGCAGGGAGAGTCAAAGAACGGTATCGCAGAGGCTGCAAGGAAAACCTGCTCATAATGTATCACGCAGGACTCCGTGTAGTATAAGCGCTACCTTTCGATGGACTGAATCGATGACCTCAAGGCATTCGATTCAACATCGTATGATCTAACCATGCATTTGCGCAGATGCTTCGAGATACACGATCAAATAGTGAGATGCATTGAACAGATGATGCCGTTCTGCAGGACGACTTGCTTCCCCACAAGATATGGTAAAGTCAGATTCCAAACAGAATAGGTAATCTCGAAAAGAAGCGTGTTTCTGGAAAAATTTCTCATCGCCCTTCTTCCATCCATCTCTACATCACCATTATCCATTGCACCCAGAAAATCTTGTGAATACAACTGCGGTACCCCCAGCAACCGGTAGCTTAAGATAGCCCATCTGTTTTAGTACATGAAATCAAACTACATGCCTATGGATAAAGAAGCCATTCATCAGTTCTTAAGGGTGGTGGAAGAGTACACGCATATTATAGAATTTGCTATTGACAAATGTGCCACGGTCCATCCCAAAAAGGGACGATGCGAGGAATACGGAGAGGATGTTCAGCTCGTAGACGGAAGCATCCTACATCATCTGGATACCGGAAAGACGTATAATCACCTAGGGGTGAAGCAACGCCGCTCCCAAAAGATGATCACAGTTAAAAACTCTCTCCGCGGCAAGTATCAGCAAAAACTCTAACAGGTCCGGTCATCAGAACTGACAAAACAAAATTTCTGCAACTGATATGCTTGCCTTTCCGATCCCACTCTACTCCTTAGAGTGATGAAATCGACTCTGAAAGAGCTGAGACAACTTGACGTTAGAATTCGGAATATGATGCATCTCCATATGAGCTTGCATCCTGAATCGTCCGTCCCACGGTAATACTTCCCCAGACAAAGGGGCGGACATGAACTTTTCAATTTGAAGTGTCTACATAACGAAATAGTATTGGATAGATACATTTGTTTCATCAGCAGTTCACATCTACTTCTCAGCATGGTCCGCGACCACGAAAAAGCAGAGAAAAGCTCCAGTTTCTCTCAAGGGCAGCAAACCGAGCAGACGAAGAACTTGGTGTCGTATTCTACACTGAACAGGTGATCCCAAACTCTGTCACCGAGTTTGAACCCGTTCATCAAAAAGCTTATATCACTGCTACAGGCTCAGGTCCTTCTACAGCAACATTCGAATGGGCCAATTGTTGTTATTGTTATTTCCGTCAACCGATTGCACCCCTATGCGCAACCCTTGGAAGTCTTAGAGAGACTTGTGTGAGCTAGGGAAGACACAGCCCACACCTTTTAACGTGTGATGCCATGCATGAGACCGATGACCACTCGAGGCTTTGAACCCTCGACTCTTCGCTCCAAAGGCGAACGTTCTACCAGCACGGCCACCACGGCCCATGCACAGGGTATTCTTCAATAACATCGAAGACATTGGTTAACTAAAAAATTTCACCTTTGCCTTCATCAGGTCATGAGAGCTGAATTCGAAGACCAAGGGATTCATAAAGGCCTGCCAAGATGGTGTTTTCAACACCCTAATCTACCGTAGTCGCTTGATGGGTATAAAGGTCCCAGGCACCAGTGCGTGTCGTAGGGCACCCGAGACCATTATGCATTTGCTGTCAGCATGCCCAACTTATGTGGCCTCAGCCCATATTCACAGGCATAACGCAACGACTCTCTTACGGTATATACGAGAGGAGTGGTGAAATGATGGACACACTTACCGCTCTCAAATTTAAAAATCATCCTAGCTTGCCCTGATATGGAAAGAATCTGAGCCAGACGGATGAAGAAGGCTCACTTCGTTTGCTCAGAGCACATGATTCCCGGAACCAATAGTAATTTACCTTAGGGACGTGGATAGTGTTTATTCGGGTGAATGACTCCAGCACGTCCTCCGTATGTGTAGTGGCTACGCATACAGGGCCTGACTGGGATATTCCTAACATAAAAATACAGTGATAATAATTATATCTTGGGTTCACTCTGGCTGCTCAGGGCACATGATCCTCGGACCGAAAATTTACCCACACTTTGGATGCGGAGAGAGGTTTTGCAGTAAACGAAACCAGCGCACGGACGTGTCGGAGATTTGGAAACAAGTCATGGCTGGGATGTTCCTAACGGGAAAAAAATAATACTTCGTCATAAAAGCTCGCAGAGAATACCTACCCAAAGGCATAGCCTGGGCGGAAAGAGAACGAATATAACATTATTGAAATTAGTGGCGTGGCCCTCCAGGGCGACTCACTGATATTGTTGCCGTATTCACTTTTCAGCTCTAGGGAAACCCTACAAAACGTATAGATGGTAGTTTGCTCTTTTTTTTCAGAAATGCAGCAGAATGCGGTCAATATAAATGAATTGTTAAATCGCACATTCCTTTCTATTTCTGTCTCATTTGCATATTCATATATGAAGATCTCAGTGTACTACTCTACGAATTTTCCTCTTCAAGTTCTATATGAACCTGTCATGAAATTGAGTCCAATTCTAGTACTTTTTATTATCATTGTTGAGATGTCTTGGTGTACGAATCAATGATTATAATAAAAATCTTCTAAAATCGAATAATTCTTAATTTTCAAGGTATGAAATGGCGAAATATGAGATCCACCCTGAGTCCAGCTTTCACCAGCAGCAAAATGAAAGGAATGTTTATCCTGATGAGGAAATGTGCTGAAAATTTTGTCAGTCACTTCTTAGAAAAAGACCAGAATATAATTCCCCTCGAAATGAAAGATACCTGCGGTCGTTTTTGTAATGATGTTATAGCAACAACAGCTTTTGGTATTGAAGTGGACTCGTTAGCAGATCCAAAAAATATATTTTTCGAAATGGGAAAAAAAGCAACGAATTTCAGTTCCTTCAGAAAAATTGTACAATTTCTCGGATACTTGATTGCACCGAAGATATACAGAGTGAGCTATTTTTGATAAAAATTACACACAACTCTAACTCTAATCAATTTATTTTAATTGATACATTACATCTGACTTATTTACACAGTAGAAACTAGGTAGGTACGAAGCTAGGTCGAACATGGACGAATTTACTCATACCCATTTGAACAAACGCCCACGTCAAAATGTCATCAGATTCTTTCAAATTATTTTTTATTCCTTCAATTACATGAGATTTTGGGTCATTATTTGTGAAAGAGATATTATTTACTATCGAAATGGATCTATATAACGTGTCAGAAAAGTTGTTGAATGGTATTATGGAGGAAACTCAATACGTGCAATAAGAAACTGATTCATGAATGAATTTAATGTTAGAACAACCAGTCCTGGATTTGTCAACAGGCCATATAGGCCGCGACCTAGGGGCGGCAGCGTCCTAGGAGCGGCAGATTTCAGAGGACGCCCCTCGATTTCAGAGGATAAAGGTTATCTCATGTTTTTTAATTGATTCCCTATAGAAACTCATTCCTTTCGAAAATTATCAATCCTAGGTACCTACTGTTATGGTACTGAAATGAAGCAAAGTAAATTCGCATCAAATTAGAGAAACTTGAAATTACGTTCATGGTCGTATTTTGGCGAGCTATTTTAGAAAGGTCAAATAAAGTGAATTTTCAGAGCTCATCTGTAGATGTATGGACGGTATCTGATCTCTATGGATCTCTAATATAGTTTACAAAAGCCAGAGCAAGAAAACTCCATTTCGAAGAGGAAGCAATTGAGATGAGCACACCAAGGTGAAATGAAAAGGCAATGTAAAATAAGAAAAATGACCGATGACACATCGAACGAAGAACCTGAAATACCCTTTGGCTCCACTGGCTCCAGATATTATTCCAGAGTGAACACCTTGTTGGTCATTCTTGATATAGTGACGTATGAAATACAGTGAAGGCATAATGCTTACTTGAACTTTGAAGAAAAATTTTCATTAAAAAAATAAATACTGAACTTTCAACACAAAGAGTTACAGAAAAAGCCCAGTCTCTTTTGATATATCATACCAACAATTAAGAGGACGATTTGGTTCAAGAATGTGTGCATTTTCACAGTCACATTTTCTTTAATAAAACTACAGAGTGTGCAGTGAAGCCTGGATCAAACTCACTACTCAGTCTCTCAACGTTTTTGATTAATCAATCTCTGTCTAATGTTGACCCTAACTTGGATACAGCTCTCCGCATCGCACTTTCCACTCCGGCTACGACTTATTCTGGGGAAAGGAGTTTTTCCTGTTAAAAACGCGTGACAAATTATCAAAGGTCTTCATCATTGTCTCAAGAAAAAATTAATTCTTCAGCTCTTTGCTGCATAGAAGCAGAGATAATGAACATCATAACTATGATGATATTATAAATGACTTTGCTATTGAAAAGTCCCGTAAAAAATTAAATTCTTGTTTCTTTTTACGCTCTTTCTTAATGACTAATTGATCCGTTTAATCAACTTTAGTGCCTTGCTTACTACAGATGGAAAATTATCATAAATAATATAAATCTGGCACTGGGACCAACTCCGATCATTTCGACAATTGATCGTGTCATGAATAATTTTCAGAAATTTGGTTTCGTTCTTTCTAGAAAACATCAAGTTCTAGTTGGCGGTGATGAAAGGTAAATGAAGGAAATCATGATGTTGACAACAGTCAACGAGAATCCCGAAAAACCTCTGAAGCTGTTGGGAATGACGTAGACTTGAGTGCAACTTCTGTGAGATGAATTTTGAAAGGACATAGTTACCGATCATATAAAGTCAAGAAAACACATACCTACTCTTTATCCTAATGATTATGTCAAGCGGATGCAGTTCTGTGAAACGGTGATGGACGTGGCAAATGCTGCTGAACATTTCATTGAGAATATTATTTTCACGGATGAGTTAACACTTCCTTTACAAGGACGTCATAATCCTCCTCGTGTGCGATATTGGTCCCGAGAAAATTTGCATTGGTTTCATGAATTGAGAACCCAGTATCCCCAGAAATTGAATATTTGTGGTGGCATGCTCGGTGGAAATTTGAATGGCCCATTTGTTATAGAAGGTACATTGAATCGACCCAAATATCTCGATCTGCTGCAACTGCAAATTTTTCCGGAAATAAGAAGAATAGCAGGGCAACATTTCCATAGGATTTGGTTTCAGAAAGATGGATGTTCATCTCATAATTCCCAAGTAGTCCAAGAATATTTAAATACCACTTTCCCAAATCGGCAAATCATAGAAAAAAAACACTCTTATGGCCAGCTCGATAGCCCGATTTAGCACCAAATGATTTTTTTGGGGATAGGGGACGTCGAATCACAAATTTATGGTTTTCAATAGGACAGGGCTGATTACTTACAAGATTTGTTGAGAAACATTGAAAATTATTTCTGAAGTATCACCCCAAAAATGCTGAAAAATGCCAGGAGTCGATTTTATGATAATATATGTGATTGCCTAGCACAGGAAAAGAATGTATTCGAACATTTGGGCCGTGATGGTCGGCTGGTAAAAGCGAACACCTCGCAAGCGTGGGGTCGTGGGTTCGGTCCACCGATTCACCTTTCTCGTGCATGGCATCACACGTTAAAAGGTAAGGGCTGCGTCTTCCCTAGCTCACACAAGTCTCTCGAAGACTTCCGAGGGTTGCGCGTAGGGGTGCAATCGGTTGACGGAAATAACAATTAAAAACAACAACAACAATTTACGTTGAAATAATAAACATCACTGTTCACTATTTTTTATTGGAATATTGTCACATTTGCTTTGTCATATTTTTGGAATTAATAAGTAAGTTTTTCCAGACTTTTTTTTAAATGCATTTTCAATTTTTTCCAGGTTGGTGAAATCAAACTTTTAGACGAAAGTCAAAAAAGTTACGAGCCGTTAAATCCCAAACCTTAATTCATCATATGCACATGCGCAGCATGTTGTAGGTTTCTTGTTATTTGTTGTACTGACGGGAGAATGGCTCATACGAGATACAAAGAGATATTTTGTACAAAAAGGTCCTTCGTACCGTATGTGGCGAACAGGTTAGCTTGCTCAGGTTACGTTGTGAATTAGCCGCTGTGAGCCCAAGTGAAAAAAAAGTAATTTCTTTAAAAAACTCTTTGTCTATGATTTGCGCAAGCACTCGAAAATATTTGAAACTTTCTAGGTAGACGCTTGTTTATTATCTGAGCAATGTTCTTTTGTCAATATATTTCAAATCAGACACAACTCACAACAATAAGCAGCGTATGCGCATTATACTATCGATTGGCTCATCGCACTCCAAATAACGCGTGCCTAAAACAAAGTCACTGTAAGTAAATTTCCATGATTCAAATAAGTGGGCCAACCTGAACTGATTCATTTCAACATGTACTTTGATTCACGCCGCGCCGCGGTCCTACCATACACGTTACTTCAATGCCAAAGCTAGAAAAGAGCGGGCAATAGTCAATTCCCCTACGTTCGGCCTATGTTCGCACTAGCTTGGTTCCTACTGTATACATTAGCCTAGTTTTATTTAATCCATATTACAGTTGAACTGACTTGTATACAACCGTGTATCCATCTATGTCAATAGTGCTACCTGTAAATTGACTACTAACGGTGATAAAATAGGACTGTCCGTGTCCCTCCGGTTCCTTGTTTACATATCGCAAAATATTTATTTCTCGATCAATCATGAGTATCTGGAGGAGACGAGAGAGGCCGCTCAGACCGTTATTCAGAGCAGCCGATATCTGAAAGATTCTGCATATTTGCACCGAGAGGTTTGATGAAAGTTATATTCCGCAGATTTCATGTTCTGTGGCAACAAACCAAAGTCTTGACGCTGGATCGAAATATCGTTTCCAATACACTTCTTACGATTTTACTATCCAGCCCAACCCTTTCACAAAACACCATCGTATCTCTTAACTTGGCGAGGCTTTTTCAAACATCTTCATAGGACAGTTTATTCTGTGAATGCTTCTAGGTTACCAGGTAGAAAATATATTTGCTGGCCTTTTTTGACTGTAACACCTCTCTTACTTCTTGATTGGTTCACGTTGTACCTGGAAGCGACCAAGTTCCTTGAAGAACACCGCAACCATGTCAATGAATATTTGAAAATCATCTGCCACAAAGTGAGCTTGCATGTAATCAACTGACATACTGAAGAGATCTCGTCGCTTCTTTCGAGTTACCCCCTGTAGGGATTTATGCCATTTAACAAAGAGGGCATGTACTTGGTCGTGATTTTTGGTGTTTGGATCCAAACTGTTGAAATGAACCCTACACTTCCCGTGTGGTGGCTTTTGGATTAGGTGGATGAGGTCTTTCCCAGGTAGCACATCATATCGGCTGAATCTGGGTTCCATATTGGGCCAATACAGATATATTATAAATGAAAAAATGATATTGGTTCAATATGGGTGAATATCCAAAAAACAATATTATATCAATAATCAACACCTAGAATAAATATTGCAATCCCAATAATCCAGTCATATCGATTCTAGGCATACAAAACTATATTTCCAAGTTTAATAGCATATTGGTTGAATAATATTTCATCTATATTCAACAAATTATAATAACTCATATTGGGTCAATATTGTTTCAATGATATTCACCAATATCAAAATAATAATGTCTTCATATTGTTTTCAACAACTAGAATAAATATTGCAATCTCAATATTCCTCTCATATCGATTCTAGAAATAAAAACTATATTGTAAATCGAATTGTGATTACACATTGGTTGAATAATATTTCGCCAATATTCAACAAATCTTGTTAATTAATAATTGGTCACTATTATTGGTTCAATGATACTTACCGATATCGATAAAACGATATTGTTTCCATATTGTTTCCAACATCTACAATAAGATGATTTTTGAATATTGGCCGAATATTCAATGAACCATATTAAAATGATATTATGATCAAACCTAAATGAAAATCTGCTAGGTGGCTCTACATACAGAACGTCTTCTAACACTTACCAAAATATATTTTCCTACGACCATTTAATAACAAGCGGCTAGCGATACGCCTGCAACTTTGGACTGAGCATGCGCCAAACTCGAATTTATTTGATGTACAATGGCGGAGAAGCAAGAAGAGGAAGGAAAAACAAAATTGCAAACTGTGTTGAAAATGCGTGAATTTGTTTTTTTTCTCGCAATTTACACAGAAACCTAACCTGAGCAAGCTAACCTAGCTTGCGATTCGAAAATTCGTTGAATTAGTTTTTCGCTCGCAATTTACATACAAACCTAACCTGAGCAAACTAACCTAGCTTGCGAGTCGAAAATACGTGAATTATTAGCCAAACCTAACCTGACCTGACTAACCTACCTTGCGATTTGAAAATTGTTACCATATAACGACTATTTATCCAAAATTCAGAGAGAGAGCAGTGACGTAGCAGCCATGGCAGCCATATTTGTCCATTTTTGGAGTCTACGGAGCACGCTCGAGTTTGGCGCATGCTCAGTCCAAAGTTGCAGGCGTATCGCTAGCCGCTTGTCCATTTAATACCTGTACGACAGCCTGTACTGAAATGATCATAACAGTACAGTTTGTGATGTAGAAATGAAAAAGTGTTCACAATCGGCCTACTTTCTTGATCAATAAAGCGCATAAAATGGGCATATTTCTATGTGGTCGTAGAAAAAGAAATAGATGATTCGAAATATATAATCGATGTTCCTGTTCATATTTTATAATAACGTAATCATATAATGTGAGGCTTATTGAAAGTGAAATGTCGCTATGGTCATAGAAAAAGTATAGTGTACAACTTGCATGGAATGCCCATTTCTCGCTTGTATGATTTACGGCACTCGCCTTTGGCTCGTACCGTAATTTTCATACTCGTGAGAAATGAGTGTCATTCCATGCTCGTTGCACAATATACTATAAATACTTCACATAACTTGTTTTAAGACAGCATACTCAGTGGTTATGGCGACCAAAAGGCAGACTCTGGCGTCATCTTTATCAACTAAAAGACATTTAATAATTCACCAAAGGCATATTCACTTCCACCAATATATCCAAATGATATTGTACCATTATCGAAAAAATTTTTGAGGGCATTATTGCTTCAAGAATCTTTCACGAATACTATTTTTGAATAGCCTAAACAATATTTGACCAATATTGCAAAATGTTCAAATTATACTTCTCGACAATATAACGTTTCAATATTTTGCCAATATTTTCAGAATATTGTACCAGCGATAGTGTACCAATATCCATGAATATTTTGAGACCAATATTGCCAATATTTCGTCAATATTATTCAAGTAATATTGGTGCAATATCGCCGAATGTTTACATATTTTTTTCTGGCTCATATTGCATTTCAAATATTTTGCCGAAATGTTCACAATATTGTACCAATATTCTACCAATATAGGTGTGCTACTTGAGATTATCTTCATGACCTTGCACGGTTTTTTTTTGAGTCCTGCAATTTCGGCGATGCATAGGATTATACAGCCAACCTAGGCTATCACTTTGAAATTATCCAGCATCTGCTTATCGTCATTGATCTTCTGATCTTCATTATATCGCAACAAAGAGCCCACCATGGACCCTTGGTGTCTGGTGAAGGGTTCTTGCGGATATTCCAGACTTGTCCAGTGAACATACTAGTGGCCGTGAAGAATCACGAACGGGTACCCACCAAAAGTAGTATAACATGGGCAGAGCTGGCCCAAAGCACTGTGCTCGTGAAAGTGCTGAAAGCATTTTAGTGCTCGTAAGCACTGTGCTCCTGAGCACTTTTTGGATTCAGTGCTTAGAGCTTAGTGCTTCGACCATTTTACGCATTTTACGCAGTGCTCGGGAGCACTTTTCGGGATTACTAAGCACAAAGCCTTTTCTCAGCTATGGATCTATGAATGTTGTTAAAAATATAAAACGCGGTCAGCGGCACCCCCACCCTCAATAACTACTGATTGCGGCCTTATATTATGCACATTCTAGGTCTTGATATAAATTTGGTTGAAAGTGTTTATAGCGTTCGGAGAGAATTTAGTGCTTCACCACACTAGATTATGTAGTGCCACACACAATAAATAATAAATCCGCCAAAAATATAACAACATTCTTTTTCATTTGAACCTAATTATTTATTAGAGCTAATCCATATAAAAAATGAATCAAAGAAACTGAAAAATCCGACTGCGATTTAAACTAAAATGCAAAAAACAAGTAATATAATAATCTTTTCATAAAAAAAAATTGGAAGCCGAAACCCATTCTATTTCTATAGATTTTTTTAAGAAAATAGATCCCGGCTGCTTCCAGTTTTTATTTGATTCGAAAAGATATTACTTCTTTTTTGATTTTTATTTTAAACCACAGTCGGGTTTTTTTAGTTTATTCATTTACATTTTTTTATTTACAGCTTTTTAGTAGACAATTATTATGTTGTATCAAGAAGGCCAATTTGACTAAAAAAATCCGCTATTTTGATTTTTCATAATTTTAATATACCTAATAAGTGTTACTTGCGGTATCAAGACCAATCTAACGACCGAAAATTCATCAAAATCGGTTCAGCCGTTTAGTAGTTACAAGGAAAAAGCGACTTTGTTTTACAATATTTTGATTTTGTATTCGATTTGTTACCTAAAACAAAGTCTACCGAATAAATACATAAGTTGCCTCACTCCGCTGAACAGGATGATCCGCCTAACCCCTGCCTCTCACCCCGATTGGGAGGTTCGCAGTCCACGAAATACTCTCAAGTTATAGTCCGTCAGATAATGACAGATTTTGCTGACTCATTTTTTCTTTTCAGTAATTTTAATCACTGAAAATTATTTCAGCGTTGAGCAGAAAAACTTAAAATTTTAAAAATCTAACGATTATGAATATGAACATTTCATTTTCTAGATGTGACTAGTTCTGCCCGTCTAGCGTCTACCGATGGTTATCAAAATCACATTCCTATTTCATTCTTATGGCAGCACGCTCTGACATAAACGAAATATACATACAATGGTGCTTTCTGTCCGAAAACTGCCGAACTAAGGAATCAGTGAGGTAGCAACTATTTCGCGTCGCTCTATATTTCAATTTGGCTATATTTCAGAAATCAAATTGATCTTTCAAACGACAATATCTGGATATTACCTTTCAGTTGGAAGTTGCACTGTTTTTATGGGTCTTTCTAATAGAAAATTGGGCCGTGGTGGTCGGCTGGTGAAACGTAGGTCTACCCTAGCTCACACAAGTCTTTCGAAGACTTCCGAGGGTTGCACGTGAGGGTGCAATCGGTTGACGGAAAAACAATATCAACATCAATTTTTAACAAATAAAACAAAATCAAGTATTGACTCATTTCCTTCATCTCAATTTTCGATATCAAATCAATGTCAATATATTCAATAAGTACTCCAATCTTTCCTGATTTCACCTACCAAATTTGAGCTTTCCTAGTGAAACCGTTTCCAAATGCAATATGAACTTGGAATAAACGAAATTAAACGCCCACCTTAACGGTCTCGCCCTTTTGAAAAGTGCTTAGTGCTTGGTGCTCGCTAAATCGAATCACTTTTTGAAAGTGCTTAGTAATCGCGAGCACTTCATGAAAAAAAAGTGCTAAGTGCTCGAGACTCCCGAGCACTTTTCAAGAGTGCTTAGTACTCGAAGCACTTTTTGTCAGCGCTCGGCACAGCTCTGAACATTGGTATATAGTACAAAGTGGAAACGACAGTAACCCATCAAAAGTAGTCAAAGGGCAGCCCTATCGTGGAAACACAATACTCCTCACATGGAGTTTGCCTCCAGTGAGGGTGGTTTTCAACTAGATAGAAGAAAGCAATACTACGGTAAAGGCGGTCGAGGTCCTTGCTCTATGGGTTGAGGCTACGGAGATCTTAGCCTCTGCAGCAGGTGAGTAGCGGTTGACCTGCTTAGTAACTGACACTGCCGAGCCAGTAGTATGTGGAATCATACTGCCTCACCACTGTTTAAATAAAACGGTAGCTATACCGGGTGGCTACGGAAGTATTGCCTACGGAATATCTCAGTTATTGTATGAAGTAGGTTTGTGAAATTTAGAGCGTCGGTATAATGACATAAGAGCTAGAATTTGAGCATATTGACATGTCGAAGTTAACTTCCGGTCTGACCGGAAGTAACATCAACTTTCTTATTTTAAATAGAAACCCTATTTTTTTTTCTTTTCGCTTTATTCAGCATTCCATTTCCTTTTCTAATGACATATCACAAGTTGGTATCTAACCAGAAACTAGATCAGAAAAAATTTTTTATTGAAATTCACCGAGTAGGCCGTGGAAGCAAAATGAAAGCCAAAAATTGAAAAGTTGGCTATGGAAACCATACGTCACTTGATAACAGTTGCTACTACTGTGATATTTTATTTTCATTCGTCGGCGTTATAAAAAGCCGCCAAAAAAAATATTGGAAAAATTGGGGAAAAAACAATACTCTGTAGGTCCATAACTTAAATAGGAACATACAACTTTTTCTTGCCTGTACTATTCAGCATAACCATTCCTTTCTAATGATATAATAGAAAGTAATTTTTTGAAATGAAATACCAAAAAATCCAATTATTATTCTTCAAATAACGAAAAAACAGATTTATCGAAATAAAAAAATTCAAATTGATAGGATTACAGATAAAATAAATTCAAAACAAATGTTCGAAATGCATTCCCTCAGCGTCAATACATTTATTGACTCTGGTGATATTTTCATGTAAAACGTTTCTCAACATTTGGGGCGTGATATCTTGGAAAGCTCTACGAATTTTTACTTCTAGCTCATGTAGAGTTGAAGGCTGTGTGGAATACACCCTATTTTTAAGATGCCCCCATAGAAAAAAGTCGCACGGAGTAAGATCAGGTGACCTTGGTGGCCACCTGACTGGACCATGGGTTGTTATAAGTCTCTCTTGAAAGCGATTTTGAAGATAATGTCTCGCTATTCTTGAATTATGCGGAGGGGCGCCATCTTGCTGGAAGTACATTCTCTCAGTTATTTCCGCTGGTAGGTTGTTAATGAATTCCGAAATTTCATTCGTTAAAAAATTAAAGTATCTCTCTCCGGTTAGTTGGCCTTGAAAAAGAATGGGGCCAACAATATGAGTTCCAACTATTCCTGCCCAAACATTCACACCAAATCTCTCCTGGAAGCCGCCTTGTCGAAACCGGTGCTCGTTTGCTATCGCCCAGTACCTGGAACAAAAGATCGTTCACACTTTTAGCACTTTACACTTCGACTATCGACAATAATCCAAATAAAGTACAGTACCTACCTTGTATTATTCCTGTTAAATAATCCATTGTTGGTAAATCTTGACTCGTCCGTAAACAAGATATAATAGTTAAAAAGGTGATTCTCAGCATTTTGTCGAAGAAACCAATTACAATATTCCAGGCGCCTTTCACCGTCATTTTCATACAAATATTGATGCAACTGATACTTGAAGGATTTCAATCGATGTTTTTTCAAAATTTTCCTAGCAGAGTCCTTACTTATAGCTAATTCGGCGCCAATCTGCCTTGAGGAAATTGTGCTATCATATTGTACTAAAGCTAATACATTAATTTCAGTTTCCTCATTAATAACAAATGCTTCTTGGTCTTCGTGAACATCAGGCTCAGTTCCTAATTTTTCTTCAAGCAACTGGAAATACCTTCTTGACGGTTGCTGCCTCCCTGGATATCGCTCTAAATACAATCGTTCAGCGGCATAATAATTTTTTAAACATTCACCTTAAATGAGAAGCATGTCAATTTGTTCGGTTCGTGAATAACGGGGCATTTTTTGAATATTCCACTAACTGATTTCGATTTCCAAACCCTTTTAAAATGGCAGAATCAAAAACACTACTTCGAACGTCAAAATAATATGGATAGCAGCGTTCGTGACAGCTCTCATTTCTTTTTTGTTTCATTCCAAAATACATCTTAATCAGCCTACTTGTTAATATTTTGGTTCGAATGATTATTGCAATGGAATGATTATTCTGAATAGCACAAACATCGTCCATAGGTAGATATTAGAATATCTATGGACGATGGCACAGACCAAGTACGTTTATGTTCCTATTTAACCTAGAACCTACAGGATATAATTTATCATTCCACATTATTTTTAATTTTATTTTCGCGTATGGCGATAATCTGTTTTGTTATTTGAAGAATAATAATTGGATTTTTCGGTATCTCAGTTCAAAAAATTATTTTCTATTATATCATTAGAAAGGAATGGTTATGCTGAATAGTACAGGCAAGAAAAAGTTGTATGTTCCTATTTAAGTTATGGACCTACAGAGTATTGTTTTTTTCCCAATTTTTCCAATATTTTTTTTGGCGGCTTTTTATAACGCCGACGAATGAAAATAAAATATCACAGTAGTAGCAACTGTTATCAAGTGACGTATGGTTTCCATAGCCAACTTTTCAATTTTTGGCTTTCATTTTGCTTCCACGGCCTACTCGGAGAATTTAAATAATAATTTTTTTCTGATCTAGTTTCTGGTTAGATACCAACTTGTGATATGTCATTAGAAAGGGAATTGAATGCTGAATAAAGCGAAAAGAAAAAAATAGGGTTTCCATTCAAAATAAGAAAGTTGATGTTACTTCCGGTCAGACCGGAAGTTAACTTCGACATGTCAATATGCTCAAATTCTAGCTCTTATGTCATTATATCGACGCTCCAAATTTCACAAACCTACTTCATACAATAACTGAGATATTCCGTAGGCAATACTTCCGTAGCCACCCGGTATACCGAACAGAGATGTCCCGAATGCGCTGATTTGGCAAAACTGAATTTGAATTGAGCCTAGTCTCCATCTGGCATTCTACCCACCTTTGAGGTTTTTGAAACATTTAAGGACTCTGCTCCTGTATCAGTATTTTCAGATGTGTTCTAGTCCGTTGAAAACCATTCACAGTTGCAGCCTACTGACACAGAAATTACGCCCCAGTTTACCAAAGGACCTTCTCTTGTGTCCCTTGCTCTCTGAATGAATTTTGACTTTCCTAAGACCACTGGAATTTTGTTTTTCCGTCCTTGAGTCTGGTCAGTGGTGTAAAACCCACCACATATCAGAGATAGTAGGTGATACTAGGTGGCGGGTGGCTCAGCGATCCGAGGCGCAGGCCGTTGAAACTTCTGCTAGCGCTGGCAGGTTCGATACCGGAGTGCGATGGAATTTTCCTCAATTAGGCGACTATATCACTTGTTTGAAAAGCAGGTGTCTTGTGAGTTGCCTAGATACCAATCCCGTAGTCTGGTGCTGGGTTTGAGTTCCCACAACCGGGGGTGGTGCTATAGGTTTTCCGGGTTTCCCTAAAGCTGAAAAGTGAAAACGCCTGTAAAAAAAATCAGTAAGTCACCAAGAGCGCAACGGCAAACAATAATAATTGTCATCCTCTAACTGCACAGGTTATACCTTGGGTATACTCTACGAGTGCACATGAGAAAGTATCATTACCAACCAAGAAACCTCCGAAGCTGGTATATATCTTTTGCTTCACTGCTTTGATCTTCCTTTCATCTTCTGCTAGACCTTCGCTAGGAACAACATCGTTCGAAAGATCGTACTTTTTTCTAAAACGGATATGTCTTCTAGAAATATCAGACACATCTACCAGAGGAGTCCGTCCAGAACCGTCTCCACAAATCTGTCGAATGTGGCTGGAGCATTGCAGAGCCCAAATAGCATAGTGGTGAACTACCACAATCCTGAGCCAATGGTGAATCATCTCTTCTCGATCTTCTGAAAACAGTTCTACCTGCCAATATTCACTCTTGAATACAAAACTCAAGAAAATCGTTCAATTGGTCAACGATAATCTACACAAAAAGTTGTTGATCTGTCTTCCTTGATCAGTAGTTAGTACGACAGGGAAATACCAGGGTCTGTCGGTTCGATAACTTTTTCTTTCTCCATATAACTGACCATTATGTTATCCTCCTCCTTTTTGACAGGGGAAAGTTTGGTATTCCCAAAGTATTTTTCAATCCCAGATTCAGCGCGTGTAAACAATGATCAGGCACGTGATCGCTTCGTGGTTTGCTGGAATCTGCAACGGTATTGGTCAAACGACCATAATCTGCTACAAATGCTCTTTACTGTTTTGATGAAGGTGCGTACTCAGATTTAGTGCGAAGTGAAGTGCATCGTCGTTGCATCGTGGTGGTTTTTCTAATCTTGAAATTATTTCATATGGTGTCCCGCAAGGCTCGGTTCTGGGTCCCCTCCTTCTCTTAATATATATTAACGACCTATACTATTGTGCTTCACCGATTAAGAGTGTCCTTCTCGCGGATGACACAACTTTTATCTGCCAAAGTCCTAACCTAGAAGATGTAGGTACTGCATCTGATGATATTTTAAAGGTAGCCCAATCCTGGTTCACATCAAATAAACTTAAAATCAATTTAGAGAAAAATCAGTCTATTCTCGTTTCTTCTTCATCGAATATTCCTCATGGAAATAGCTTCAAATTACTCGGCGTGAAGCTTGATGACAGACTAAACTGGGCTCCTCATATTGAGTCTTTATCAAAAAAATTATCTAGCATCACCTTTATGATTCGACGTTTGAGAAACAGCGTTAGTTTGCACGTCCTCAGATCATGTTATTTTGGATTATTTCAAAATCACATGGTGTATGGTATCTTGCTGTGGGGTGGCTCGTGTCACGCACAGAAAGTATTTATACTGCAAAAAAGGGTAATTAGAGTCATGGCGGGAGTACATCATCGCGACCACTGTCGCCCCCTTTTTGCTAAACTGCAAATTATGCCACTTCCTACTTTATTTATAATTTCATCTTTACTTGAAATTCATAAAAACAAAAGTTCGTATACTGTCCAATCAGAAATTCACCCTTACTCCACCCGCAATGGTAACTCTATTACAATACCTAGGTTCAGGCTGCAGATGTCACAGAATAATTCTCTGAATCTGCACCTGTATAATAAATTGCCATCAAAAATGAAGTGCCTCAACCTATACCAATTTAAAAATAGAATCAGGGCCTTTTTACTGACGATATGTTTTTATACTTTCAAGGAGTACCTTGATATGAGCTGGACTGAACTCGAACTCTTGTGATGGACGCTCCCCAAGTCATTCCTCATATTCTACTCATAGCTGATAGTTTTACTTTATTCATGTCTATATCACTTTGTTATTTATACATAGTACTTTTTGACGACCTACTAATTCTATGTTTATTAGTTTGGAAATTAGATATTTAGATATTTATTTCCAAACTAATAAACATAGAATTAGTAGGTCGTCAAAATGTACTATGTATAAATACTATGTATAAATAACATCATCCATTTTATTGAGCTTAATCATATTGTTTGAATTGCATCTTTTTAAATGCCATACCTACCTTGTAGTATGAATTTTGTGGTTTATTTAAATACTTCCCAAGTATATTAAATAACACTGTTTGCTCCTCGGACATATACCTACCGAAAGTTTTGGTGTTTTGTTTGAATACTTGTTTGGTATATTAAATAATATTTCCAGGACATTCAAACATATCTAATACGGATACAGCTGAAGAGCCACTGACATTTCTTTGTCTCATCTGTTCAAAGACAATGTACCTCTTCCCAACATTTTCAATTTTTTTTTTTTAATTAGAACAATGTGTATCATGGGCCATTGCTCTATAAATATCGCTCTCAGTGGTATTAACAGCTTTTACAAACAAACTAAAGAAAGTACTGAAAAGCATCTTTTGACGTGTAACTCAACTTCACGCAACTTCTGGTTTCACCTGGTATATTTTCACTTCTCTTGTCTCCTTATGACATACTGAATGTGGTACTTCAAATTGCTAATTTCAGTCCTAAAATTTTGAGAATAATACAACTTCAACTGTTTTTGATCAAAACGTATCTGCTATGCAAAATTTCTCTTTAAAATTTCTATTACTAACTTTTTCAAATGGCAACATGGTTGCTCGTTGGTTTAGGAAAAAAGAGCATTCGATTACGATTGATTTAACATACTGCACATTATTTGGTTTCAAACAAACAAACAGAAAACAGTGAAATTGTATTTTCCCCATTTTTTTTGTGATATGAACGTATCCATAGCACTCTAGATTAAAAAGTAAAAATCAAAATAAAAAAAAAATTATAGGAAGTTACAAATGACACATGATTGTATTCAAAATTTCATAAAGAGACAAAAGATGTGAAAATATACTAGTTGTCCCATTTGAAAATCGAAAGTTTGAGTCACTTTTGGTGAAACCAAAAGTTTCTCGAACTTGAGTTATTCGTCAAAAAACGTAGTTTTATGCCTTAAACAGATCAAATTTCATTTCATTATCTTCAAAAACAAAAAAAGTTATAGAGGACAGCCACTTTCCGCGGCCACCTGGTATATGTACTTTTCGTCACCTCGTATGATATTTTTTCCCTATTTCCGTTGGTATTGAGGTATTGAAAAGTTATATTTCTGAAATTCTCAATGTAAATACCTTGAAACTACATTGCGGCCCTGGTAACAAATTACATTCACATGCTTTTGTTCATATTTACTGAACCTTGGATAGGAATATGCTTCAATGTCAATCTTCGTTTTACCCTTCATCCATCAGTGAATGGTATATGTGGCCTAAGTGAGATTGTATACAATAGTAGGTAGTACTAGATGTTTCATCAGCAGTTCGTAGTCTTCTGAGGCCTTCTTGAGCGGTTAGAGTTTGTAAAATATTTTTTGCCTTCTCACGAAATGTCGGTGTTGATTCTCCTTCCTAAATTTCATTCATTTTCTTTTGCCCCAGCTTCGAATTATCGGCGGTTATCAGCCGAATAAGCTTTCCCGGATCAGAACTGACCTTAAAATATTTCTTTTAAACTCCATCTAAATTCAAACTAATGTACATAATTGAAATTTTGATAACAGTTTCTGTGGTGAATGCAGATTATTGAATTTCCTTATTGTTTCCTCCATTTTGCCCATTTCTGCTTTGATTCTGTATTTGAGTTCATCTACTTCCGTATTCATTGAATTCGTTTCTATTTCGACGGTTTTAATTATTTTTTGTTCCAGGAGCTTGTCTTCCAGGCTAGTTTCAAGTTTTTCTTTCAAACTCTTCGAATTTCCTCTAAGTTTAACTCCAGACTCTCCGAATTTTCCATACACTCTCTTCTCATACACTACGATTTCTTAGAAGGTTGTTACTCAGTCTTCTCAGGACTCCTCGAATTATCTAAAAGTTATCTTCCAAATTGTTCTAATTTCCTTGAAGCTGCTATTACAGTTTTCCGAATTTTCTTGAACTGCTCCTTTCAAACTATTTTTCTACAAGCTCGTCTTTCTAGGATTTAGTGTTTTCTTTTAGTTTGTTTGAAATATTCAAAGATCTTCTAATTGAGTACGAAGTATGGAATTCGTACAAGTTGTTTCAGGTTCCCTTTCCTTCGACTCCTGCTTCAAATCATTGACTTCCAAGTCCACAAGACGCACTTTCCGCAAGAACATTTTGTCACTTATTGTCTCATAACAGAAATCATTCATTTGTTCCACGAGGTAAAAGAAAGAAACAAACAAGTCAAGAAACACAATAGGAATTCCCAATAATTTTGATGAAATTCAACAGCTTAAAAATGAAATGATAAAAAATTTAATAAGGATTGTATATTTCACTTCCTTCTATCATGAGAGTAATACTAAAGAATATACTCATATTAACCATTATAGGAATGTACATAATCTTGAAAATTCGAATTACTGCCGCAGCTCGAATTTGAGGAAAAAAAACAAAATCTCAGTTTTACTTCCTTCCGTGAAATCTCTTGAGAGGTTGGACTGAGAAATTTTGTTTACATGACAGATTTATTTTAATTTATAATGATGAAGTTTTTTGCGTAAATTCAAATACGCCTTGTGAGTAAGATGAATAGAAACAATATTCAACTGGCAATGGACTTGATTTGTCAATATTGGAGTTGCAGATATTCATTTTAAGAATTTTTTTTAGCTATTCAATCTCAAATTTTTCGACGATGACGTCAGTTCATTCTTCAGGAATATCATTGATGAGACAATTGAGAAAAGAGAAAAAGAAGGCATAGTGAGACCTGATATGATACATTTGTTGATGGAAGCACGGTCAGGAGTTATGAAGAAAGACGATAGTAATATTCTTGATACCGGATATGCTACTGTTGATGAATCAAGTACGTGATATTTCCACAGCACTTGGTATGAATTGAAAGATGTTTTCAAACTGCTGAGATATTTCAAACTAACTTCTCTAAATCCATAAAAGAACATATCGTTCAGTTCAGATTCTTTACAGAATAATTGTCGCAACTATTTTTTCGAAATGAGAAATTATCATTACCTATAAGTTTTGTTTTCAATTTACAATTTCCAATGTTACAGTTGCGGCACTAAAACTAACTAAGATAATTGACCTTTACGGAAAATGCAAAATGTCTCTATTTTTGAAACAGGTTTCGAGACAGAGAATCCGTTTGAACGTTTCCACCGATTCGAATTTTACTATACCTTTTTCATTTTCAGTCGAAGGTAACACTGTGACAGATATAACAAATGAAGATATCACCGCACAAGCACTGGTATTTTTCTTTGCTGGATTTGAATCTCTCTCATCTCTAATGTCTTTTATGGCATATGAATTAGCGGTGAATCAAGATATTCAAGAAAAGTTACGAGGAGAAATTCAAGAGAGTTCTGAGACATCAGGAGGAAATTTGACATATGATGCTTTAGTGAATATGAAATATATGGATATGGTAGTTTCAGGTACATAAATAACACTGCATTTTGGTTACCTGTATTGCATGGAAATTCACTTTAACAAAGATGAACGTTTTTTCAATACAACTCATATTATATGGTGACAGGTGTCAATCCCAAAATGTCATATATGGACAGTTATAGAGTAATAATCGATTAATGTGTTTGAAACGGGCTCAGGCTCCACCTAGTTTTCCAGAAAGTTTTTGATTGCATTTGCGTAGTTTACGTCCTCAACACCAATTCTTAAAACCAGCTGCGCCGGTGTTCTGATATAAAAAAAAATTCTATATTACCTTAGTTACTTAAAATACAGTCTAAAGTATCAAAAATTAATTATTCTCATCTTAATTCATCTTTTGTCAAACTACAATGAAACACCAGTTCTCTAGCAAAGTTTCATCAAATCACAGACACATGGCAGATTTGTATTTGGGATCCGCCAATGAAATACTAACTCGAACGTATTCAAGTACGTAATGACATTCGACTTCCGGCAGCGGTTGAGGTCAGACGTCGGCTTCGTGTTGGAAGTCAGGTTAATGTGTATGATGTCCGCAGTCCTAAAGACGTGCATTGACAGATTAAATATAAAGTGTTTTGTTAAAAATTAAAGAGTGTTAAAAATATGGGACGCAGTATTGCCAAGAGCAAGACAACTGCATTCCCCCAATAAAACCTCGCTGTCTACGCCGGTTGAAGGCCGGATGGAAATAGATTTCTCGCAGCGGAGCATGTTCAAATATCGCCGATAGGAAGCTAACGGACAATAATTGAAGAGAGAGAGAGAGAAGTACGTAATGAGTAATCTTTATTTACTGAAATTTACAAAAAATATGGATTTTCTACATTAAAAATACCAAGCACATGGTTTGAGGAATCAAGTGACTCAACATGTGATATATTTCAAACCATGCTGCTATATGAAATAATAATGGCACTATGCCGTCAACTTTGGGTGTACAGGTGATTACACAGGTAACTTGAATTTTTCATTTGAACTTTGGCTCTTCCGACAAATCGATCTTCCTCGCATCGATAGATCATAGAAAAATAATAACCCAGAACCAACTATCGTACGAAAATAATGAGACCGGAAGCCAGAGAATTTCCATTTTCCAAAAATGTTACCAGAAATATAGGTGAATTAATACCTACTGTAGTGCATTAGTACATTTTCATGTCTATGCTTACATAGATAGGTTCATTATTCAGCAACATCGCACCCTCCACAACTAACTAATAGAGTAGTGGTGGTTTGAACTTAACAAATTCAATGATGTTGATGGTATTTCATGTAACGATGACATTTTTTGTCATGCCGTATATTTTTAATTGTACATGTGGCTTCGACAGGAAAATCATTTCATCTCTGAAAAGAGCAATTTCACCGTGTACATTCTTCAATGGCATTAACATACTTTGGTAATTTTCGAACCAATATTTCATAAAAACTGAATGGCGTAAAAAAATTATTTAATTTTTAGAACAGAACTGATTTTTCCTATATAAATGTAATTTAATTCTGTACGGTGTTTGTACAATTTGCTTTCTATGGATACATAGATTCATTGAGTCGTTTCGTCGCGAAAATTATTTCGTCCACGTCACTGAAGATGACTGCCGAAGGTGCAGTTACATTCATTTTTATATTCGGTTTTGAACTTACAAAATCTCAAAATTATTCAAATAAAATGTACTGTTCCAAACAAATCTCCAGAAGCTTTTACGCTGCAAATTACGGTTTTGGATCATCGTGCATTCACACTCATTTTCCGTCTGATAGCACATTTTCCAATTATTATTTGATGTTGTCGTTAATATTTGGTAAATGCCGTACAGTTGTTAATGAACCTAAAGGCCAATGGAAATACCATGGAAAATCTTGTCTGCTGGGGAAAATCCTAAAAGGTTATAAGTCTGGCATCTGGTTTTCTTTGTGTTTCCATCTTTGAAGATTTCAAAATTTCGTAAATAAATCAATATTTTTTCATTTTGTTTAATTGCTTATAAACGGTTATAATTCACGATAGTATTTAGTAGTATCATCTCGAAACATCGGTTGCCGTAAAGGAATTTTTGGTCTCATCACCAACAGATACTTATGATTCAACGCCAAATTCAGGTAATTGTGTATTTGATTTTGTTTATTTTCATCTGGGACAATCGTTCAACATTTGATTTTTTGCTGTAGTAACCAATACCGCTCAAAATTCACGACTTCGTGCTTACATTTTTTGTTTTGTACAGCAGGATCGTTCTCAATATAATTCTTGCTGGGTCACATAACCCCATCAAAATTTAAGATGGGCTTTAAGATAATGTCGAAACCTTCCAACTTTTCCCTAACTAGTATCAACATTTTTTGGAAAACTTATGTATAATTTCTCAATACCTATTAGACTTTAGTAATTTGGTCTTGTATTTTACTTTCACAATAAGAACAACTATTATTTTTCCATTTACGACACAAGTATTTTCATTTCGACTGAAATGCACATCTAGGAGTGGAAATAATTGTGCGGTTAAGGGTAAAATACTATTTGTTCTCATTTTAGACGTCATCTATTTCTCTGAATTCACTGTAGTTCATTGTGTGTTACTCAAACTCCCCAATGGGTAACACTAACAATTTTTTTGTGTAGGTATGTCTCCAATCAATGAAAAATTTCGAATTCATTTTTAAAATTGTGTCCAATACCGAACTGAATTGGATAAAGAGGTTATTTTTGGTACTGATATCATTTTTGAATTTACAGAGGTTCTGCGAAAATGGCCTACCCAACTTGCGACAGAAAGAATTTGTACTGAAGGCTATACAATCCAGCCAGATAGTCCAGAAGAAAAGCCCGTCCATTTGGAAAAAGGGAATGTTATTGTATTTCCTCAATTTGGTATTCAACGGGACCCAGAGAATTTTCCTGAACCTGAACGTTTCGATCCTGAGAGATTCAGAGATGAGAATAAAAGTAACATAAAACCGTTCACTTTCCAACCATTTGGACAAGGTCCAAGGAACTGTATTGGTTCCAGATTCGCTCTCTTGGAAACCAAAGTATTATTTTTTTACTTGTTATCGAATTTTGAGATTGTACCTATAGAAAAGACTAAGATTCCTTTGGTTCTGTCCAAAAATTCGATTCTTATTTCAGTTGAGGGTGGGTTTTGGTTGGGATTGAAACGTATTTTGAAATGATTTGTACTGCAGGTTCAATATTCAATCGTCATTATGTCTATTACTTCTTCGCATTACTAATCGTGTCAGCTGTACGTTATTTCCATCTTTATAATAAATTTGTATTTGCATCATCATTGTATTCTTTTGATTATTCCACTCGTGCTAAAATATGCGTTTTTAATTATTTGAAATTTTTGTATTGATGATTGAAAACATCATGTTTCGGATTTTGTAGTACGGCTCTTGATTGGCCATTGGATACCTATACGATGTGTTTTCGATTGAGTAGTTCGCTATCTCATTGGTTGTTTAATAAAACGAACTCACTATCAGCTCACCAGCAAGATGCTATAATGACACAACACCGAACTTTGTCCAAAACCGTGGCAATCACGCACTATTAACTCTCATGAATTCCAGAAAAATTGTATATCCATCTTGAACAATATAATCACCAAAACCAACCTAAACTATTCTGAGAACATAACCTAACCTAACATGTTGTAAATTTTCCATTGCGTGAATGAACGAAAGACGCGCTCTGTGATTGGTACAATAATGGTAAGTTTTAAATGACATGACAACTGCATAATTATTATAATCTGAGTTGAAAGTACGTGTATCCTAACCTTACCTTAATAACCCTAATTGAACGTCAACATGATTGAAAGTGATTGGTGATTATTTCATTCGTTGAATATTCTTAACAAATACAGGGCTCGTTCTTCCAACGAACGGCAAAGCTTTGGAACTCATTGCATCAGGAGGTGTTTCCTGACTCAAGTAAACTGCAGAAATTCGAGAAGAACACCAGTTCCTACCTACTTTCCTTCGGGTCTCTCAATGTTTCCTGAACATTATAGGATGTGTTTTTTAGTGGAAACCAAAACAGAAAAAAGGGTTCGAATACATTGAACTTTTCGGATAACATTTCTCAATGTGTCTATATAGTTAGAGAAAATACATTGATCCGTGGGAGATCCTAGTGTATTTCCTTTTTATTTTTGATCCTGACGTTCTACAGTGGATGATGATCAAATTTGTGTATACGTAGGGAAAAATGGCTTTTTCTTAGACTTGTATCATCCTGTACCGCCATACAGAAGAGCATAGGACAGTTGATCTTCATTCTCTGTAAATGATCAAACTCGGACATCAACAGTAAATTTATTTGTATGGACTCCCCTAATTTAACAATATTTCTTGCCCATTTATAAAATGTAATCGGAACAGTTTTTTGCCATCATCTACAGGATAGGTATGCTTCGAAAAAGTTAACTAAACGTTGCGTTGATGAGGTAAACAAAGATTATGTGTTTTTTCCACGTCATTCTGTGACCTTTGACAGTTTTTGTTTTGTTTATTCTAACCTAGTTCTTAAGATCTAGAGTTTTAAGATTGAGGCCATCCAGCTAATTGTCTGTATGATTAAAATTTTTTTATGTAACAGAAACTTCATTAGATGATTTGGATAAATTGAAGCCTTCGAAGACACCCTATACTTTCTTTCACAAAAGCGCCTTGCATCTCAGAGTGCTGATTATTATTTATGCCTTGTTCGTTTATAGTTATTTTTAACTTTGTGAAATAAAATATATTGTTAAGTTGACGTTGAACTAAAATTTACATTGTGCCTTGTATCATTGTTTTATAAAGCCAGTATTAATTCAAAATACTGACCCATTTGGTGTGTACATAAGTCTGTTATGAATAATATTATCTTGGTATATTGTGCTGAGTAAAATGTTTTGAGGATTGGCGCCAAAGTTGAAGTTGGTTTCACAACAATAGAAGTTTCAAGAAATATGTATATGAATATTAGAATGTGTAGGTAATAAACTGAATTCTCTAATTATACTTATAGACCGGGATCCCACGCCTAGTTTCAAAAATAATTATCAACAGACTGAATCTTCCTGAGTAGCATCATTTTGCCGAGATGCCCAACTTTTTCCTCTACGAATTTCTCGATAGTGGTAGCTAATAAAATGCGCAGACGTCAAACATGTCGATTTGGTGAGTGCAAAAAATTCATTAATAACAGTTAGTTTTTCAGTTGAACCTCGAGATGAAGTACTCGAAATAACTTTTGTCCTACAAAATGGATGGTAGGACTGAAGAGTCCCCCACTCCCAACATGTACCAATGACGTGGTCATAAAAATTCATTAATAACCAGCGGATCTTTTCACCGTTGCTTGGTTAATACTTGTATAATTGAATGGTCATATTGTCCTACAAATTGAATGGTAGGTGTTCCTATTCCTACGCTCCGAAATTGTCAATTCCATGGTAAAAAAAAATTATTAATAACTTTAGGACAATGATAACACATAGAAGGTTAGTATATTCTTCACCTAAATAATACAGTGTCCTACAAAAAAACGGGTATGTATCGCTAGTCCTACAAAAATTATTCAAAATAACGAATTATTTTGAAATTGTTGTTTAGCTAATTTAAT